>JAOTAX010000196.1:2581026-2616113 GCA_025629825.1 Erythroxylum guanchezii | reverse complement strand
AGATGGAAAATTATCAGAACCTAATGATGGAGAAGCACTTGTGGAAATACCTCCTGAATTTCTACTGACTGAGTTTCGTAATCCTATTTCAGCTATTGTTGATTTAACTTATCTAGAGATTATAAAAAAAATAATGATCCAAGCCACTTGAAGGGCATAGCTATTTTAACTCCAACTTTAGATGTTGTTGATAAAGTTAATGATTATATTCTATCTCTTATTCCTAAGGAAGCTAAGGAATATCTTAGCTCTGATACTATATTTGCAGCAAATGAACAATGTGAATTCTTGCAAGAATTGCATCTGGTTGAGTACTTAAACACATTGCAGCGCTCAGGCTTGCCTAATCACAAAATGATATTGAAAGTTGGAACTCCTATTATGCTCATTCGAAATATTAATCAATCTGTAGGACTTTGCAATGGCACATGACTTATTATTACACAGTTTGGTGTTAATGTTGCAGAAGCTAGATATATGTCTGGGACTCACTTTGGTAAAAGAGTATACATCTCTATAATAACAATGACACCTACAGAGTCAATTTGGCCCCTCCAACTTCAAAGGAGACAGTTTCCATTCAATATCTCATATTGTATGACAATAAACAAAAGTCAAGGTCAGTCTCTTGATTATGTTGGATTGCATCTGCCAAGGCCCATTTTCACACATGGACAATTATATGTGGCAATTTCAAGGGTGAAATCAAAGCATGGACTTAAAATCATGGTTCATAATATAGAAAATGAAGCATTATCTAAGACACCTAATGTCGTTTATAAAGACATATTTCAAGATCTTTGGCATTATGGTCCATTTATTCTGAAATATTTATGAACTGTTTAATATTATATTTTTTGGAACATTAACCACATGCTAATATAATTAGTTATTTTTATATTAAATCTTTGATTTGATTCATTTATGTTGTTGTTTCTTTGCTTATTTTTGTTATTTACATTTTATAGATTGAAGCTTTAGTTTTGAATGATTTTTGTTTCCATATTTTCTTTCATTCATACTTTCTTTCCTGACTTATTTGCCTTGTATAAATAAAGCTCATTTGGAACGACTTCACTAATTTATCTTTTTAGTTTTCTATTCATTAAGATTTTCTTTCCTAACACATGTTCCTTGAATTAAAAAGCTTTTTAGGTAATGTGAAAATGTCTTCCATGAAAGTCAACTACATTGGTCAGTTGCATACTGAGAAGGAGTCTTGGAAAATAGCTGTAAGAATTATTAGGTTGTGGAATGTTTCTTATCGAAATTCCCCTAATGTTGTCTCTAATCTGCAAATGTTATTGCTTGATCAGAAGGTATATTCATTTTCTATTTCTTATTAATGATATTGATAGTTGACTATCTTAAAATGATTATAGTTTATAAACAAATCTGTTAATTTTTCATAGGGAGATAAAATCTAGGCTACAATTGGAACAGAGAAGTTAGTGACCAAGCATCGTGATTCAGTTAGGGAAGGCAAATGTGTCATTATACATAAATTTGTTGTGGTTGACAATTCTGGAGATTATAGAGCAAATCGACACAAATATAAGATTAATTTCCACTTTGGCACTATAACCAATGCTGTTGATTTGGATATTCCTCTACACTCTTTCAATTTCGTGTCATTCACAGATATTCTGGAAGATAAGATTCCTAAGGGTTATTTGATTGGTAATTATATATATATATATATATATATATATATATATTTCTTCAGTGGTTTCTATTTCTATTTTAACACAATAAGTCATTTATGATATGATTTCTTTATTTAGTCTTTATTGACAAATTGATTGTCCTGTCAAATAGATGTCCTTGGAGGGATGACTGCATATGAAACTTGTAAAGAATTCCAAAGGAATAATCTCAAATCAAAATTTATGAATCTATATCTGACAGATAAGAGGTTATCTTTACTTTCAATAACTATTGTATTATATTCTTTGTACGCAAAATAATATTTATGTATTAATATTATTTTTCAGTAACAACAAGATCAAGTGCACATTGTTTGGTGAATATGCTGACTTTTTGCTGAATACATTGAGGGATACATAAGAAATTTCAATCATTATTGTTTTTCAGCTTGCTATGATATCAAACTCTCCTGGAATATTATTATTTTCAAAGCATTTTATGTAGTTTACATTGTTCATTTTTGTGAAAAAACAGAACATGTCATCCTTTTTTATGCAGGAGAAATCAAGATTTCTAATGCTTGGAATGCTTCAAAACTACTGATTAATCTCGACATCCCTGCTGTTCAAGATTTTAAATTGAGGTAATTATATTTTTATGATGACTTATTATCATCTTATTCTAAATTTGTATCATTGCATATATATGCACTACCTATTTATTCAATTCTTTTTTACTTTAGCCTCAGTTTGATAATGGCTGGGGAAACATCTTCTCATAAATACTCTCAGCTTGATCATCCTTTCTTAAGTCAATCTCCTTTGAATGATTTCTTACCTTTTGAAACAAGAAAGAAGGTTATTGAACTGAGACGGTGTGAGGTAAATTCAAAATGCATAATTCTTTTCTTCATTCTGAATTTATGCACCTATGTCTTATAAGATAACCTATATTTTCCTAACATTACAACAAAATGGTATTTATACTTTTCTGGCAACCATTAGAAAGATCCGAACTAAGCATAGTTGGTACATTGATGCATGCTCCATTCATGGATGTAAAGTCAAAATTGAGAATGACATACTCATGTGCTTTAAATGTCAGAACACTCCAAATAGAATTGTAACGAGGTATACCATCATTTTAAATTTTATTTAAACTTAATGTTCTGTAACGATAAACACTAACCTTTGATATATTTATATATTCTAGATATAAAGTACATGTTCAAGTCAAAGATGCTTATGATGGTCTGGAGTCATTTGTGTTATTTGATAATCAAGCCTTCCCATTGATTCAAGTTAGTGCAAATGATCTCAGAAGCCGTCTAATTAAGGTTTGTAAAAGATTATAATCTTTATTTTTTATTTTTGATAATAAATTGTCTACTCTTTCGTGTGTTTACTTAGAATTAATTTGTTAATTAGGAAGGAGATGAAGATGGGTTTCCTGATGAGTTAGAATGCTTGGTTAAGAAAACTTATCTTTTTAAGGTACAACTCACTGAATTTGATAAAATCAACAAATCTTCAAGTTTCACTGTCAAAAAAGTAAGTTGTAATGAGGAACTTATCAATAAATACATGGATTCTCTACCCCAGACTCAGGTATTACTCTACTTCCCATTACAAACAAAAATAGCAACTATTCATCATTAGATGAAACTTCATTGATATACACAGATATGTATATATTGTAGCAATAATGATTTCATGAAATTCAATATTTTTCCAGGAATGTTATCTGAGTGATTCTGCTACTGATCTTTCAATAGAACCACTGGTCTTAATAAATCCTAACAAAGCTGTGAGTAATAATACCACTTTTACACATTCCAAATTTTTTTTCCTATTCTATCAACAAAAATTTCATTATTCTTTATTTTTATAATTGTATTATTGTACCAAATTACTTCTGTTGGAGCCTTGGATACAATTAGTACTTAGCAAACTATATGATTGATTTCCTACCAAATTCAATTATCTAATTTTTCTTCTTTTCAATGACACTATATTAAAAATTAAGATATATATTATCTCATTGTAAAACCATTCATTGTTAAATTAATTAGATCTAAATAGACATTCAGTAATCAATTACTGAGTTTTGTTTTGCAGGATTCAATTATGGATGAATCACTAAGTAACATTCCTATTGATATTGCACCTCTGTCATCATTACCTACTGTGAACAAACAAGTATATACATGCCATTAATATTATAATATGGATCACACATGAATGATTATTCTTATTCATTTAAATCTATGCTAGGATTCTATTTAATCAAAAGCACCACAACCAATTTCTCCATCTGAAATTGTAAGACAATCTTTTGCTTTACAAAGTTCAATTTCTTGTTTGTTGAAAAAATAATAACATAGTAACCTACAGAAAGTGCCAACATATATACTTCTCTTATAAGATACATTTTATTCTACAGGATTCAAATCAATTTGAATCACTCAATTACTTTTCGGAAAACATTCTTGATGGGTGTATTTCTCTATCTACAGTTGATAACAAAGTATGTACATCTATTTTTTCAATATATTTATCTATTGTGTATTCCACTAATTGCTTTTATTTAATCACAGGATGATAGAGCAACAATTTCTGGCATTGAAATAGACATTACTTCCTCAGCTCAAATCACACCCCAAATTTTTAAAATGAAGAGACTAATATCAGAAACTTCTGAGGATGATATGCCTTTATGTGGTTTAATTTCATCATAAATGTTTTCAACTAAGTTGATCACCAAAATCAAAAAAGAAAAGTTAACTTCACTATGAAATGTTCAAGAATGACCAATTTTTTATCATCTACTTTTTGTTTAGTAAACTATCTACCTACTTTAGAGCCTGCAAGTATTTTGTACTTAAATAGTAAACTATCTATCTATTTTTTGTACTTGTATAAATATGACTCTCATGTTTTGGGACCTACTTTGTTTGTAAGGTTCTTCTTTTATCATAATCTTTATTTTATGACATGCAATATGTAGATATATTATCTCCAATTATTCCTACTTTTCAACAGATATATTCGTCCTCCTTATTACATAATTAAGGTTGAGAACTAGTTAATAACTTATATTTCAAACCTTTTTTATTTAATTTTTTAATTAAATGTTTAAATTTTTAAAAATTAAATAACTCAATTTAAAATATTATTTTTGTTAATATTTTGTTGATTTTATTACGAAAATAGCATTAAAATAATATTTAAAGAATTACATGACACTTTCTTCTTATCATAATTTTTAATATCAAACAAGTGAGCATATTACGAATATATAATGCCGTTGTGATTGTCACATATAAGTCAAAAATTATATTAATGAAAATAAAAAATTAAGTGGCTCCGTGTTTATGTATTTAAACTGAATATAGAAATAATTTTTTTAAAAAAATAATGCTTTTTAATTTATTAATTCTCGTAATAGTCGAGCCATAGGTGAGAAATATCTCTTTGAATACTTGTTTCGTTGCTCTAACTACATTTAATCGATTATCTCATATAAGCTCAAGCCGGATTTGAGCTCAAGGATATCACCAAAGAGCTACAAGAAGAAAGAGCGAAAATTCAAAACTGATTCTCCTCTCAAACATCCATATTCTTTGTGTTTGTTTGAACTTATTTTTTAGAATGGGAGGAGAAAACAATGTCTATTTAACAAGGAATAGGCACTGAAAAGAAACTTTGAAAATCTATTGGTTAACTCGTAGCCCTCTGCTTGTATGTTTTAAGTTTTCTCGGTGATTAAGATATACAAACGTTTCAAAGAAGAATCAGTTTTGAATTTTGTCTCTTACCTGAATTGTGCCTAATTCTGCTTGTAACTCTTTGGCGATATCCTCAAGTCAAATCCAGCCTGAGCAGAAATGAAATAATCGATTAAATTTAGTTAAAGCAAAGAAAGAAGTATCTAGAGAGAAATTTCTCACCTATAGCTCGACTGTTATGAGAAGTGGCTGGTTTCTATCGCCTTTGAATATTCAATATTCCAGCCCTAATCGGGGAAAATTTTGAACATCAATTTGCTGAGAAGTGGGAGTCTTTTTGGCTCTTGATACGCTGTCGTCCACTCTTTATGTTGGTACCCTTGATACGTCGTCGTCTAATGCTCGCTGTTATTCTCTGGGTGAAAAGAAATGCTCTTGTGTCGTCGTTTTGTCATTGGAGAGTATACTTACTCTCCTAATATTGTGTTGTTCAAATTGGATTCGAACAGTGTTGTTTTATTACTTTTATAAAACAATGTCGTTTTGAAGATACAACGTTGGATATATTTCAAATTTGATTCGAATTGGGCTCGTGAGAGAGTCTAATTACGGGGCTAATCAGATTATACTATTCTTTCTCTGTGTCTCCGTAAAGTTAATTAGTTAAATCATTTTTCTTTGTTTATTTCTTATTTTCTTTTAATGGAAAAGTAATTATAATATGACTTTTTTTTGCTAATAGAACTAATCAAAGTCAGTGTACCAACCCCAAATTTTTTTTTATCTAACCATGGATTATAAATTTGTAAAATATAAAAAGATTCTAACATAATGTATTAGGTCTCATATAAAATATAATTCTTTAAATTTTAATAATATTTTTATCATCTTTTTGATAGGTTGAATTGAATATGCTTTTATTTTTATCTGGTCCCATTAGAACTTTAAATTATATAACAATTCTATTATTATAGAAATTGTAATGACATCGTAAAATTTTAAATCACTTGTTTAATTAATTTGATCCTATCACCTCCTTAAATGTTGAATAAGCTAATTTAAATTCATTAAATTGCACTCTATTAATAGCATAAATATTATGATAATACAATTAATTTCAGATTTAGAGCGAATTATTTTTTGATAAATATATTATTTTCAACAATGCCAAACACAAATTTCTAGATTGACAAAATAATATTTTAAACTTCAAGTGATCATGGAATATACTGTTGGCTATGAACTTGTTTAATAATCAATGGATTATATTTGATGTTAGCTGATTCTATCAACGGTCAGCTGATAGTAGATTATATCAACGAATTTGACCAGCAGATAATATCAACTGTTTATTTAAAAATATGTGATAAAACTAGATATTTAGTATTAACTGTTTATATATAAAATGACTTATCAGTGCAATGACTTTTTTAAAAAATTATAAGGATATTAGTATTCTATTTTTCTATTCCTTTAAATATTCTTATAAGAATTTAAAATTTAAATATTTAATTTCACAAAATTAAGTTTATAACTCTAATAAAAAGCATAAAATATAATAATAATGTATTATTGAATTTTAGGGTACTACTTTTTGATTAAAGGAAAACAATAATAAAGATGATAGCTTGAGTAATTTATAATAATTTTATGGTAAGAAAAATCAAGAATTTTGGTTGGTCTACAAAAATGTCTATTTTTCTTATCAAATAAATCATCAAATACGAGTCAACATACAAAAGAATCACACACCCAAAAGAGAAAAGTTGGTAATATATCGAAGAAAGAACCAACTAAGATTCGAAAGAAAGCTACGAAAAGCACTAAGTTTTAGGAAGAAGGGATCGACGGGTAAACTCAAAACACATGAAAGTAATATAAACATGGGTTTTAGACACTTCTTACTCAAGATGAAAGAAACTATACTAATACAACAGTCAACAACAAATCACAAAATCCCAATCCCAAATGGAGCTTTCACGATTTAGAATCCAATACCTAAATGGAGTTAGTGGAGGAGAAGACCGAAAAACACATGGTTCATCAAGAAAACAAAATTACACCAATAAAAATCTACAAGCTACATAAAAGGGGAAAAAAAGGGTCAAGAGTTACATGCTCTAATAAGAGGACAAGGACCGAGCAAATATATCGTAAGCAAGTAATTAAGTCACAAAAGACCCCGAAAGATCATGTGGATCTGGGGAGTGGCTATGGACTATGGACATCTTTAAAAGGAAGAAGATACAATAATGAAAATCTAAAGAAATCGCAAAACTAGGGATTTCTGAGATAAAGAATAGGTTCTCTTATTCATAAAGGAAGGTGGTGTATATATAGCACCACTGTACATAAACATAAAACAGTGACTGACAGTATATCCAACTAAAACTGAAATAAAACTTATACAACAAAAGTTACATGTTATACAACATTTTATATAGTAGTCTATACAATATAGGATAAATACAGAGAAAAAATACATTTCTACAAAATCCATGATGTTACTATAACTATCCTTCGAAAAGTCTCTGAAGCATTAACACCGAAACAACAATAAGTTTAAGAAACAATCCTTAGATCTTGACACCATGAACAAAAACTTCTAACCCCTGCAACCAAGATCACAAGAATAATCTACAGTAAAAGCCAAAGGAATGAAAGCGAGATAAGCTACAGCTATCATATGTAGAGAGGTCAAGCATAAGTTGTGGATAAGGAGATAAACATTCGAACTGATGCCTTTTTTGCCATATGAGAAAAAGTTTCAGAATAATCTATACCATAGACTTGTGTGTATCCTTTAGCAATAAGGCAAGACCTGAGTCATTCAATATCTATACCATAGACTTGTGTGTATCCTTAGCAATAAGACAAGACCTGAGTCATTCAATAAATCCATCAGCGTCTTAATAGTATATACCCATCGACAACCAACAATTGAGGCATTAAAAGGAGTAACAAGCTTCTAGGTATCATTTGGCTATAAAGCATTTATTTCCTCTTATACAGCTTGCTTCCACCTAGGGTTCTATATACCCTCCATTATACTCTTAGGTATAAAGTCAGGATCCATGTTTGATAGAAAAGAACAAAAAGAGGGGAGCAAATGATTATAAGAAAAAAAAAAAAAAGAAATATGATGATGGTTACAAGATTTTTTACCTTTCCTTAAAGAAATAGTCCAGTCTAGGTCATTATCTTCCAGATTTGGCAACAAATTAGACACTGGAGAAGATGACTCATCTAGATGACCATCTACCATTTAATGAGGTCGATGGGAATAAACCTACAAATATGCTTGAACAATTGGTGAAGGGGAGAAGGATTGAAATCTATAGGTAAATTTTTTGAACTTTTAGGTCAATTATCCAAAGAGTTATCAAAAAGTGAGGAAAGAATGATGAAAGCTTTTGGCATCTTGACTCTTAGAAAAGTGTGCAACGTTCTCAAAGAATGTCACATTTGCACACACAAAGAATCTTTGAAGTGAGGGAATTTAATAACTATAAACTTTTTGTGACCTTGACTAACTGAGGAAGATACATTTGATAGATCGTAGAGATAATTTATCAACTCTTGACTAAAGTTAGTGGACAAAACAAACACATCCAAAGATACAAGGCTAGAGAGGAAACATGAAAATATGAGGGATTTGACTTTTGAGAATAATGGATGACATTATGTTAATAAGATAGCGAGCAGTAAGAATAGGATAACTCGAAAACTCTTTGGGAACCTTCATCTCAATTAGTAAGGTTCAAGCAATTTCTATGACATGCTCGATTTTTTTTCAACAATACCATTTTATTATGGTGTGTGAGAACAAGAAGAATGGTGAATCATACCATAATTTTTTTATGCAAAATTAAAAGGATTAAAAAAAATACCTTTTTACATTATCACTTCTGAGGATATGAGCAGGATAACCAAACTGAGTTTTAATTTTAGAGCAAAAGTATTGAAAAATAGAAAAACAATTTGGAACATTCTTTCATTAGATATAAACAAGTCATTCTAAACCAATCATTAACAAAAACAACAAAGTAACGAAAATTAATTTTTGAGGTCACGTAAGATGGACTCAAAACATTAGAATGGGATAACATAAAGGAGCTTTCGGATCTGTCATTAACTCTGGATAGAAAAGCAACAAGATGATGTTTCCCAAATTGACAAGACTCATAATCTAGGAGAAAATTTGAATTTAAATTAGGAATCAATTCCTTTAATTCTTGGATGGATGGATAACCAAGGAGACTATGGGTTTGGAGATGTGAAGCAACAGTTGAGCAGGTGGTTGAACGATTGTTAAAATAGTAGAGACCTTTAGATTCACACGCTCCTCCAATCATCTTCTTTGTCTTCAAATCCTGGATAACAATAGAATGAGGAAAAAAGAGATATAACAATTCAATGATTTGGTTAGTTTACTAATAGTCTGAGTTGAACAAACTTCTGGGATATATAATGTTAGTAATATCATTAAAAAAGAGGGTAATGCAATGCAAACCCCACTTATTATAGTAGTAGAACCATTAGCAACAATAAGTTGGTAAGAGGGCTAAGGATTTTAGAGCACCTTTTTCAATCTTCTCGGAAGAAGAAGGTATAAAATTCTAAACCTTTTATTCAAGGATTGTTATTGCAATGCAATATTTTGATTTTAATATCTTAGAAAATCTAAGTTTGAAAGAAAATATTGAGATTTTGAGTGCAAAAATTTATTAAGAAAACGTATTCTTTTTTATTTTTCTGTGACGAGGATTCAACCCTTGAATTTTACACAAGATTTTGAGCCACAAAATTATACAATTTTTGGTTCAGATTGCGTGGAAACCCTTATAATATGGATTATGATATTATAGAAGAAATTTGTAGTTTTCTGAAATCAAAGATTATATAAAAAAATGGAAACTTTCATGCTGACCAATATTGGAAGAAATTAAAGTGGTTGGATGGATTTACTTATGCACCTAATAATGTTATTCTTAATTAGGAACATTTTTTATTACTTAAATTTATATGTCACGTTGTTTTTTCCGAAACTCAAAGTAAAAAGGATTCTTGAAAAGATTTATTTATCCTTTGTACATAGATCATAAGATTCAAGTTTGTACATCAACCCACAACTTTGAAATGATAGTTACTTCTCTTAATAAGAAAATTGCTATCTCAGTATGAGTTTTGTTGTTACTCCACTTGCTCAATTACATGGTATTTCTATTGATGGACTAATCGCTGTCTTTCCTGAGTCTCTAAATCATACACATTTAAGGCAAACTGAGATCTTGAAGGTCCACAGTATGGAACTCTAAGATATTGGTTTGAAATCACAAGTGAAATACAAGACTGGACAGACAAGTTCTTGTTCCACTCTGGCACAACAACAAGATGTCTTATCCAGTGAAGAAACCGAGCAGGACAAAGAGGAATGATGGGAGAAAGAGTTCAACCTGATGACAAATAACAAACGCACGAAGGATCACATGAACACCATGGAGGCACAAATGAAAGAACTCGTGCGTCATCGGCATCAATAGTGGTATGACAAGAAGAAAATACCTAAGTATTTTGTTGTTCAAGGTGTTTAAATTCCATCGTCCACATCATCACCACCTTAATCTCTATAAGTCTTTTTACTTTATTATTTCTTTATTATTGTTTTTATTGTATTATTTTGTTGCTCACATTGAGGACAATATGTTGTTTAAGTATGGGAAGTATCATGCATTAGAATTTGCATATGTGTGAACTTTGCATTTACATTGTGTTAGTTTTGAATAGGTTGGCATTGTGTGAACATTTTGTTACATGATTCATGAATTATGTGAAAGTGTTGATGAAATGAATTGAATGGAACTGGTTTAGCTTTGAACATGGTCATTTAAATTGTAAAAATATAGTAACTTGTGAATTTTGTGTTTTAAGTATCTTTGGGATGAATATGTATATTAATTAGGATATGTCACTTATACTTTCACTTTAGGAAATTTATTTGATTAAATTTATAATTATAGCCAATGAAATTGGTTAGTATTATTAGTAACCTTTCATGAGAGTGATTGACTAAGAAGAAATGAGATAGACTAAGAAATTAAATAAAAAAACAAAAATGTTAAATAAAAATCCTATTTCATTGGCCCTTTTTTAAAATTTGGGTTAAGAATAGAGTTGGTGATCAGTTGAGAGTTGTGATATAGCTGAGTAACTGGAGGCATTGACGACAAATTGTTTATCTTTGTGTCAAAAGACTAAGTGATCATTAAAGAAAAAAATATATAAAATGGTGTTACAATAAATGAAACCTCCTGATGTTTTATAAATAGCAAGAATTTTTATGAAAGGTTACTTAGTGATATTTTGCCTTTTTAATTGATCTATAATAATAAATGCATATTTACAAGTTCCATAGGTATATGAATAGAGTGTTAATATTTTGATTTATGTATATATATTCAAATCAAAGCACTTAAACGTGAAAGGAATAAGTTAGTTTCTTGACACATTTTAAATGGTTGATGTTTGAGGTTAAGTTAATTATATGAGATTTTTATGTCATTGTACCATTATTGCATTGTTGCATGATTGTGTGCTTATGTGTTTTGTTTTGTTTGTGCTTTTAGTTTTGTTTGAGGATAAGTAAAGGTATAAGTGTAGAGATGTGGATAGGTGTAGATTATAGTATTTTTTAGGCATTTGAGTGCATTTTTTAAGTATTTTCTTAGATGATTATCATGTGTATAAACTTTGAAATGTTTTTTAAGTGTTTGATTGGTTTAAAATAAGAATTTGATCTTAATTTTATGTTTCAAGAAGTATTTGATATGCTTGTGAGTGTACGGAAACAGGAATGCAAATAAAAGAGAAGGAATGGATGCATGGGAGCTAGTCACGATCAAATTCCAGCTTGCGAGTTTTTTGAACTTTTGACATTTTAGGCTATTTT
Organism: Erythroxylum guanchezii; assembly: GCA_025629825.1. NCBI lineage: Eukaryota > Viridiplantae > Streptophyta > Magnoliopsida > Malpighiales > Erythroxylaceae > Erythroxylum > Erythroxylum guanchezii. The sequence continues at coordinate 2,603,790 of JAOTAX010000196.1, read as the reverse complement.
CAAATCAAATTAAGTAGGGAAATCCTTAAAAAAAAACCTAAAAACCTCAAGAAGTATTTAAGAACAAAAAAAAACACCAAAAAAGGTAACAGCTACTAGATCAAAAGAAAATAAGAAGAGCTTCAAAGAAATTCCAAATTTTCAAATCAAGACTCCAACCAACTTTCTTTCTTTTCCCTTTATTTCTTTCGTTTCCTTGAATGTTTGTTTAAATTACTATGATGTTTAGCTTGATTATGGGTTTTTAAATTCATATTAGAGATCATTCTTGAGTTACTTTGTTAAACTTTATTCTTGTTGAATTCAATACATCTATGAATGTTTGTGATAAAGGATCAAATAAACCCAACTCTTGAATCCCCACAATCCTAACTCTTTGCCACCTTTCCTACTTCCTTATTAACCGAATAACAAAGATATTATTTTTGCCTACTTCTGGGCAAAGTTAGCTTTTTTATAATGTTCACAAGAAATATTGAATGGAAATTCAGATGAGTGATTGCCGGATTGGGGTGAGGAAGATAATGGAGGTAGGATTTTGGTCAGGGATATCTAGGGTTTTCAAACGATGGTGATTTGAAGTAGGTGTGTATGATCAGACTTTAAGAAATAGAATCAATCTGTAGTTGATGACACAAAGCTGTGTTTTTTGGTTATTGAAGAGAGAAATCTTTAGATTAATGATGCAATGTTATAAAATATTTAAATTAAACTTTAGTATTCAAATAAGTTTTTAATTATGAGAGTCATCGTCATTAATAATAAACAACTATAATCACTAATATAATTTTATCTGTCAATCATGTAACTAAACGATCATATCATAGAAAATATTATCTCGTATGAATCGGTTCATCAATCATAAGTTTCTCTCTTCCACTTTGACCTTCTTCTTTAGCATATAATAAATAATCCTAACATCATGAACACACAAGTTCAAATCCAAGTGGTCTTCTAATGGAACAAATGAAGAATTGTTCGTCTTTAGGATCAAATCTCAGATATTGAAATAGGACAGGAATATTGATAAGCTCTTACGTAGTTATGAGTTGCGAAAATACAATAACGATCGTAAGGAACTGATCTTTTACTTGAAACACTAAACGTAAATGATACACAAGCATCCTTCCTGATATTTATTTGTAAATCCAATCCAAACTGTGTTTAGAACAAATCAAAAGATTAGATTTTGAAAGCGACCAACATGGGAGGATCCAAAAAGAATCTACTTCTGATAGCTATGATGGTTGCTGGTGTACAATCAGTAATTTTGCAGAACTCAATACTACCACCGGAAGAACAACCTGATGATTCTTTCGATGAATTCCTTCGCATAACTGGTTTTAGATCATGAAAAGCAGACAAATCCTACAATCATATTACCACCTGAGAGAATAGTGTAGGGTACCTTTATACAATTTAAATACAATGTCACAACTTATACAAACTTCTGTTCTAACCCAAACCCAGTTGCGATCACAGGATTAGAACAAATTTAGATAAAACCTGTGCTTCTGCAAATGCCTGAAATGGCATCCACCAAGATGGAACTGCTAGCTGCAAGCTAGAAAGGCCTCTGCTTGCAAAAAATCATAAGAGTATATTGCAAAACTTCTCTTTTCTAAAAGTTGCATCATATGTCCAGTTGCTCAATGTTAACCTTGCTTGCAGAATTTTTAATCAGTTCCTTGCGGCCATCCACCTGAAGCCATACATAAACGCAGACATATACATCAGACTCTCATTAGCATGGAATAGTACCGAAAATTATCTCTTCTTGCACAGATGGTATATTGGCTTTGACCAAGCATTGCGTTTCAATGCAAAATAATGCCAAGCAGAAAATTGGACTGAGTTCCAAACTCAATCGACTACATAAAAGGAATACAAAAGGATGGTATCTTTTCCAAGTGCAATTTGCTCAAAATCATCTGACATTAGACTATTCCCATTTACTTACTCGAGCCCCCATAAGGGAAGAAAAGACAACATTAGCCTCTGCAGCGTCCTCAACCACTAATTGCTTAAGCAGCCGTCGCTCTGGATCCATTGTTGTTTCCCACAGTTGGGCAGGCATCATTTCTCCCAAACCTTCATTTTCAAACCAAGACATAACAAGCAAAATTCAGTTACAAACACATTGTATGAGGAACGGAATATAACTCATTCGAGGTTTATGGAAGGAAAATTCCAGAGTTAAAAGTGTTAAGGATCATATAGTAACTAATTTCAACACAAAAGATACACATTAAATGTCTCAACGCATTTGTGTATTTTATCAACATACAGGCCCAAAGCATAAATTTTGTGACATAGACATCTTACCCTTAAACCTCTGAATGTTGTATGATGCATTTTGAGGAAATGAATTTTGAAGTTTCTTGAGCTCTTCATCAGCATAGCAATAGTGTACTTGCTTTCCCCTCTCCACCTGGAAAGCATGTGGAGAAAATATATAGTTAAAAAGGCTAACCATGTATCATTTTCAAATGAATGGTTGGAAAACCATCAATAATCAAAGCAAACCTTGTAAAGGGGTGGAACACCAACATAAATGCAACCTTCATCAAACAAGGCTCTCTGCAGGAAGAACCCAATTGTCAGTCATATACAAACTCATCATGCACAAGGAATTTAATTTTCTTTTTCCCAAGTCTACCTCAAAAGGAGGTGATATTCAGTACAATTGGCCATTTATTACCTGATATCTATAAAAGAATGTCAGTAAAAGAGTTCGGATGTGAGCACCATCCACATCAGCATCTGTTAGAATGATAATCTTATGGTATCGTAAAGCCTCCTTTTTAAAATCCTCTCCCTGAAATAAAGAATGACTTCACATGTGAACAAAACCATGTAGATGGACTTCAGAGTTGAAATCAGTAGAACAAATAAAAATGATTTGGAAAGAAAGATGAAATTCACAAAAAATAAATGGACAAACAGAAACAGAGAACAAAGTAATAAAAAAGTTGACCTTCACTCCAAGTCCGAGGCCAAGTATAAGATTTTGAATCTCTTCATTCTTGTACATGGCTGCCTCATCTCTTCGCTCAATGTTTAAAATTTTGCCCCTCAAGGGAAGAATAGCCTGAACCAACATGTAGTGGAGGTAACGTGATGGGTGTCATAGCTCAATATGCTACCAAAATGAAATAGGTCTAGAACAATTTAGTAGCATGATTGATTAGTTAGGGTAGACTCTCAGGTTGACTATAAAACTTTAAAGATCAAGATTGTGACAGCACAATAGAATGGAAGTAATGCAACAAAGTGTTTCCACTATTACAAATAAGAATTATTAAGAAATGACCATTAAAGGCTTCAGCAACTTCTTGCAAGCACATTACCTGAAAGCGCCTATCTCGGCCTTGTTTGGCACTACCACCAGCTGAGTCCCCTTCAACTATGAAAATCTCTGCAAGTGTCAAACCCACAATAATGGTTCAAAGGATAAGAATGTTTACTATATCCACTGGCAATTAGATATATAATAGGATGCACAATGATCAGAATGCAAAACCCAAGTGAAAACTCTTAAGATTATATATTCTTCCTCATACCATAATCATCAACCAACTCACATATTTGACATTTAACAGAAATTGATATGACCAGAGAATTTAAGATAATATACTCAGAAGATAACCAAATGCAGAAATAATAAATAACTATTAAAAGTGCATTAAAGAGATCTAACACTAGGATCAAAACAGAAATATTGATGAATTTTTGTTTGTGTTTCATGTTACAAGAACAAGAGGAAGACCCACCTGCTTCTTCAGGGTTTGTAGATGAGCAATCAGCAAGCTTCCCAGGAAGAGATGACGATCTCAAAACACTCTTTTGTCTCACCAATTCCCTTGCTCTCTTTGCAGCCAAAGCAGCCTACAGAAAGAAAGGATAGCGTAGGAGATAATTTCATGGTCCACCAACATAACACTTGAAACATATTAACGGAAATACTACCCAAAAAGTGTAAGAAAAATACCTTGAGAGCATTTAGAGCTTTTGAAAGGATTGAGTCAAGAACATCTGGATGCAACTCTAAATATTCAGTAAGATACTCCTGAACACATTGTTCTACCACTTTCCGCACCTCTGGATTTCCCAATCTTGTCTTTCGGATAGAAAGAGACCAATAATGTATCATATTAGCAACTAGTAACATGAGATAAGTACAAGTTTATCAAGAGTATTACCAGCACATTTTTTACCATAAGTAGATAGTACCTTTGTCTGTCCTTCGAACTCTGGACTTGGAACTTTGACAGAGATAATGCATGTCAATCCTTCCCTTACATGTTCACCACTTAAACTAACATCCTTATCCTGCAAGTTTACAGCAGATGCTTTACTGTAATGAACAATTCAGACACCCAAACCTTGATTTATAAGGGATACATTCACATTACATAAATATATGTATATATAATACATACGTGGAGATAGACAGAGAGAGAGGGACAAAAAAGAATGCAACTAGCTTTATAGGCCAGCAGCATCTCTCCTCATTTCTAATAAGGAATAGGGATCACAGGGGGATTCGCTAACTTCAGATATCTATCGATTAATGAATCCTTTTGCAAATACCGGGAAAAAAACTTATCACAGACTAACTATATAGATTCTCGTTGACAGAGTGAAGAAATGGGAAGCGTGAAAGTATTTAAGATATGTTGCTGTAAATAATGCTCAATACAATAAACCAACATCAGACAAAAGTTGCAATCCTCCCACTTGCTTTCATATTTACACTTAGAATATGTATATCACAGCAATAATCAGTCAATTCAGTGGACCAATATCTGAGCAAAAACAATAGCCTGAACTAGGATGAACTCAATCACACAGATTGGTGCCGTTTGAAGACACAAAAAAAAAAAGGCAAAAAGAGAACTGCTGACTGAAAGTAGAAAGACAACTGCTGCACCTTTGCAAAAGAAATCAAATGAATCAGAAAGTTAAAGGAGCAAACAACATATTTTCGAGATAATTGCCAACAACAAACATGAAAACTAAACAGTACAACATGGCAGACGCACCTTGATGATCTTAGATTTCTTCCCAAGATTATTGAGAGTTCTTGTTAAAGAAGTCTTGAAGCCATCTATATGGGTCCCACCATCAATAGTACGTATGCTATTTGCATACCCCAGTATTGTATCAGAGTATGCATCAGAACACCTGGGAAAGACAAATGAAAGACAGAAATTACATCAGCCTGTTCAAATATTTGCCTTTCACAGCTTCCAGAATTCTAATATCAACATAAAAAATCACATTAAATTCTGCACATGTTAAATTTAAAGCATTACTTCATCCAAATGATCCATGAAAACGAGATTGCAAGAAGGCACATAATGGTTTTACCATTGAAGAGCCATGTCAATTGTGATTCCATCAACTTCTCTGCTTAAACCCACAACATCATGAAGTGTTTTCTGAATTAAACACCAATCAGTCTATTGTTGAATAAAAATGAAAAAGAAAATATAGCAGTAAACATGTTTATGAACTTATGCATGCAATAAGAACAAATGCATTCAAATAACTTATATGAGGATCTGACACATAATAAAATCACAATGAGATAGGAGTCATGAGAAACCTCAACTCAAACAAGGAAAGTAAAAGAAGTCTGTCAGCTGAATATTATATGTTGATGGATTCTCATATTCAGTGCGGGTAACTACTGCTCTCACTGATGCTTCTATATCACAAAATTGTCAACTGTTGGAAGTTTCATGTGAGATCTAGCAATGAGCTACAGAAATTTAGTTTAGACGAAGACTCAGAACTATCTTCGCTTAAAAACTGAAACTTCTCCAAAAAGGTGAAACTAAAATGAGGCTTTTCTATAGTTTTCTATGCCTTACCAAATACCTCTGTGTTTAAATAATTTCTGACAGGGAATTAGTCTTTAAGGTTTCCTTGACATCATAGCCATTTTTCCAAGCCTATAAGCAAAGTAAATGAAATTCAACTACAATAATTATTTGTCATATAATCCTAGAAAGAGCATTCAATAAGCAATAATTATTGCTTATAGTCCTATATTTGCCCATTCTTTATCAAAGACAATTTCTGTACTTATTACAAGAAAAATATATTGAATGAATTAAGAGGCATGGGAAAAGCAAAAAGAGAATTATTCTACAAGCAGTGGCACCTTATCCATATTCAACCAATTGACATATTCAACCAAACCCCCAGCATAAAAATATTCATCATATTGGCTCTTCTCTGGATCATTATCTTCCCTTTTCAGAGTGATGGTAAGCTGCAAAGGTGAATAAGAGTAGACTTAGCCCTCATAAAGCCAAACCCACTGACAGCCCAAAAACTTAGGTAGGCAAGACTTCAGAGCTGTGAACTAATGCAACTAATTAATGAGTAACAAAGGGCTTTACCTTTGGGTTTAAAAATGCAAGCTCCCTAATTCGTCCACTTATAGTATTGTAGTCAAATTCTATAGCAGTAGTGAATACTGCACAAAATTTTGAAATTCAAGATCTAAAATATAACTAGTTATAGTTCAAAAATAAAGCATAAATTCACACAATGTAGAATAAGCTTGAAATATTAGGGCAAACCTTCTTTGTCCGGCCAAAATCTGATACGTGTTCCTTGACGATCCTTTGATTCAACTGGGAGTATGTGGCATGTTAAAGTAGTCACAGGGTTTCCTCGAGAATATTTCTGCTGGTACTCTCTCCCATCACGCCACACAGTAACTTCTAATCCCTGTAACCAAGGGATAACCAGCCAACAACAAAATATCAGGCGGAAGAAATACAGAAGAAAATTATCATATAAATTGGTCCATTAATATCCAGGCCTAACATCAAGAAACTCACTCGATGACACAATCATCCTTTCGGTTCAATTTCTGCTTTGACACTTACAATCATAAATCTAAGAATTCCCAATTCCTCTTTTCCATTTTCCACTTTCCATTATAAATTGATAAAAACAGGAAAGAGAACAGTTCAGTGGCTGTGGAATCATAGATAAAAAACATACCTCAGACAAGGCATTTACAACAGACAAACCCACACCATGTAATCCACCAGAAACACTATAACCACTGTTAGAACCCCCAAACTTTCCACCAGCATGTAGGACCTGAAATGAAATTATCCAGATACAGGACAACAGGGAAATGATAAGTCATTTACTTACGCATTACAGTCAAATTATTCATTAATTCACACCAAATAAGTTTCTTATTAGGAAAAGGATGTTAGACCTAATTGTACATTGCAAAGTGATTGCCAATTGAAATTTACAACTGAATGCTACAAAGGTGTATCAATTGTTAGAAGAGACTTTTTGACAATTACATGTAAATAGGATAGCAATTTTCCAAGTAACAAATCTACAAAAATCTCATGTTGTCAAGCAACACAACCGCATCGAAGGATGAGAAGACGGAATTGTAATAATATTTCATCCAAAAAGAGGATAAACCAAGGAGAGTGTTGTTTGAACAGCATAATTCAAGCCACTTTCAAAAGTGTAGTTCCATGGTACCCAAACAACTATAACTAAAAAAATGGCACATTACCGTTAGCACAGTCTCCAAGGCAGATTTCTGTGTCACTGGATGCAAGTCAGTAGGGATCTGCAAAACAAGTAAAACATAAATAAGCAGATATGAAGATAAAACAAGCGTTGCAAGGTTGCATGAGTGACCTAATTTTTAATCAATTACCACAACAGAACAAGTTGTAAGAACTATTATAAAAACCCACACTTGTTTAATAAGCAACTACAAAATGCTTTGGGAACTACATTCAAGGAAGAGCAATAGATATACTAAAAGAAAGGGAAAAGGTATGTGTGAGACTTCTTTCCATACAATTACAAGGGAAATAGATACATTAGCAAGACAAAGGGTGCAAATTTCAAATTATTCCATTACAAATCTCTATCTTTTCAAGTTCAAATAATTCCAACTTCAGGAAAGGGTGTGAATTTCTGCATATGATCAATTTTATATCATATACGAAAGTTAGTTTGATCAAATTTTCAAAAACACATATCTCTAACTACTGCAACAATGAATTGACAAAAAAAGGCAACCTTAATCGTGTATTTAGAGGTCATATTAGCAATGAAATCACTTACATAATGCATGGTATAGAAACACAATGAAGAATTATATTATTTTTCCACTTTGTAGACAACATTAGAAAATCCAAAAAGTTAGTATAGTCCACTATCCACTAATTTGAAATGGAATAGGATGGCACATACCCCCCTCCCATCATCTGCTATGCTCACTGAATTATCTGAGTGCAGAACAACTTCAATCCTAGACGCATATCCTGCTTGGGCCTCATCAATGGCATTATCCAGTATTTCATATACCTGCGTTAAAGAAATAAAATCAATTTTGCTATAGTAGGCAAAATTAAACAGTATTACTGAGACAATTATCAAAACATTACCAAATGGTGCAAACCGCGAGGTCCAGTGCTTCCAATGTACATTCCTGGCCTTTTTCTCACAGGTTCTAACCCCTTTAGCACCTGCATATAAGGCATAAACCATGACAGACAATCAAGGGGAAAAAAATAAAAGCTTGGAAGGAGAAAATTGTGCATGCCTCTTCACTTCCCCAGAAACTTGCCCCAAAATCAATCGAATCCAAAACAAAGAAATAATTCCCAACTGCAAGAAGAATCCCAACTAACACACTTTTCTACCAGGCAAACACTTCTAGAATTACATCATTGCAATGTACACGATCCATGTATACGAACACACATGATTGCATGAACTTAGACAAGCTTCTGTGACTGTAGTAAATACCAATAAGACCACATAATGGGAGCCCAAAAGTTCATGGATGAAGTCCATTAATAACCTGAATTTGATCCGAACCATAAGCCTTAGACCTTGCACCTTCTTGTAAAGACTCATCCACAGTGCTACAGGACATGAAAGCTCTAGGAGAAACCACATTTTGAACCAGAAAACGTCTTGGTGACCTCCTCAATGGAAAACTTACTCTGAAACAAAATGTTCGAAATGATTAGAACCAAGTTCCTACAAAACCAAATTGAACAAATATTACAAGCCACTAAAACCTTTTTACACTGTGACAGGCAACAGAGACGCAAAAAGGCACTTCTTTTGCCAGCAAAGAAGCATAAGCATAGAGACAGGTACCATAATCTGAACTTTCAGCTTTCAGAATCCCATTAAACAAAAAATCCCTTATTTCCCATGAAGAATTGAGAACATAAAGAGCAAAAAGTGGAAAAAGAGAGGACATTATGATTGCATCCATATCAAAATAAAAAAGCAGTTCCATTTCTGCTGCACTTCAGCTTTACACTGAACCAAAGAAAAGTGCCACCAAGAAGAATACCATTTTCCATTACTTTTCCAAGAAGAAATACAAAATTAAACCAAACTATATCAACAGGATAGTAGAAAGCAGAAATGGCGTATGAGAGACAACCTGGGTTTCAAGCAAAGAGAAGGGCGGAATCGAGAAGAAAAAGAAGAGAACGAGCGAGAGCTACAGTGAAGCGACGAAGAAGAGGAGGAGAAGGAAGAAGCAGGTAATGGGCAACGACAGGCCATGAATTTGTGAAGAAGAAGAAGATAGCGAGAGGGTTTTAGAGGAGTAAGCACCATTTTCTATGATACTTCTTGGGGGTTTTAGAGATATGCTTCCGCTCCGTTTTCCTCTGCAATTTCTTCGTCTTAACATGGGAAGGTTGAAAAAAAAAGACACTTCCTTTTCCCTCCCTAAATCTATGGCCGCAAATTCTTGAGAGGCTTTAGCCCATTGGGCTTTTAACAGCCCGATTAGCTTCTTCATCGTGTTTTCATTCATCTGAGTCACGAGGTATGTTAAAGGTTTGATCTTCCATGACTAATGTAATCATTCTGAAGTACGAGTACTTTTGGCATTGCATGTCATTAATTACTTAACATGGGTTCTATTTAAGAGGTGCGTTTAAAGTTTAGAACTTTTAGTACTTTCTGCAAGAATTTGCCTCTTTGAAGTGATTTTAGCTTCTGGTTTGTTTGTAAACTTGGTGGAATGTGTTTGCTTCCCCAGTTCCGTGCAAGATATCGACGCTTTATTTTTGCCGTTGAGTTATTGTTTAGTGCTGTGAGGATCTTCTCATGTAAAGCTGTTCACTTTCGTTCTGGGTACTTGTAGGTATGAACTTCTTAGGGTAAAGATACAAGGTTTTGGAGGTCTGAGTGCTATTTTTCTGTTTCTTTCCACTGATTTTTGGGAATGGCAAGTTTCAGAGGGCTATGTGGCTCTTACTGTCATTACCTCTTAGAAACTAAAATGGATACATCTGACATGGATACACACATTTGTCATTATTGACGTAGGAGCATTTGAAATTTTACGTATGTTTATTGTTCTTTTTGATTAGGTGATTTTATCATAATGTTTCTGTTTCAGTCGTTGCTGGTTACAGTTCACCAACTTTTAATACCATTTTCGTTTATTTCAAGTCCATAGTTGGCTGGATAATTAGGCGCCACAGTTTGACTTTCAACTTCAATGTGGATTCATCTCGGGTTTCATCTCTTGGTACCATGGCCACAGGCACATGATGACATGTAGATAGATTGTTATAATTGTGCCAATCCAACTCTGTGATTTTTGTGGGTCTTCCTTATTGTTTTTTGGTGTTGACATGCGAAGAAGTGAGTGGTAATTTAGTCGATGAGGGGAAACCTCCTATGGTGGTATTTCTTTGATAAAAACCGCAGCTCAAGGACAAGGAGATGAATTAGTAGGCTTGAAGGCATCAAAGGATTATTTATCACAAGGGTGGGTGAATAATGTGGGGATGGGTTTGGAAAGACTTGTTGAAATGTGGATTGTTAGGAGATGTATCCTCTGTAGTACATGCGAATCCCATTTCTTTGGTGATGTTTTTATCCCCTTTTCCAGCTAGTCAGTAGCTTATTTACAGCAAGTATTAGATTGTTATTCTTGAAGTGTTAGCTTGGAGAAAGTTTAGACCATTCTATGATAGGATGCATTGCAATGTGATTTTCATTGCAGGTTACTGGATTAAAACGTAAGATGAAGACAAACCATGTGAAATACCCGGATGGATGGGAATTGATTGAGCCAACATTGTGTGAAACTACAAACTAAGATGAGAGAGGCTTGATTTCTCAACATTCGCCTTGCTGATCGCAATCTCATTGCAAAATGGAAACAGGTTACTTAACAGCTTGTCTGAGTTTGAATCAAATTCCATTTCCCAAGCGTTCTGGTTCTTCCTGTATGAATCATCAGCCAAAGATAAACATTACTTAAACACTGGATCTTCATAAATGGGCGGTTTTCATTTATAATTTTAAGCAACCCATTTACCATACTGACCCTAGATTCATATTTGCATTAGATACCGGTTCTCGAGTGTTTCAGGATTTATGCAAATCACGTAAATTCATGTCCTGGTGATGCTCGCTATTGATAATTGTCATTCTCTGATTTGGAGTTAGATAATACAGCATATTAGAGAACTTATAGTTGCACCAACTCTTTTTACCTGATTTTAAAAAGTTATCCCAAGAAAAGGATTCTGGGTCTCAGACACATTATTTAAAGCTATTTTTCTAATAGTTTCTATGTAAATTCTAGACAGGCTATGAACTACTCTTCTGCTTAAGATGTATGCAGCCACGAGATCACAACTTTGCTACAACTTGCATATGCAGAGTGACAAAGGACCTCAAGGAGGAGACAGTCTTAGAGCGCGTCCATTGTGGTTGTAAAGTTTGTGCCTGTGGAGATTGATCTGTTCCATCCTTTTCTGGCTTTGCTTCTACAGAATCTACGTAACCTTTGTTTGGATGCAATATCATGGATTCATTATTCAACCGTGCACACTTGCATAGACCTTGCACACTTGTGAGACCTATTGCGAGATTTATTTTGGCAAGTTCACTACATAATTTGTCAAAATTGTGGTGCTGCAGCTTCATGAACCTTATACTGTTGCAGGCGACAAGCTTCAAGCTGCAAATCTCTTGATCCATGGAAGTAATACTTTGTGCGTTTGTTCGAAATGTTCATTATTTGTGATATTAAGACATTGGCACAAGAACAATCGTTGCTTTATTCGATGCAATGTATAACAATTGATATAATGTATCTTAGGAATGACACTTTTGCACTCTTTGCATCTGTTGCAAGGACTTGAACAAACTTAGCAACTTAATCAATTCACAAGAGTTACCTCCATCTGCAAGAGAAAGTTCAACTTTTTCCTTAAGTTGCAGAGCTCTGTCTTTGATCTCTCTACCTTCTTTGTGTACCATGAGCCTTCTTATACTCTTCCCTATCATTCTTCTTCCCAATTTAGCCTCCAACAGGATTCCAACTCTCCATAAATGGCTAACCAATCTGGCATTCACTTTCTGGTCTCCTACACATGGCCAACACAGCATTGGTACACCTGCACAAATGCTCTCAAGAGTTGAGTTCCAACCATTGTGTGTTAAGAATCCTCCAGTGGCCTTATGAGCTAAAACTTCTTGTTGTGGTGCCCAACTAACTATGCAACTTCTGTTTCTTGTCATCTTTCCGAATTCTTTAGGCAGAAGTTCAACCCCATTAGAGCCATGGACTAGACCAGGTCTAATCACCCATAAAAAGGGCAAGCCACTATTGGCTAGTCCCCAAGCAATCTCAATCAGTTCATTCTCAGTTATTGTGATTAAGCTACCCAGACTTACATAAATCACAGAATTTGGAATGTTTCTGTCTAGCCAAGCAAGGCATCTTTGTTCTTCAGTTAAAAGACTGCATCCTAAAACACCAGCACATGACTGTCTGTTCAGAGGTCCCAATGGAAAGATTGGTGCTCCAATTTCTCCTTTGATACTTTCAAATATGGATTCTTCAAGGCAACTGAGAGAATTCCAAATTACAGCTGAAGCAGTCTTTGTACCTTCTTCAATGGAGTTGAATACTTTCTCAGTAGCTTCTTGGGTGGATCTGTTGAACACTGGCATGTCCTTGAATCTCAGAAATGGGATTTCTTTGACAGGTTCCACCAAATTTCTTCCTGAAAAGAACATCAAGATAAAGATAGAAAATTCCCATCATGCATCGTCTCATACAAATAAATATACTTTTAAGAAAAACTACTCGTAGGTGAGAGCAAAATCCAGAATAATAGAGGAGAGGAAGTGATAACACCTGAAAGAATCTATGAGAAAGGAGATAATCCCCTCAAAATGTCATACCAAATTCTATCGATCAAATCGCTTTTTCAAGAAACAGAGACGTCTAAGTCATATAAGTAAATAGATCTATTCATTCATCAATCTCATAAATACGATACTAAATTCCATCAATCGAATCGCTTCAAGAAACACGAGCCAGAAAATTTAGCCAAAAGCATGTAAACATTCTCAAGTAGCAAGCTAACGAATGATCCTAAATTTGAAAAACAACAAAGGGAAAAGTTCTAAGAGACAAAAGTTGATCTTCTCTGCTTGACTAGCAGTTACAGAATCTGAAGAGCATCTGATATGTAAAACATGTCAGAACTAATACATGTATATGAAATGTTAAGACGTCTAAACATTTTAACGACAAACTCGATCAAACCTCGGATAGGACCTGCACCATTCTGTCTGAGCAGTGACAGACCATAGAAGTTAGCAGCACTACTTGTCCTTAAGACCATCCTCGGAATGCCAAGTTCACGGGAAACATCAACTGAAAAGTACATGACAGAGTCATGGATAATGCACAATATGGGATCTTGAGGGTTCTTTAGCTTCAACCTTGTCAAGCAATCCAGAAATGGTGCTTTGCACTTCAGGTTTAGTTTCAACAAGTAAGAAACAACATCCCCATCAAAGTCACCTTCCAATGTGTTTGATAAGCCATCCATAGACTCAAAGCAGAAGTCTGAGGGATGAGAAGAGAAGGCATGTGTTTCAACAACTATGGTTATGAGGAAGCCTTTTGAGTGAAGAAGCTTGGCTAAGTGAAGCATTGGGTTCATATGCCCTTGTAAAGGGCAAGGGACAAGCACCAAGTGACCATTGTTTGCTCTTTGGATGCCCATTGCCTTGCTTTTGATGCTCTTTTTATTTTTCTTCTCCAAAGTTGGTCATGTCTTATATAAGTGATGATTTCATTAATTTGTTTCATAATCCCATTTAATATTTGTAATAGATAAGGAAAGAAATCTGCTCAATGCCATTCCTTTAATATTTTTCATCATAAATCTTATTTTTATTAATTTTTGTGTGATTTAACCTACCATTAAAAAACTTAACCGGTTCAATCGATTCAGTCATAAAATCTTGAACCTTTCAACTATCCAATTCGGTTCGATTTATTTTAATAATTCTTGCTGTTAAAAACTGGTCAAATTTTTAATTAATCATTCAATTTTTGTAAATTAATAAGCTCTTATAAATTAAAATAAATCAATAATTTTTATTTAACAATCTTTTTAAATTGAATTTCAAAATTTTCATTAAATTAGGATAACCTTTTTCAATTATATTTTAAATTATTTAATTCCATCCAATCTTTAATTAGTTTTATGACAATCTAATATCAGTCAAAGTTTTTAAACCTTAAACATATTATTTTACATGTTTAATTTCTGATTCGGTTTAAAATTCATTTTTTAAGTAATTCATTATGATAACTATATAATTTCATATAATAATCTTCTAAACCTCGTTTTTATTTAATTAGTCCATCGTGAACAAAAATTTTGAGTTTTGAGTCTTATAAATAGAGCAAGCTCGCTCGACATTTGAGTAAATAAAATTTAAATTAATTAGTAAATTATGTTTCATTCAAATATCTTAAAAATTATAATAAAATAAATAAACTAATTAATTTTTAATAATTAATCAAAAATAATAAACTCGAGTTAGATTTCAAAATGCCAGTGGTCCTAACACATTAAATAAATAACACCAAACTTCAAAAGTGAAGAGTCGGTAAGATGATTTCGTTAATTTAATGGATATATGTCCATATAAGGAAAGCTCAATATAAAAATAAAAAATAAAAAATAAATCTGCCTCGAGCCCCATGCCCTTTACTATTTGTCAGCAACCAATCTTCGTACTAGAATTTATTTAAACGTGATATATAATTTATTATAATATTAATTTCAATACGTCATTTCAAAATTCAAAGGACAAATAAATATGTGGAAAAGCAGAATTGAACGCATGTTCACATTTTTTAAAAGTCGTGCAAGGGAAAGAGACCCATGCAAAGTAGCAGTAGTACTAACAATAATAGTAATAATAATAATTTTTTAATCAGATATCAAAACCATTTTTATAATTACGAAGAAATCAATTTTTATTTCCATTATCAATAATTTTAAAAACTAAATTGATCGTTAAATTAATAAGATAAAAAATTTAAAATGTAAAAGGCTCAACTGATATTAAATCATTATAAAACAAACTAAAAATTAAATAAAGTTAAAAATTTTAAAAGATGATTAAAAATATTATCCTATTTATCAAAAAACTTTAAAATTTAATTAAATAAAGAGATTTTAAAAAAAAAATAATTGACGTATTTAATTTATAAAAATTTATTAATTTACGAAAACCAATTAATTAATTAACTCGTAGTTTTTAATAATAAAATTATTAATATAAATAAAAAAATGGAATCAAAAAATTAATAATAAGAGTCAATTGAATATTACCTCCTTTCCTTTCATTATCAACTCAAAAGATTCACAAAAATAAACTTTTCCAAACGCAATTTTGAATTTGTTCCATCTTTCACGATTGCCAACTCATTTTTATCTCTTAAAAGAAAATTAAGAAAATTTTGAAAACCCACTCTTTTCTATTTATCTCAAGTGATCCAAAATAATATAATATTATATTTATAAAGATATTACAAGCATTTAATTATACCTAACCAACCAACCTTCTAAGCATGAAAGGAAAAGCTCGTTCCAATCAAGTTGAGAGCTGACTGCTGAGACACTCGACCGCGACGACTAGACATCCTCAAAATGTATGGTCCATGCACCACACGTGGTCTCACATGGTAAGAAATCTACGTGTTTGACAACTATGAGACGAGCATTTTGCACGTTCCTATACTGTACGCCCGACATATATTTTGACACTCTGAAAGTGCAGTTACCTAACCTGTCATCCTTTACAACGGCATTGATTGTCGACACTATAGTACCACCAATCCATCACCACGACTCGACTCTTATAGGACGAGTTCAAATCGCCTCTTAACTTTTAGTTCGATTCAACCGACTCGTTGTAAAACTTATCTTCCTTTGGAAGTGCATTGATTGTTGTTGCCATAGTACCACCAATCAATCACCTGTAATCTGAAAGTTTGTGAAGCTTGTAATGGTGACTATATAGGTAGATGTTGGGGGTGTATCATGTATGACTGGATCTTGATCGAGTTTTAGTACGAGTTCAAATTGTCTCTTAACTTTTAGCTTGATGCAACCTCACTCATTGTCAAGCTTATTTAACGTATCCTTAAAAAGTGCATTGATTATTGTTGCTATAGTACCTCCAGACCATCGCCCTGTGATCATCAAGTTCTTCTCTGTATCAGAAAGTTAGTGAGGCATATTAGATAGGTTGGACCTCGGATTGCACAACTCGATCTTGATCGACTTTTAGGATAAGCTCAAACGACCTCTTAATTTCTAGTTGGACTCAACTTGATTAATTGTCAAGTCTTATCTAAAGTATCTGTTAGTAAATATATAAAATTAATTAAGTTGACCTTATATAACAGCTTAAGTTATTATAATAAAACGGTCACTTAATATAATATCAGAACCTTTATAATTAAGTAATTGTGAATTCAAATCTTACCACTCATCTATTATTCAGCATAAAATAGAATGATTCTATGCAAGTTTCAAATTTAAAGCACTTTCACTTGAGGAAGTGTGTTAGTAAATATATAAAACCAATTAAATTAACTTCACGCAACAGCTTAAGCTATTATGATGAAACGGTCACTTAACATTATCCTCTTAAAAACTGCATTGATTTTTGTTGCTAAAGTACCACCAATCCATTGCCGTAATCTTCAAGTTCTTCTTTGTGTGTGTGTGATTAGAAATACAGATATTTAGTAATTAGATAGGTAGATATTTAAGCGACATAACTCCATTCTAATCAAATTTCATAAAGAGTTCAAGTTTGCCTCTTAATCTTTAGTCTGATTCGACGTGACTCGTTATCAAATTTACCTAACCTATCAACTTTTAGAACAAGCATTGATTGTTGCTGCTATAATACCTCCAATCCATCACCTGTAATCTTCAAATTCTTCTTTGTATGTGTTTGTGATAAGAATTTCAGAACTTCCTGAGGTATATGGTGATTACTTAGGTAGAAATTCAGGCAGCATAACTCGATTCCAAATAGTTCTTACAAATGATGATTGAGACGAGAGTCAGCATTTTTAAACCACGAAACACTCATTTTCTGCATCTTTCGCTAAGTCTTACATAAAGAAGAGATAGATAGAATTGTAAAGAGTTAATCAAATTCCTTAACAAGTTTAATTTGCTTTTTAGTCTCTAGTTCGATCCAACTTAATTTGTTGTCAAATTTACTTAACCTATCCTCTTTTAACGAGCTCGTGTTTTACGCTGTAAATCTTTATACTTCTCCAAAAACACATAGAAAGTGAATTTGTATTACTGTGGATGATTAGGTGCACCGTCGTCGGGGCCGGCGTCGAAGTGATGAATAAAGAACTTACGAGCTTATCAAATCACGTTGCAGTGGTCCAACTTAGACTGATTCATGTGTTGGTTCCAACGTGGATATATGATATATTATTCCATTGTCAAAGAGACAAAGTGTGACCCTTTCAACCAGAATCTCTGGCAGCATTTAACATATATCAAAACAAATTGTCATCTTCCTCTACTGGTGAAGGTAATCTCTTTTTCTTTTGGCTACAGTTGCATTTTGCCAGCAAAATATAGAACAAATTATAACATTTCAAAACATTCAAATTGAACTTCAACATTTTTAAAATATTCAAAATATCAATTGATGAAAATTTTAATAAGATTAACTCTCATCAATTAATTAAACGTTAAGTCAATATTGACATAATATTTTTATTTTTAAATAAAATAGATTTTACTGTTTAAAATATATAAATATAGGTCTCATTTTTACGTAACAAGTGGAATTCACTTTCTAAAATATATAAATAATGAATCCACTGTCACATGACTATGAGACCCATTCTTTAGTTATTTTTAATAAAAAAATAATTATGTGACAATAGGATTTGCTTTTTATTAAAAAATATAAAAATAATGTCATATTAGCATTAACATGACATTTAACTGACGAAGAGTTAACCTCGTCAAATTTTCAATTCATTTAAGGTTTGTTCTAAACTTTTTGAAAATTTTATGATTCAATTGAACACTTCAAAACATTAGAAGTTAAATTACATTATATTGTAAATGATGAAGTTAAATTGCACTTCTGACCAAGGATTTACAAGAAAAATAATAATATTCAATTAATCCAAATAAATGGATTAAAAAAATCCATAACTATTATACAATGCTTAAGAGTCACTTGCAACAGTTTACAAAGATTGCAACTTTTGGAAGATTAGTTGTATTCCCATGGGATCAGCTAGAGAATGCAAAAACTGGGATTAGAGTAAGCACAATTGTCCAAAAATAATTAACTTGAAACTGAAATTGAGACTATATTAAATAGGCATAGAGATGGAAGTAAAAGATGGTTGTGACTAGGCTTAACTTTTTATAATGCAACTTTGTTATCTAAAATAGTAGGAGTTAAACTAATTCTTCCACCTCTTTTTTCCTTGCACAAAGAAAGATCTAATAATCACTTATTTTGTCTGTTTTGATACTGCCTCCGCTTGGTTTTGTCCACATCTACATGTGGGTCTATTGAAAACAATCTCTCTACTATTTAAAAATTAAGGCTGTATACTATCAGACCTCCCTAAAATTCGCTTTATTGCGGGACTTCGGACTGTGTGTGATGATGAGTCAAGGCAGACTTAGGGCCAAAATGTTTTTTGGGCTAGGATTTGGTTTGAAGTATAAATACATTTTAGACAAAACAATATCATTTTAATTAATTGATTTTCAACTACTAAATAAAGTAATATTGTTTTGTTTAAATTGGTTGAGGTCGTTCAGGTTAAGCCAAACAGACGGTCTTATATATGAGTTCAATTCAAAATTCAACTAATTCGGTTTTAGCATTGGCCTAAATATCAATTCTAATTAGGGATGATAATAGGTCAAGCTAAGCCTCAACCTTATAAGGTTGAGTCTATCCCGATGCCAACCCGACAAGCCTTAGCTGAAGCACAAATTTTATTCATATGATCACGTTCAGTCAAAAGTATAATCGAGCTAGTAAGAATTAGGCTGATTCTAATTTTTTTTAATTAAATTTAAACTCAAACTTGGTTAAATTAAATTTTATTCATTAATTTTAATTTGAAAACAGGCTCGAGTCTTTTTGGCAAAGTCATCAACTCATTTTAGCTCAACTTCCACTTTTTAAAAATATTTTTAAAAAAAATTTATTGGATTTTTAATTAGATTTTAGTTTTTGTTCACTTTAAAATGGAATAAGCACCTATTTATTTAATGGTGTGTGAAACAGTAAAACATCGTCTTCAAAAATAAGAGGATGTTGTATATCAAATAATTCCTTGTTAATGCTGTACATAATTCAAACATCTCAAGTTTTGAATTCCCAAGTTTATCAGAGCTCAAACTCAAGTTTTGATTTCTTAAATGGATCAAGTTTCAATATGAACCCCAACTCAGGAATTTGAACTTAAGAAAAAACAAAGCTACATTGCTTTGCTCAGCATATAAAAATTTAATTGATCAAAACGAGATCATTTTATTAATCGGATCAAAAGATCAGATCAAATTCAGGTTGCTAACCCTACTCAAATGGGTGCCTAACTGCACTAAAACAAAGAGATTTCTGAGACCCTAACGTGAAAACTATACTGATCAAACATTGAAACTACTTCTCCACTGTTATAATATCTATGCATACAAAAAGTTCAGTTTCATAAGACTGAATTCTGAAATAAGAAAACGTATCTAATCACTTTGCTATCCCCTAAAGAAACATTCAACTGAAGGACTACTAATTATGTGGTGCTGCTTCTGAATCCATTATCAAGACTCCCCCAACTAAAAAATTATGCATTCCCTCGTCAAGGCTGCTTCTTCAACTGTTGCCACTGTGAAGATCCTAATGCTTTGATTCTAATACTATCAATGCACATTTGATCTCAATCACAAAAAGACTAACTTCTCTGTTTAGATGACAAGAGAGTGTTCTCCAACTTGGACCTCAAAGAGATTTTCTGTTCAAGTTTCCTTCTTAGTTAAAGCCGCTTCACGTTCCTGACAGCATCGCTCCCTCTGCATTCCAGGACCGATGGTAAAATTCAGAAGAATAAGTAAGCAGGTCCCTTTCTTTTATCAACACAGAAGATTAATACTAACAGCAACACAAATAGTAGAATGAACCAAAACAGAAAATGTCAGGAGTAGAAGTGTGAAAGTTGTTTGGTAAATCCATATTCTTTCTCCATTCTCTAGGCGGAACACGAATATCATCATCATATCCGAGTTATTCATTTTCATTATTTTGTTACCTGTCAATATCTGGTAGAACTCCTTGGCCATTTCTTTCCATCCAATATTCAAGTTCCGGGCACCACAGTCAGTCATTTTCCCCAAACATTAAGCACAAAAAGTTCAAGTCTATTGAGGACCAGCAGTAGGCAAAATTAATTCTGTGGGTACATATAGTTCGTAAGAATAAGTATGCGGTTCATATACAGCATCCCTTTGGAGAAGATTGATACTAACAGCAACACAAATAGTGGAACAAACCAAAAGAGAAACTTTTTAACACTGTTCCTTTGGTACAGAAAATCTCGGAGTAGAAGTGTAAAAGTTGCCTGATAAATCCATATACTTTTTCCCATTCTCCAGGCAGAACATGAACATCGTCATGACACCCGAATCATTCATTTTCATTATTTTATTACCGGTCAATATCTGGTGCAACTCCTTGGCTAATTCTTTCCATCCAGCATTCAAGTTCTGGGCACCATAGACCCAACAACAGTAATTTACCCCAAAAATTGAGCACAAAATCTCCACCAAAGTTCCAAGTCCTGGTACCAATATTTTCAATCCACAAAAAGGCAAAAGATAAATAATTCACGTTCTGCCAAGTTCCAACAAACTACCGACCATCATCATATTGGCCCAGAAGATGCTCCGAATATATGGGCTCGGTGGAATCAAATGGTAACTCCACATCTCAATGCATTTAGCAGTTTGAATATATCGCAGATGCATAATCAGTAAGATTTCTGTCAGTATTTTAGTGAAAATGAGGGACATTATTCGGCCTAAAGAGTAGAAATAAGTAATAAATAAGAGAATACCAAAGATTCAAGCCCTAGAATTTCTCAAAAGAGGAAAAAACCGAAGATTTCACATAGTACTTCTTTTTATTGAAAAATTAATTCAATACTTTCCAGAGAATTAGATAGGTTTTTCCCTGACTGTGTCTGTGTAAACAAACAACTTGAAATGCCTCGACTTGACATCAACGGTAAGATTTGAGACCTCAATATCAGCTCTTCGCCACTTGGGGCTGTAGTATGATCCAAGAGTTGGGCTAGTAGAATGTAGAAACTCATAAAAATTAACTAATACAACAAAGCATGATCTGATTCCAGAAATTTTTACAAAATTAGCAAGCCAACCATTCCAAGATACAATTTTTACCAGAAAGTGATCCCAAAAGGAACTTTGACCACTTTATCCAACACATTCACATGAAAAGAGTGCACGACTCCATAGGGAAGATAAATTTGGAAGAAATTTTCAATTAATTCCCAGAATCTAAGTGTCCTAAACACATCTGTTTATACCACCATCAAAGTGAAGAATTAAACATGCTACGAATCACAAAAGCAATGTTAAAAAAAGTGAAAGAAGGGAGATTGGGGCATACCCTGCGTTCCCAATAAGGAAGGAAGCACACGAACTCATAAACAGGACTAATAGTTTGAACCAACACAATATTGAGCCCAGTAAACAGCAAAAGGGTAGTCATAGGTCGCGTTTTGTGAGGCATAGTCGAATCTGTTGTCGAGATTTGGTTACCTGCAAACTTGAGTCAATATCAAAATCATCAAACTGAGTCTCCAAAAACATGGGAATCCAAAAACTCTCTGTTTTAGTATGAAAATGAAACACAAGGACAAAAAGTAGTAGCTAGCTTGATTGATTGTACACAAATTTATACGAGTTGAAAGAGGTACAAGAGAGAAGAGCCAGAGGAAGTAAGGTCGTTGGTGGTGTCCAAGGAGGTTTAAGGGTTTTAAGTAGGAATGATAATTCTGATGAAGCAGCATACTACAATTTAAAATTAAAATAATATTTTTTAATTTTCAAACATATTGATATATTTTTTCTATACATTAATTACTCTTAAATAAAATATTTTTATAAAGTAAAATAATATTAATTAGAGTTACTAATATTCAATTTAAGTAATATATATTTAATCATTGTTCAGTATCAAGAGTTCTGTCTCTTGCAAAAAATACAACTTCTTTGTCCACTTCTATCCAACTATGCCCTGTTTCTTTCACTACCCCATTAAGATCCATTGTTTGCCTTACAC
>JAOTAX010000196.1:2562715-2574489 GCA_025629825.1 Erythroxylum guanchezii | reverse complement strand
AAATAAAACACAAGGTGATTGAAACAAAGGAAACCCAAGAGGCAAATCCCACAAAAGGAATAATCTTTGAATCAAAACCGCAATACGGATTTGGAGCAAGCAACCTCAAAAGTAAAAACACATAGAAAAGCCCACAAGAAGTTGCAGATACTCAAGCCAACATCATCTTCAACACGCAGAAACCCAAACTAGACTATTAAAGAATGAAACTTACAAAAACCCGAGTGAAAGTAAGGACTCAGGCACAGGTAAACGCCAGGCAACCTAGAAAGAGCTCACGAGAATGAGCTACTAGTTGCCCCAAGAAGGGGAGAATCAGCACTTCCCTTCAAACATCCAGAAGTAGAAAAAGAAAAAATGCTCGAAGAAGAGAGCAGAGGATAAAAATGTCGGTATTTTGAGAATGTAAAAATGTAGGTATTAGGCCTAAGTAGAGTTATAATAGCGGGTTTAGGGATCAAAATAACAGATTTTAGTTGACAGATAGATGATTTGGTTCATGAAAAGAAATAGAACTAGTAGAGAAACACAACAAAGAAGGAATGGAGTATTCGGATTCGACGCATGAAGATGTAATAAGTCATAGAAATTCTAAAAACTTTAGAGCCTTTGTCGGTCATAAGAAAACCCCAGTCATAAGCCCCCAAATCGAAGATGACAATAGAGGTTCAAGATCTAAACCAAATAATTTTTAAAAAAAACTTGAGCCAAAAACCCTAGATCTGGATTCAAGACGGAGCAACCCAAATAACCTATCAAAGCGAGAGAGAATAGAAATAAAAAGGAAAATAGATGATTGAGAAGTAAAGAGTGAAAGAAAAGAAAGGAAGACTTAGCTGAAGCAGAGAGACGAGATCGAAGTCTTCTTACCAAAATTTCATCACACAGTCATTGTCCCACTGGCAGTCAAATTCCTCGCCATCGTTGACAAAACCCACTCCCTCCCTGCCATCTTTCTTCTCCTCATGCGCTACCCACCAAAATTTAATATTGAAGCTTCAGCAGAATAAGAGAACCATCATTGACCTCTTTATCAACCTGCATTGTCCATTTATTAGTTATTTTTATATCCAACACATCACATATATAAGATTTAACAATTCACTACTACCACCCTCCTTTCACGAAAGGTTAATTTTATTATTGCTAGCTTAACAAGATAATTGTGGTAGATGAACGTAGGGTTCAAAATAAACTATCCAAATTCTTTTATTCAATGATATTGATATCTATCCGAAGAAGGTGGGGTTGGGGCTTTAAGAACAAATTGCAAGCCAATCAGGTTGTCCTGTTGTGGGGCTACACATGGTAAATAGGCAGAAGTCATTGTGTGGGCCATTCCCCAAGTGACACGTTTAGGTTGGGGACTGCCATTGTCAGGGTCATTAAAATCGTAGACGCGCCATGCGTGCCGTTCACTACAAGACGCTTGGGGTGAGGAGCGCGGGGTTGTGCTGCCAGGATCCTCTGTCCCTTTCCCCTGTCCCTACCCTGTCCTATTGAATCTCAACCATTCATTTATACGGGACCCATATAAATGGATGACTGAGATTCAATGGGACAACGTAGGGACAGGGGAAGGGGACAGAGGATCCGTCCCCGGGATTGTGGCACATGCCAAGGGTGACTAGTAACAAGGCATTGATGTTATTCTTTAATGCGGTCAAATTTAGAGTGAGAGCTAAAGAAAATGGAAATATTTTTAATGTGGTTAAATTTAGTAATAATTAAAAATTTTAACCAGTTCAATCATTTTAATAGTAAAAATTTTAAAATATTTAATTTTTTATTCAGTTTTTAACTTTATATTTTAATTTATTTTAATAACTCTTATTATTAAAAACCGATTAATTAATTGGTTAATTTTTGTAAATTAATATGTTATTATAAAATAAAATAAATCAATTAATTTTTATTTAATAGTTTATTTTTCAATTAAACTCCAAATTCTTCGATAAATAAGGACAATCTCTTTCAATCATATTTTAAAATTTTTAATTTTATTTAATCTTTAATCAATTTTATAATAGTCTGATTTTAATTGGACCTTTTAAATCTTAAACATATTATCTTATCGGTTTAACTTTCAATTTAATTTTTAAAATATTGAATTATGATGTTTATGGCGATATGCCCTGGACTTATGATTGTTAGCCTGTTAGGTATCATGTCACCAACTAATAATAAGGACTAATCAAATTTAAAAAGTCTAATGGATATAACTAAATCAAACCACAACGCATAAATAAATGATAAATCATTCAGTTAATTCGTAATGTATGGATTCTACTCCATTAAACCAACTATAATATGGGTCGGAAGTCAAATCTAACACTTGCAATCAAACATCTTTTTAACAATCACTAATTTAGGCAACTTGTTCTCAACTCACTTATTAGATTCCCGTTCTCTTCTCAATATATAATCTCATCACTTGAATTATTCACCTAACACATTAGTATATAGCAAATAGGAATAAAATAAAATAAAACAATTGCAAATTATTTCCATCTTGCACTATATGTAAGAAATATTCCCATCACACCTAAATGGCATTATAAAAATCCCCACGGAAAAGAAATGGCATAAACATAGTTTAAAATGCAACACAGATTAGTAATAATCATACCATACAATGCTCTATACTTGCGGAGAAGATCCAGTAGAGAACAACAACCATCTTAAAGGTATTCTCACATGTTTATATCACTACAAAAAAAGTAAGAATTAACGACGGAAAATAAAGCGTAACAAATTAGCGACGGATATTTCCGTCGTGAAAGTAGACGGGAAAAAAATTTGTTTAACGATGGTTCTAATTTCTGTCGCTAAAAATGGAGGGAAACCGTCCTGGCAAAATTAATGACGGACTTTAGGAATGGTAAATGTTTCCGTTGGTAATAACATTGAAATTAGCGACGGAAAATTAATATCCATCGCTAAATATGGGGGGAAGTATATTGACGGAACTATAACCGTTGGTAAATAAAGTGAGAATTAAAGGCGGTATAATAAAATTTAAAATTTCCGATACTAATATTCGTCGCTAAATATGGAAGAAAATTATCCCGGCAAAATTTGCAACTGATTTTAGCGACGGTATAAAATTTCCATCAGTAAATAAGGCGGGAATAATTGGCAGAAATGAAAAAGATTGAGTTTAGCGACGGAAAATTCCGTCGGTAAATTAGTTCACTGTCAAGAATTTTGTATTCTTCCGTTTGACATTTTTGTACTTACTTTTTAGCTTATGTAGATTTGTGTATGACTGCCAATCGAATTAGGCTTATTACTTGTACCAGCCGTCTTCCTCAGCCTGGTGATATTCATAGCACGGTAAAGTCTTTCCTTTTCCATTGAGTTTGTCACTCTTATTTACATTTCAGTGATGCGTTTTAGGGGCATCGGAGGCATTAAGCAAATAGTGAAGAGACTAGAGGAGGCTACGGTCTCTTGTAGAGGCTGTGAGAGATCGAAAATATGGTTGGCTGTGCTCAAAGAGGTTGAGAAATTTGTGGTTAGCTCTGCTGAAGATAAAAGGAAGAGTGTTTTAAAAAAATTTTAATTTTATTTACCGACGGAATTTTACTTTCCGCCGGTAAAATACTCAATATTTATCGACGAAAAATTTAGATCTGTAGGTAAATTTACCGACGGATTATATCATTATCGTCGGTAAATTTACCTACAATCGTTTTAACGATGTCGGATTTTCGTCGGTAAATTTACCGACGATCATTTTAATGACGTTGGTGTCCGTCGGTAATTTCCGTCGCTATTTTATATTACCGACGAAATATAAAATTTTCCGTTGATAATTTCCGTCGCTAAACGACCTTTTTCTTGTAGTGTATAATAATCACTGATTAAGAACAGCAACCATCTTAAAGCTTTGATTAATCAACTCCAGTAAATAACTTATCCCTTTGCACCATCATCTTCTCTCGTTTTATATTTAGTACTTGTACTGAACGTTTTGTAATTTTGTTTTAAAAACTAAACATGTAGGCCACTTGATTCTGTATAAAGGAGACAAGTCATGGGTATGTTAAATCCAGAAGTTTAAACTACAGAAACAGGAGAGAAAATGTTGATGAAGAAGCTTGAAATTATCTCTAGGAAAGCAATTAAACCATCTTCTCCTACCCCTAAACATCTTCAAACCTTCAGGCTTTCTTTTTGGGATCAACATCACAGTCATTTTTATTCCACTATAGCTTTCTTCTACTACTCAAATGCCGACCTGAATGATCATGATGAAATCCTTTCAACTTTCTCCAAAAGGTCTCATTCCCTACAGAAGTCGCTCTCTGAAACACTAGTTCACTATTATCCATTAGCAGGGAGGCTCAAAGATGATGAATCCGCAATTGACTGTAATGATGAAGGGGCTCATTTTGTGGAAGCTTGCACTGATTGCCAGCTTTCCACCTTCCTTGCTAAACCTGAAGCCCACGTTTTGAAAAACTTGACTCTTGCTTTTGATACTAGCAATATTCCTTCAGGTTGTGTGTTGGTTATTCAACTTACATTTTTCAGTTGTGGAGGAATGGCCATAAGTGTGAGCCCTTCACATAAGCTTGCCGATGGATCATCACTGTGCACGTTTGTCCAGAGTTGGGTATCAATGACGACTCAAGAAGGTGGCAGATTAGTATCACCTGAGCCAATGTTTGTGGAGTCATCGTTCTCGCCAACCACAGATATGCTTAGCACGCTTACGCCATTCACAACTGAAGAAGGGTCACTCGTAACAAAAAGGATTGTTTTTCGAGTCCAAATCTCCTGTCTAATATTATGGTATTTTATTGTGTCCAATAAATCTCAGTCGTTTATTTATGTAGGTCCCGCATAGGACTCACGTGAGGCCCGCAAAATAAATGGCTGAGATTTTATAAGACAGAATAAAACAGAGTAAAACTGGACAGAGGATCTGGTCTCTTGTTTTTCCTGCCTCAAAAGTCGCAAAACTCGAGGGAAGTATAATCTCAGGACAGCAATATTTGACTGTTATTGATTTGGTGTTATCATTAATTTTGAAATGTGCCATTTCTACTTCAAGATCATTGTCCAAGTCATCTTCTGGGCCATATGTATTGTTCCAAGTAGTGAATATGCGCAAAAGATTGCGACCACCGTTGCCAGAAAACACCATAGGAAACATAATTTGTTGTATTACAGTAGAAATCGAGGAAGACCAACAGGCATTGAATGAATTGGCAGGTAATATAAGAGAAAGTTTCAACAAATTATACAGTACTGCTGGAAGCAACAGTAGCCTCAAAGAGAATAATAAAGAACGACCAGTGGTCAATATCAAAGGTCACCGTTACTTTTGCTCAAGCTTCTGCGGCTTCCCAATATATGAGCCGGATTTTGGTTGGGGTAAACCTTCATGGGCCACCGTTATTCCATTTCCGGAACGCAGGAACTTTATTATGCTGCAGAAAACAAAAGAAGGTAATGGTATTGAAGCTTGGATATGCCTTGATAAAAAGGAGATGACCCAATTTGGGAATGACCATGAGCTTCTAGCATTTGCGTGCGCCGTGCACCGAACTTGCTGTTCTTGCTAAGCGTTCTCGTATGTGATTGATTTTATAGCCATTAAATATGGATGCCTTCATTTGCTGATTCCTTTTAACTATCTACCACAATCACACATGTCAAAAAAATAAGACCTTTCTATTTTTTGTCATTTTTAAGGAGAGAACATTATTGGTTTGATCTTCATTTGGAAAGTTGCAAGCTTTAATTCACTTCTCATTATCAACTCCATAATTTATCTTCTTGAGCTATGACTTTAATATGTTCTTATATTGTTTTTTATTAAAATAATAAACTCATTAATAGTAATTATATTTTATTATCATCAAAGAACTGATTAGAACCTCTCTTAGTTGAATAATTTACATCCTCTGAATTTTGTTTTCAAATAGACTTGTAAAACCCTAATTCAAGGTATTTGGAATAATTAAGTTATAGATAAATTGATTATTTTCTAGGATTGAGCTTATGTGATTAATTGAAACTATTTGTCAAAATTAAGTTTTTGTTAAATTGATTATGTTTTATGGTTGGGTTTATGTAAATTCTCAGTATCGTCATATAGATATTTACAGACATATAACTTACGATTTATTATGTCATATCTATAGTTGCCTCAAAATTAAATTATGGAAACATTTCTATAGTTAGTATGTTGAACAAATAAAATTTATGGTTTATGTGATTTGATGCTTTAGAAAAGTGATGGTTGTGCATATGTATAAGGTGTGGTTATGACTATGGCTATTCAAGACATATTAGTTAGCCAATGTCATAATGGAGTAATTACCAATTTTTATGGTTTAGCATCATAAAAATTCTCTTATTATGATTATTTTTGTAGATTGTTTGGAGATACTTGTATCATGACTTGTTTTATATATATTTTAGAGAAATTGGTTATGCTATATATGTACAATTGTGAATATTCTTAGCATATAGAATATAAGAGATATACCTTTATAGTTGCCTTAGTATAATTTTATTTCAGTTGGTATGTATTATGTACTTCATATATTATTTAGGAATCAACTTCATACTACGTCTGAAGTCATTTATTTTTATAAGAAATTAAAACTTCGAAAATTTTTGAAAATTTTAAAAGTATTGAAAGTAAAATTTTTAAATAATTTAAATTTAAATAATTAAATAATTCAATTCAAATATTGTTTTCATGTTAATATGACTAAAGAAAACTAATATGTAAAGAAATCATTATAATTTTTAGATCTTTTATAATAAATATATTACTGATTATTTATTTAATGATACAAAATATTTTAGAAAAGAAAATGTCATGTTAAAGATTTTAAACAGAATTGCTGGATTTTTTTAAAATTCAAATATTTAATTAATATTTTTTAAAAATTAAACTAAATAAAAATATCTAAAAGAGTTTAGAGCTTTATAATTTATCCTCTTATTTTCATATACAAAGAAAATGTTAAAACTCTGCTGGACTTTGGGTTGCTGTATTAAATTGTAATCTTCACAACCACTGAGCGATAACATATACACATCAACAAGGAAATAGTAATCAAACAATTGACAGTCATTGGTGTCTCTTCTACAATTCATTAAAACGTTTTCAGGTTGCTATTCTCAGTTTCTCACTGGATGGATATTGTATCTTACTTTACTTCTGTTTGTTTAAATCTATAAAACAAATACAACCTACTAAGTGAATCACGCAAACTTACTTCTAACAACTTTTTCTAATCGTCTAATTCTGAAGGATAATGGTCTGAAGAGAAGGCAATGAGGTCACTGATGAACACTATAAATTGGTCCAAATGTAGATGAGCTCCAACTTGTAAAACCTATTGTTTTAATTAATGTTTTTAAAACCAAACCAATTGTAAGGTTTGTAGTAAAAACCTTGAACCGGTCAACTTTTCAGTTCACTTTTTAACTTTGTGTTAATTAAATTTAATAATCTTTGTTGTTAAAAACTCATTAGTTATTAATTAGTCAATCAGCTTTTGTAAATTAATCAGTTTTTATAACCAAAATAAATTGATTAATTTCATTTAACAATCTTCTTTTTTAATTAAACTTTAAATTTTTTATAGATAAAGATAATCTTCCTCAATTATTTTTCAAAATTTTTTAATTTTATTTGATCTTTAACCAATTTTATGAATGTCACAAGTTAAATCTTTTAAACCTTAAATATAATATTGTCTTACTGACTTAACTTAACTTTGGAACTTGTTTTTAAAACATTGGTTTTAATCATGCCAATACTTTCATTTGTTGAGAATTAAGCAAACTGTATCCATATTGTGCGTAGTATAAAAGAAGAATTAAAAAAATTGTCCCTTATTAGAAACTATACTTACGACGGACTTCTTAATGTGATAAAAGTTATTGAAACAAGTCAAATAATCTTGATAATTGAGGTAGATGAAAGTAGGGATTTCAGTGCAATGTAATAGCAATCAACGTAATAACAATAACACAATTTACGTTATTATGGACTTGTAAATGTAAATCATTCTTAGGTATCCTGTCACAACTTGGAGTCAAACCAAATTTATTGGGTTTGTGACGGATGATCACCTAATAACAAGACTAAGCATACATGCCTCACCATTGGATTAAGACTAACAACTTACCAAATTTAAAAAGTCTAATGGATATAAGTCAATCAAACCACAACCCATAAATAAATGATAAGTCATTCAATTAATTCGTAATGAATAGATCCTACATCATTACACCAACTATAATATGGAAGTCAAATTTAACACTTGCAATCAGTCATCTTTTAACTATCACTAATCTAGGCGACTTGTTCAGTTAGTTCGGCTGTAAACTGATAAACTCACCTAGATCCCCAGTCTTTCTAAATAATCTCCTCAGTTGAAATATTCACTGACCACATTAGTATATAGCAAATAGGAAAAAAAAAAAAAAAAGTACTACAAATTATTTCCAACCACCACTCTACGTAAGAAACCTTCCCCTCACATCTAAACGGCATTATAAAAATCTCTAGGGAAAAGATATGGCATCCACATAGTTTAAAATGCAACATAGATCAGTAATAATTATACCATACAATGCTCTATACATGTTTAAGATAGACGTCTCCTAATTCGTCTTAACCAATGAACTCGTACATATCCGAATATTTAAGGAGAATTTATATGAACAATCATAGAATTATATCAAGTTTACCTCCTTCAACTTCGTTAAATGGTGATGTTTTAGAACAAGTCTCCTTTGTTCTCGCTTAACCACTTGTACCTGCCCGATTTCTTTCCTGCCCGAAAAGAGAAACTCAAACTTCCATAGGCTCCCAGTCCCAAAAAACGGGAAGAATCAATAATAGGATAATTTTATTTATTAAAAATACTTTTTGTGCCATTCTCTTTTTCTTTCATTTCTATTCTACTGGTTCTAGTTCTAACTCTTTAGTGAAGCTAGTCTGGAGTAGTGAACTTTATTCTTAGCAAATGTACGTGTGTGAGGAATGATTTATTTCGCTCTTTTCACTCTAAATTCTCACGATATCTAAGTAGTTCGTGCATGGTAACTGTATCGGCAGCCGGGGGCCTAAGATCCACGTTCTGGTTCCGCTCTTACGTACGCCCTACCTCACATAGAAGAGGGGGAACCCCTTCAATAGAAGAGCCCGTGTGAGTGGGAGGGGATTTAATCATTCATTCAGAACATGTGTTCACATCCCAACAAATGAGAGATATAAACTTGATATTAAATGTATACCGTGCCTTATGGATTTAGATACAGGTTGTGGATTTAAAGGATAAGAAGATCATTAGAATTCAAGATTTATTTTCTTGGAAGATCAAACCACTAAGGTCTCGAGAAACTTGAGTAAGTAATTGGAGGTCAAAAGCTTTATTAATTTAAGTTCAATTCCCACAACAAGCTGTACTACATTATACTGTTGCGCAACAACGTGGGTTCAATTAACCACCAAAATGATCACTTGCCAAGAAGATCCAGTATCGTAGAGAACAATAACATCTTAATCGTATTCTCACATGACTATCTAATAATCACTCATTAAGGAGAACCAGAAAGCTTTGATGAGGTCATGAGTCATGAGTAGAAAAATCAGCAGTTCTTTGTGCAAGAGGAGATGAAGTCCCTACAAGATTTACTCACCTTGCTGCAATTAAAATTTGAAGCTCTTGATCACTTACTGCAGGGTTAGATTGTTGTGGATACTACACAAAAGAATTTTTTAATGACGCCATTTTGTATAAATTGATCAAATCGATGTTAGCTTTTCAAATTTGGCCAAATCGACTTTGTCGAACTTAAACTCATCCAAAACCTTATTAATTTAGGTTTAATTCATTAACTTTGGACAATGGCGAATTAAATCTAAATTGTCAACCTTTCATATAAGTTAAGAAAATACATCATCATGAATGTGATATGCATGACCAAGTCTACTGCTGATTTACTCATCTTGCTCTAATTAAAATTTTATGGTCTTGATGTTTAACTGTAGGGTTATAATTTGTAGATATACTACACAAAAGAACTTTTGAAGCACTGACACAAGTCCTATGAGATTGCAGCCGTGAGAATATATATATAGAGATGGCAACGTTGAAATAATAAAATTTGTTATCTATTAATTGAAATGATATTATTTTATGAAATGAAGTTATTTTATAACTTGATTTTGTGCTTTCGAGTTTGGCCAAAATCGACCTTCTCGAAGTTAAACTTACCCAAAATTCTATTAATTTAGGCTTAATTCATTAATTTTAGACAATGTCGGCAGATTAAATCTAAATTGTCAACTCTACATATATGTTATAAAATTTGCGACAACAAGCATCCGATATGTATGACCAAGTCTATTGCTGACTTAATTTCTTTAAATAATTTATCTTTAATGAGTTTATTAGTTGCTGTGATTTCCTATTTATTTACAAAATAAGTTAGTTGTATTATGTTTTGTTGCATGGCTTGGCCCTCCAATAAGTTAAAAATTGTTGGCTATTGGTTGCATGCTTTGGCCTCCTCCACTAAGTCAAAAATAGATGCCCACTGTTTAGAATTTATCATAAATACATTTTTTTGGTGCGCATGACATTGTTAATGTAGCACCCCACTCTCGCAATGACCCAAACCCGATATCGATGGTGATATCAGAGTCTGTGCCCCGCGAAGGTGGCGTGCTAAAGCACTCATTCAGTCAGAAATTGATATACTTTTTTTTTGAATCACAAAACATAATATGTGGAAATCAAAACTCACATTGGGCCCACATACATTCATAAACATTTTCACTTAACACAATTTTCAATAGCCATTCGGGCCCTTTCACAAATACAAAACACCGGAGTTATTTTGAAATTCAAATTTATACAAGAGTTTGCGGAATATTCAACTCAATGCAAAATAAAGAAATGCAATACAGAGGCGAACTGATTCCGACCTCTATCCTTCACTTGAATGCTGTAAGTATACTCTCGTTTGTTCTAAAGGGGTATTCTTCTGAGTCCTGAAAAATATTTGCAAAATTGGGTGAGTTTTGCGAACTCAGCGAGTGACCATCATCGATGGCTCACCCAATCACATAACATATAAGTCACACATCATACTTTATTTCACATTTCACATTATTGTACATTCACTACACTTAATCATTCATATTATGCATATGCAATGCATATGAGACTCACTTTCTATTTATTACTTTGTTGTGACCAAGTGCCTGAACTGTCCTGTATCCAGTGGATACTGGGCTCATTGATAACTGTCTTATATAGGGCTCATTAAACGTTGAGCCTGAGGCTTTGAATCACTTTTGAGCTCGAGGCTCTTTTTCAGACGTTGAGCTTTAAGCTCTAATCGTTGGCTACTCTGGTCACAACTGTCATTATATTTCATACATTTATGAAATGGAATGCGTTACTCATATTTACATGCTCTTATTCAATCATATTCACTTGTCACTGGACTGTAGTCCGGCATTCCACATTTAGTTGCGAATTTACGCTTTCACTTGCATGCAATTGCACATTCAGAAAACATTTAGTAATCACTTCATTATCTCATACATATAACACAATCATCGAACCTTTTGTCCGGCATCCAACACAATTAATCACACTCATATAAGCATTCAGTAATCAATTTATACAAAATGAAATAAAACAAACAATGAAGTGAGACCATCTCGGTCTACTCACAGTACGCTCCAAAATAGCAATTGCTTTCGAATTCTGGAACGC
>JAOTAX010000196.1:2534401-2562615 GCA_025629825.1 Erythroxylum guanchezii | reverse complement strand
TATATCTGTCACACACGAGACCAGATATAGCTTATGCTGTTAGTGTTTTAAGTCAATTTATGCATAATCCAAGTGAACAACATATGAATGCAGTATATCGGGTGTTACGGTACTTAAAGGGGGCTCCAGGTAAAGGATTGTTATTTTCGAAAAATAATGTTTTTGAGGTTGAAGGATACACAGACTCTGACTGGGCAGGAGATCAGACAACTAGAAAGTCCACCTCCGGTTACTTTACATTTGTGGAAGGTAATCTGGTTACTTGGAGAAGCAAGAAGCAAAAAGTTGTCGCAAGATCAAGTGCAGAAGCAGAATTTCGAGGTATGGCTCATGACGTATGTGAACTATTATGGATCCAAAATGTTTTGAAAGTTCTCGGAATCCAGTATGGAAAACCAATGAATCTTCATTGTGATAATAAAGCAACAATTGAGATTGCACAAAATCCTGTGCAACATGATCGAACCAAACATGTTGAAGTTGATCGTCACTTCATAAAGAAAAAGTTTGATAAGAAGATCATACATTTTCCATTTGTAAGATCTGAAGATCAATTGGCAGATGTTCTCACGAAAGCTCTTTCCGGAAAAGTGTTCCATGAAGCAATTGACAAGTTGGGCATGATCGATATCTTTGCACCAACTTGAGGGGGAGTGTTGATGTTAGGAGTGATTTTAGGAGTATAATTGTATAATAATTAGTATTAATTGTATTCCATAGATAATTATTTTCCAAATCAGAGTAGGACTTTGTACAGGTATAAATATGCCTCCAATTGGAGAAGAATATATACAGAAAATTAAACCCCAAATACTCTCTACTCTGTCAATATTGGGATGAAGAGGGCCTAAGAATTGTTGAAGGCCCAGAGTTGATTTAGGATATAGTGGATAAGGTGAAATTGATTCGCAGCAGAATTAAAGTGGCATAAGATAGACAGAAAAGTTATGCGAATCGGCACAGGCAAGATATGGAGTATCAGGTTGGTGATAGAGTATTCTTGAGAGTATCACCTTGGCGAGGTGTACTGAGATTTTTCAAGAAGGGTAAGTTAAGTCCGAAGTATATTGGTCCATATGGGATAATTGAAAGGATTGGACCATTAGCTTATAAATTAGCCTTACCTTCTGAAATGGCTCAGATACATAATGTGTTTCATGTGAGTATGCTTAGGCGAAATCGTTCGGATCCAACTCATGTGATACCGACTCAAGAGATTGAGGTTTCTAGTAATCTGAGCTATATGGAAGAACTAATTAAGATAATTGGCTATTAGAATAAGCAATTGAGGAACCGAGTGATTCCAATGGTGAAAGTCCTTTGGACGAATCATTCGAGTGAAGAAGTTACATAGGAAACGGAAGAGCACATGAGGAATCAATACCCCTACCTATTTGATCACTCAAGTAAGAATTTTGAGGATGAAATTTTTGTTAGGAAGGGAGAATTGTAACATCTCGTTACCCGTTTTAAGGCGAGAATAGTGAATTACGAGAAATTAGAAAATACATATCATGCTTTGCATATTTTTGCACATACATGCGAATTTTGATTATTGCACATGAATATGATTGTACATGCATTTATTGACATTTTTCAGGAATAGTTGATTTATAAATGTGATTATATTAAGAATTGTGGTTTAAATGTGTTAAAAACTGATTTGGTATTGCTACTTGTTGTTTCGAAAATTTTGGTGAATTTTAGGAAATTCCCTAAAATTCACCAAAATTTGGGGTACATTGAACTAGGACAAATGTTAAATGGTAAGATAAATTGATGCATGAAAAATTTGAATGATTTAGCCTATAATTGAGTGACATTTGGCATAGTTAAATTGGTGACAAATGGACTAGTAATGAATTGACAAATAGATCAATCATTATGTGACTAATGGGCTGGTAAGTTGATGACAAATGGCATTGATGAATGGATAAGTGGCTGCTATACTTAAATGACATGTGACCTAGCTTTAATGGTGACATATGGCAGCATATATACTTGATACATGTTGAACATGCCTTTAGACATATGGCCATTCCATTAGATGACACCTAACACCTTAAGTGTAACATTCAGCAGGAGCAAATTTGGTTCAGCCCATTCTTATTCTTTCTCCTCTCATACACACCACCGAAACTCTCTTCTTTCACCTCCCTGATTTTTCTTCTAGTTATGCCTAATTTTTGGACAAATAATCCATGTTTTAGCCTCACAAAGTTAAGTAAAGAATCAAAATATAGTTGCCTTGTCCTAGCTGAAATCTTTCAAGTTTCCACCTTGAATGTGTGATGATTCTGCATGTTTTGAGTACGGATTTAGAGTGACTTTTGAGCTGGGATTTGAACTAAACAAGTAAGTAAATGATTAGTGATTATATCATGTTATGATAAAGAATTTATGATGATTGAATTAGGGAAGATTTTATAAGATGTTGATGTGGAAGTGTGCTGGAATATTATGAACTGGAAAACTTTCACTGGACATGTATCGGTATTCTGATTATAACTTGATCTGTGTATTTCTGAATGAGTTGATTCTTAATTCATATTAAAATAGAGACATATGTCTACAACTTTTCTGAAGTCTCAGAATGTTAATTCTATCTCTAAGCATTTCAAAATCTGGCTGGAAGTAGAGTTAGGAATTCTGTTACAGTTTAAAAACAGCCTGAACTCTTTTGGATATAACTTTCAGTATACTGAATCAAATTATACAATTTTGCCATTATTAGGAACTGGAAACATAGTGGAACAATTGTCTAGAAGAAATTGTTACTAAAATACACCATTTTTCTTGTCATAAAGATCATGCAAAGTTATCCCGAAAGGGGGTGTTAGGATGAAAATGTTGAGGTGTGCTGGAATTTGATAACTGGAATGTTTTTACTGAACATGCTTCGATATTTTGGCTATATTTTGACCTATAGATTTCCAAATGAAATGATTCTTGTTTTAAATTGAAATAGAGAAATTTGGCTACAAATGTTAAGAATCAATTGAATTTGAATTATGTCCTTAAAGATCTTGAAATTGAGCTTGAAAGTAAGTCTTGGATTAGGCAGTAGCACTACCAGGGACAGAAATCAGGTCCTATTGTTATTGAATAAATTGTATTTATATAGGCAGAATCAAATAAATATGTCTTCAAAAAAGTTGTAGCTTATTATTTTAGCTTTAAATCGGTATAAAGTTTGTAATTTTTGGATATCTAAGCTGAAAGGCATGATTTGTACAATTCGAGGGTATGATCATGTACTATCCAAATGTTCAAATATACATAGTCTGTGGTATTGTGAGCATAACTCATAGAATAATGAATCAAATTAAATGATCTTGGAGTCATTAAAAACTTAAGGCATGGTTGAACAATTTTCTAGAAGAAAGTGTTGCCTAATGTTGTCATGTACCCTATCCGATTAATTATGCAAAGTTGGCCCGAAATTATGTGGGTAGAAAATCTGGAAGTGGTCAATTAGGATATGAAATTGATTTCACATTGTTTTATTTTGGTTCAAATAATAAATAAAAAGGAGATTAATGAGGACTTTGATATTTGAATGATTTGATAAGAAACTCGAAATTGTCATTGAACACGCATTGTGCATATTTTATATAAGTACATGTGCATAAAGGAATACTTATACATTTGTGCAAAAATGTGATATATTGTAAATGTGTTGTGTATGTTATAGAGGAACACATCGGACGCCAGTCGGACATTGCTAGACCGTCTAGGCAATAAATTCTTAGAGCGTACTGTGAGTCAACCTAGATGAACTTCCTAGGATTAATTTGATTTGATTTTTCCAAATATTGAATGGTTGCAATTGTTTATGAATTTCGAACTCGAAGTCTGAGGAGTTAAATAGTTGGGTATGTATTAGAAGTGTTTGATTGCCTTGAGATTCTGGAGGATTAATTTGATTTGATTTTGCCAAATATTGAATTGTTGTGATTGTTTATAAATTCCAGACTCGAAGTCCGAGGAGTTAAATAGTTAGGTATATATTGAAAGTGCTTGATTGCCTTGAGATTTTAAATGCTATGTGAATTCTCAACGAAAGTTGAATGCCAGACTTAGGTTCGATAATTATGAGATTCTGACTGTGCATTATATGTGACTGATGTACATGGCATAATTTGAACTTGAAGCATTTCATAAAATGCATGCTCAGATAAAGGTGTTATGACTGGAGTAGCTAGTATGAAAGCGCTTACACGTAGAGCTTTGCTCCGTGACTACTAGTTCTGCACTTAGAGCTATGCTCCATGAAAATTGTTTCTGACTAAGCCCAATGGGCTAGTAATTGTATCTGTATGTGAAAGGCACCTGGTCACAACATTAATAACGAATCTGGAGTTTCATATGCATCTGTATTTGTTTATATATATGATCTGATTCGCAAAGATTAAGTGATATGCCTTGACAGTGTGAGTATTTGAAATATACATATTCTGTATGATTATTTGTAAACTATGTGATTTGTGTATGTGAATTCGGTGAAATCATCAATGATGGTTCACTCATTGAGTTCGCAAAACTTATGAAAATTGCAACGTGGTTTTTCAGGTATGAGACAGGAGACTTAGTGTTTATTCTAGATTAGAAGAACGTTTTGGACTAACTTATGGCTCAGAGGTCTGTCAGCTGACGTCAGAAAGTTATAGCTTTTATTTTATAATTTTTGTTAAAACCTGTATGAGGTTTTGTAAATATTTGTCTAATGGAAACAGTGTAAACTTCGTAAATGAATGCAATGAATGGTTTTAAAATTTGCTGACTTTTAAATGATGTTAGTTGATGTCATTTATAAGTTGGATTTGTTTTAGCTCTAACATGCTATTATCATAGGATATGTACTTGAATATTCTTAAATGTTTAGGTATGTACCTTGTGGTAGTGGGATGTTGCATTGATGCTCAAATCTGAAAGTAGCAACAGATGAAAACTCATCATAATAATCAGGATAATATGAAAAATCAGAATCAAAAGCATACCAATAGTGAGCCATGCCGCTAAAAGAACGAATAATCAGAAAAAAAACTGTGAAACTAAAACAAACATAAGGCAAGGTAACCAAAAGCAACGAAACCAAAAACAAAAACAAAAACATCACTAAAAGAATTGTCAAGAAATTTCCTAGCAATGACACCAAAATTTTGTATTGCTGTCGCCTGCAACCAAATTTAAAAAGAAACGAACTTTTGTTAATACAAAATAATGTAGTAGTGGAAAGTAGGGATCGTTCCCACGAGAAATTTTTAACAGTAAAGGTTAGCGAGTTTGAAACTAAAACAAAGTAAAGGGGGGTTGGCTTTAATTCACAAGAATTTAGAAAAGAGTGACAAAAATTGGAAATCAACTAAAATAATTGGATCTAAAAATTTAATAGGAAAACCTTGATTTCGGGTCACCGATATTATCAAACTAAGATGAATCCTTGATATAAAATTCAGTTCATCAATAAACATTCACTAAGGGATGTTTTCTCTTAAGTGTAAATGAATAGAAACATGTATTCTAAGCATTCTTATTAATCAACAACCTAGATACGATCGTAGATTCAATTGAGTTATTTAAGAACTAAGAAACTAATGAACAAGATAACACATGTATGACATGCATTTAATTAAGATAAATATCTTCTTAGAATTTCCCACTCTAACGTAAAGAAGGTAATCCTAATTGCCACTTGTGATTAACGAAACTGAACGTCATATTTCATTAATCTAGCTATTAAACGAATCAATTCCTAGTTGCGCAGCTAGAAATCAACCAATTCAATTAGAAAAAGTAACTCGGAAGGTAATGGGGCGAGGTTCAAAGGTAAGGTAAAAATTACAAAGGGTTAATCACAAGCATTCACAAAGTATCAAGTAAAAAAGGACACTCAAATTAAAATTATGAGATAATCACATGACACAAAGGACTATAACTACTCATACTAACTAATGCTACTATGCTTTATTCTTTTTCTTTTTCTTTTTCTTTTTTTGATTTTTTCTTTTTCTTTTTCCCTTTTCTTTTTTTTACTTGGCTAAGAACAAGGGAGAGTAATAAAAATAAGAGAAATTACTAGCAGCATAATTTAATAAACACATGAGTAGAAGTACCTATAAAAGTATCTGAGAATAAAATACAGAACAAAAGTTTCAAATTACTCAATACTTCATTCAACTTGGGATAGGATAAGACTAATGGGATTTTTGAGTTTTAATATAAGGTAATTAATTGAAAAACAAACAAGGTTAAAGGCTCAAAAGTGTTTGCAAAGGGAAAATAACTAGGTGGGTCATTTAAGCTAAAGGGTTTAAAAACAAGGAAGGCCTTAATCATTTCTATACCCCATGTAATCAAACAAATTCAATCCGGATCAGTGCAAGTTCTGAAGGCAAACATGACTAGAGGAGCATCACACAATACAAAGAAATAGAATGACATAAAGATGATTTCATTTAAAGCTCAAATTCACTCACAGGTTTAATTCAAGAATTCGCTTCAATTCCACAAATTACCTCATCACTCAAATATCAAAATTTGGACTAAGTTTACAAGATTGGTTATTGTAATCAATCCGCATGATTCACTTTAGACTCACATACCCTAATTTAATTTCATGCACACACTCAATCTCATCCAAACTAATATGATAAAGCTTCATGACTTAGCACACAACACAAGCATACCAAAATCGAAAAGAGAATCAAAGAAGAACAAAATCACATAGTCACACATATGAACTCCATATCCTTCCCCCACACCTAGAATGGGCATTGTCTTCAATGTCCAAAAACAATAAAAACACAAAAGAGGGATGGGAACAAAAGTACTCCCTTAGATTGAAGACGCCTTATGCAGCTTTGAAATGAATGATTGCTACTTTGAAAACACAGATAGCAATGTTGAAGTGAAAGATTGCAGCTTCCTTTTCAAACGCCTACAAATAAAACAAACCAAAAAAAAAAGTAAAACACTCAAAGTAAACACTACAAAGATATGTATAAAACAGAAAAAACACAAAAAAGGGATACGAATGGGGTGCCTCCCATCAAGCTCTTATTTAAGGTCATAAGCTTGACCCTTGGCATATGTACATCATCCATTATTGAATGGATGCTTGAGTCCAATAGGAAGCATGCTCAAACTCTATGAGAGCTTGGAGCAACTTCCTTTAAAGCCAGCTCCTTCTCAGCACGATGCTTCATGACTTCTGATGAGTGGAACTTCATCGTTTCACCATCATACTCTAATGTCCACTCGTCTCTTTGGGCATCGCCCTTCTCACACCAGGGTGGTCTCTGTAAAAGTAACGTCAATGGTTATGGAGACTCAACATCCTGCTTGTCACCTTTGATCTTCAACTCATTTACCCACAGCTTTTTCAACTCATATGTGATTAGTGGCTTTTCTTCTTATTGTTTCTCTTCTTGTTCTTCTTCTTCTTTTACCTATAAACAACTAGGAAAAGGAAATGAAATTCGGTTAGTAATAACATGAACTGCATCGCTTACCTTAGGAGATTGCATATCCTCCATCTTTTCTCGAACTATAACCTTTTTCTCTCCTAACTCTGCTTGCTCTTCCTTCCTTGCCTTGGCAAATTGACTCAGAAAAGGGGGTGGAATAACCATATCCTGCAGAGATGTTTGCATAATTTCTGGTTTTTCATATGTCCCTTTCATTGCTTCTCCTTCTACCTCTCTTTTGGAAATTTTCGGATTTGATTCTTGCAATTCGTTACCATTTCGCAATATGATAGCCCTCGCACTTTGTTTGGGATTGATCTCCGGTTGTGCTGGAAAATTTTCATAATTTTGTGCCTCCAATCGATTTATGGCAATTGCCATTTGGCTTATTTCATTTTCAATATTTATTTGTTGATTTTCAATATTTTGGATACTTGCTTCAGTATTCTGCTGAAACGTCAAAGTGTTAGTGGCCAAAGATTGAACTATATCTTCCAAGGAAGACTTACCTTCGGAATTAGATGTTATGTTTTGATGTTGTCGAGGCATATACAGTTTTCTAAACCACTGGAATTGAAGAGTGCTCATCGTCAAACTCATTACGATCTCCTCCAAAGATATCTCATCAGCTTGTGCTGGCAATAGTGGAGGTGGAGACTCTAGCTGGAAGTAGGGCTGCTCTTGATAGTAGCTCGATGGAGAAGCGAATATATACTGTGTATCCTGTAAAACATGACACATACAAAAAGAATAACCCAAAAATGAGCAAACTTCACATACCTTAGCTTGTTGGTCATCCCTCGATACTTGTGCAGCTAAGGGTATGAAATTTGCCACTTGATGTTCAATCCTAGAAGTAGCAACAGATGGAAACTCATCATCATAATAAGGATAATATGAAAAATCAGAATCAAAAGCATACTGATAGTAAGCCATGCCGCTAAAAGATCAAAAAATCAGAAGAAAAAAAAACTTTGAAACTAA
Organism: Erythroxylum guanchezii; assembly: GCA_025629825.1. Classification (NCBI taxonomy): domain Eukaryota; kingdom Viridiplantae; phylum Streptophyta; class Magnoliopsida; order Malpighiales; family Erythroxylaceae; genus Erythroxylum; species Erythroxylum guanchezii. Next base: position 2,554,162 of record JAOTAX010000196.1, on the reverse strand, counting down.
AACAAACAGAAGATAAGGTAACTAAGAGCAATGAAACCAAAAACAAAAACATCACTAAAAAAACCGTCAAGAAATTCCCTAGCAACGACGCCAAAATTTGGTACTATTGTCTCCTGCAACTAAATTTAAAAAGAAACCAACTTCCATCAATATAAAATAATGTAGCAGTGGAAAGTAGGGATCGTTCTCACGAGAAATTTTTAATAGTAAAAGTTAGCGAGTTTAAAACTAAAACAAAGTAAAAGGAGGAGGATTAGCTTTAATTCACAACAATTTAGAAAAGAGTGACAAAAATCGAAAATCAACTAAAATAATTGGATCTGAAAATTTAATAGAAAAACCTTAGTTTCGGGTCACCGATGTTATCACACTAAAATGGATCCTTGATATAAAATTCAGTTCATCAATAAACATTCATTGGGGGTTGTTTTCTCTTAAGTGTAAATGAATAGAAACATGCATTCTAAGCATTCTTATTAATCAACAACCTAAATACGATCGTAGGTTCAATTAAGTAATAGCTTTAAGAACAAAGAAACTAATGAATAAGATAACACATGTACAACATGAATTTAATCAGGATGAATATCTTCTTAGAATTTCCCACTCTAACGTAAAGAAGGTAATCCTAACTGCCACTTATGACTAACAAAACTGAACGTCATATTTATTTAATCTAGTTATTAAACAAATCAATTCCTAATTACGCTCCTAGAAATCAACCAATTCAATTAGAAAAAAATAACTCGGAAGCCACTCAATGTTCATGTTCATTAACAAAACAAACTTTATTGAAACATCTTACATATAATAGATGATAACATGGTTCCCCTCAACCAAGAAAAGGGGTTTAGCTACTCATAACGAAAGTGAAAATCAAAGAAAATAACAAAACATAAAGTCTCTATCCCTGGTTTTTCTCTAAAGAATCCGAAAATACTTAGAAGAAAATGCAGAAAATGAAAGACCTATTTATGGCTGTCAAAAAAAAGAAGAAAAACTGCAGAAAAAATCTGTAAAAATATAAAACTATCCTAAAACAAAAGCTATGTGAACAGTAACGTTTTCCCCCATTTATGCTTTTTGATACCTTCCTTTTTCCATTCTCTTTAGTAGATCAACGGGAAAGGTTAACGAGATTAAAACTAAAATAAAGTAACAAAATTGGGGGGGGTGGGCTTTTCAATTCACGGCAATTTAAGGAAAGAGATGACAAAAATCGAAAATCCACTAAAATAATTTAATCTGAAAATTTAATTAAAAAAACCTTAGTTTCGCGTCACCGATGTTATCACACTAAAATGAATCCTTGATATCAAATTTAGTTCATTAATAAACATTCATTCGGGGATGTTTTCTCTTAAGTGTAAATGAATAGAAACATGTATTCTAAACATTCTTATTAATCAACAACCTAAATATGATCATAGGTTCAATTGAGTAATAGCTTTAAGAACTAAGAAACTAATGAACAAGATAACACATGTACGACATGCATTTAATCAAGATGAATATCTTCGTAGAATTTCCCACTCTAACGTAAATAAAGTAATCCTAATTGTCACTTGTGGTTAACGAAACTGAACATCATATTTCATTAATCTAGCTATTAAACGAATCAATTCCTAGTTGCGCACCTAGAAATCAACCAATTCAATTAGAAAAAGTAACTCGGAAGACACTCAATGTTCATTAACAAAACAAACTTTATTGAAACATTTCACACATAATAGATGATAACATGGTTCCCTTCAACCAAGAAAAGGGGTTTAGCTACTCATAAGGAGAGTGAAAATCAAAGAAAATAACAAAACATAGAGTCTCCATCCCTAGTTTTTCTCTAAAGAATCTAAAAATACTTAGAAGAAAATGCAAAAAACGAAAGAACTATCTATGGCTGTCAAAAAAAAGAAGAAAAATTTTGCAGAAAAATATAAAACTATCCTAAAACAAAACCTACATGAATAGTAACGTTTTCCCCCCTTTTATGTTTTTTGATCCCTTCCTTTTTCCCTTCTCTTTAGTAGATCACACCTCCACGTAGTTAGGTTGCAAATCTTTAGCAATCTGGTCTTCCAAGATTATGAAAATCCCAAACGAATCAGATTTGAATTTGAAAACAGATTCTGAAGATAGTTTCCATCCTTGCACGTGCCCACGTTTAGTCACTGAATTTCTACCAGTCTTGGGAATTCGAATTATTTTAACTTTCCTTGCTTCTTTTTGATTCAATTTCATCTCCCAAGTGTTAAAAATCATCTGAAAACAATTAAGAAACAAATCCATCAATTTTGAATAATAATTTCAACATATGAGAGAGATTTATATACCAAATAAGTGCAAAATGACAACGTAACATAGGGTAAGGCTAATAGGGTTTTTGGTTTTCAATGTAAGGTGATTCATTCAAAAACAAACAAGGTTAAAGGTTCAAAAGGGTTTGCAAGGGCAAATTGATTCGGTGGGTCATTTTTAAGCTAAAGGGTGTAAAAATAAAGAAAGCCTTAATCATTTCTATAACCCATGAAATCAAACAAAATCAATCTAGTTCAGTGCAAGTTCTGAAGGCAAGCTGGATTAGAGGAGTATCACACAATAAAAAGAAATAGAATGACATAAAGATGATGTCATTAAAGCTCAAATCCACTCACAGGTTTAATTCAAGAATTCACTTTAATTCTACAAATTACCTAATCACTCAAATGTCAAAATTTTGACTAAGTATATGAGATCGGTTATTGCAATAAATCTGCATGATTCACTTTAGACTCACATAGCCCAATTTAATTTCATGCATACACTCAATCTCATCCAAACTAATATGATAAAGCTTGATCAATTAACATACATAACAAGCATGCAAAGAGCGAAAAGAGTCTCACACATATACTCCATTTACTTCCCCCACACCTAGAATGGGCATTGTTCTCAATGTCTAGAAATAATAAAAGCACAAAAGAGGGATGGGAACAGAAGTACTCCCCTAGATTGAAGACGCCATATGTAGCTTTGAAATGAATGATTGCATTTTTGAAAACACAGATAGTAGTGTTGAAGTGAAAGATTGCAGCTTCCTTTTCAAACGCTTGCAAACAAAACAAACCAAAGAAAACAAGTAAAACATTTAAAGCAAAGACCTAAAAGATATGCATAAACGAGAAAAACACAAAAAAGAAGCGGATACGAATGGGGTGCGTCCTATCAATCGCTTATATAAGGTCAGAAGCTTGACCCTTGGCGTATGTACATCATCCATTATCGAATAGATGCTTGAACCCAACAGGAAGCATGCTTAAACTCCGTGAGGATCCTAGAGCACCTTCCCTCAAAGTAGGCTCTTTATCAACATGATGATCCATGACTTTTGACGAGTGGAACTTCATCATTTCACTATCATACTCTAATGTCCAATCATCTTTTCGGGCATCGCCCTTCTCACACCAGGATGGTCTTCGTAAGATTATAGCCAGTGGGTGTGGAAACTCAATATCCTGCTTACCACCTTTGATCTTCAAGTCGTTTACCCACAACTCGTTTAACTCATATGTGCTTAACGACTTTCTTCTTCTTGCTTCTCTTCTTTTTCTTCTTCTTCTTTTACTTGTAAACAACTAGGAAATGAAACAAAATTCGGTTAGCGATAACATAAACTACATCGCTTATCTTAAGAGTTTGCACATCCTTCATCTTTTTTTGAACTATAATCTCTTCCTCTTCTAACTTTGTTTGCTCTTCCTTTATTGTTATTGGGTTCTCCAAATGATCTCCTCTCACTGAAGGAATGCACAACTCCTCTGCATCATTCTCCTATTGGCTAAGAACTCTTGCAGACACTTGGGCTTTCATTCTCTCCGCTAAGTAGCTCAATTGATCTTCCAAGGTCTTCAAGCTACTCCTCGTTTCCTGCTGGAATTAAAGAGTGCTTATCGCCAAACTCATTCTGATCTCTGCCAAAGACATCTCATCAGCTTGTGGTGACGATTGTAGAGATGGAGGCTTTGGCTGGAAGTAGGACTGCTCTTGATAGTAGCTCAAGGGAGATTAGACAAGTACAAAAAGGATAGCCCAAAAATGAGCAAACTTCACTTACCTTAGCTTATTGGTCATCTCTCAGTACTTGCGCAGCTAAAGGTGTGAAATTCGCCACTTAATGGTCAAACCTAGAAGTAGCAACAGATGGAAACTCATCATTATAATAAGAATAACATGAAAAATCAGAATCAAAAGCAAACTGATAGTGAGTCATACCGCTAAAAGATCAAAAAATTAGAAAAAGCTGTAAAACTAAAACAAACAGAAGATAAAGTAACCAAGAGCAACGAAACCAAAAATAAAAACATCACTAAAAAAATCGTCAAGAAATTCTCCAACAACAGTGCCAAAATTTGGCACTGTTATTGCCTGCATCAAAATTTAAAAAGAAACAAACTTCCTGCAATACAAATTAATGTAGTAGCAGAAAGTAGAGATCGTTCCCACAAGAAATTTTAATGGTAAAGATTATATGAGTTAAAAACTAAAGCAAAGAAAAAAAAAGGGGGGGTTTAAATTCACAAAAATTAGAGAAAAAGATGACAAAAATCGAAAAGAATAAAAAATAATCAAATCTGGAAATTTCGGTAAACAAATCTTGGTTTCAGGTCACCGACATTATCACTCTAGTATGGATCCTTGATATAAAATTCAATTCATCAACAAACATTCATTGGATGATGTTTGCTCTTATGTTTAAATGAATAGAAACATGTATTCTAAACATTCTTATTAATCAACAACTTAGATACGATCGTAAGTTCAATTGAATAATAGCTTTAAAAACTAAAAAACCAATGAACAAGACAATATATGTACGACATGCATTTAATCAAGATGAGTTTCTTCTTAGAATTTCCAACTCTAACGTAAATATGGTAATCCTAATTGTCACTTGTAATTAGCAAACTGAATGTCCTATTTCCCTAATCTAGCTATTAAATAAATCAATTTCTAGTTGCGCATTTAGAAATCAATCAATTTAATTGTAAAAAGTAATTTAGAAAGCACTCAATATTCATCAACAAAACAAACTTTATTAGAACACCTCACACATAAAAGATGATAACGTGGTTCCCTTCAACCAAGAAAAATGATTTAGCTACTCGTAACGATAATGGAAATCAATAAAGAAATAACAAAATACAAAGTCTCCATCCCTAGTCTTTTCTTAGAAAATCTAAAAACTCCTAGAGAAATTACTGCAGAAATGTAAGACTCTTAATGCAAAATACTGCATAAAAATTTGCAGAAAATGTAAAAATATCCTAAAAGCTGAGCTGCGTGAACAGTAAAAGTCCCCTCCTTTTATACTTTTTTAATCTCTTCTCTTCTTCTTTTTGTGATCTTCAACAGATAATTCTTATTTTCACTTCAAGTTGCAGATCTCCATTGATAAGATAGCAATCTGATCTTTAAAGATTTTGAAAATCTCATATTTGAATTTGAAAACAGATTCTGCAAATGATTTCTGTCCTTGCACGTGCCCACGCTTAGTCAATGAATATTTTGCCAGATTAAAATTTCGAATTACCTTCACTTTTCTTGCATCTTTTTGATTCAATTTCATCTCCCAAGTGTTAAAAATCATCTGAGAACAATTAAGAAACAAATTCATCAATTTTAAATAATAATTTCAACACGTTAAAGAGATTTATATACAAAATAAGCACAAAATGACAACTTAATAGACCTTTCTATTTTTTGTTATTTTTAAGGAGAGAACATTATTGATTTGATCTTCATTAGGAAAGTTGCAAACTTTAACTTGTCATTATCAACTCCATAATTTATCTTCTTGAGTTTATGACTTTAATATGTTCTTATATTGGTTTTTATTAAAATAATAATTTTATTAATAGTAATTATATTTTGTTATCATCAAAGCACTGATTAGAATTAAAGAAATCATTATAATTTGTTGATCTTTCATAATAAATATATTAATGATTATGTATTGAATTATACAAAATATTTTAGAAAAGAAAATGTCACGTTAAAAATTTTTAAACAGAATTGTTGGGTTTTTTAAAATTCAAATATTTAATTAATATTTTTTAAAAAATTAAACTAAATAAAAATACCTAAAAGAGTTTAGAACTTTATAATTTATCCTCTTATTTTCATATACAAAGAAAATGTTAAAACTCTGCTGGACTTTGAATTGCTGTATTAAATTGTAATATTCACAACCAATGAGCGATAACATATACTCATCAACAAGGAAATAGGACTCAAACAATTGGCAGTCCTTGGTGTCTCTTCTACAGTTCATTAAAATGTTTTCAGGTTGCTATTCTCAGTTTCACACTGGATATTGTATCTTACTTTACTTCTGTTTTTTTAAATCTATAAAACAAATAGAACCTACTAAGTGAATCACGCAAACTTACTTCTAACAACTTTTGCTAATGTCTAATTCTGAAGGATAATGGTCTGAAAAGAGGCAATGAGGTCATTGATGTACACTATAGATTGGTCTAAATGTAGATGAGCTCCAACTTGTAAAACCATTTGTTTTAAATAATATTTTAAAAATCAAACCAATCCGTAAGGTTTTCAATAAAAAACCTTAAACCGGCCAACTTTTCAGTTCAACTTTTAACTTTCTATTAATTAAATTTAATAATCTTTGTTGTTAAAATTAACCAATTTATTAATTAGTCAATCAGTTTTTATAAATTAATCAGTTTTTATAAACCAAAATAAATCGATTAATTTTCATTTAACAATTTTTTTTAATTAAACTTAAAATTTTTGACAGATAAAAATAATCTTCTTCAATTATTTCAAATATATTAACCAGTTTTATGAATATCACATATTAAACCTTTTAAGCCTTAAACATAATCTTATCTTACTGATTGAACTTTCGGTCTTGTTTTTAAAACATTGGTTTTAATCATGCGAGTGCTTTGTTTTGTTGAGAATTAAGCAAACTGTGTCCATATTGTGCTTAGTATAAAGGAAGAATTAAAAAAATTGTCCCTTAATAGAAACTATACTTACGACGGACTTCTTATTGTGATAAAAGTTATTGAAACAAGTCAAATAATCTTGATAATTACGGTAGATGAAAGTAGGGATTTCAGTGCAATGTAATAGCAATCAACGTAATAACAATAACACAATTTATGGTGTTATTGTTATTATGGACTTGGACTTGTAGATGTAAATGATTCTTAGGTATCCTGTCACAACTTGGAGTCAAACCAATTTTATTGGGTTTGTGACGGATGATCACCTAATAACAAGACTAAGCATACATGCCTCATCATTGGATTAAGACTAACAACTTACCAATTTTAAAAAGTCTAATGGATATAACTCAAACAAACCACAACCCATAAATAAATGATAAGTCATTCAATCAATTCGTAATGTATAGATCCTACATCATTACACCAACTATAATATATATGGAAGTCAAATTTAACACTTGCAATCAGTCATCTTTTAACTATCACTAATCTAGGCGAACTGTTCAGTTAGTTCGGCTGTAAACTTTCAAGATTTATTTTCTTGGAAGATCAAACGACTAAGGTCTCGAGAAACTTGAGAAGTAATTGGAGGTCAAAAGCTTTATTAATTTAAGTTCAATTCCCATAACAAGCTGTACTACATGATACTGTTGAGCAACAACGTGGGTTCAATTAACCACCAAATGATCACTTGCCAAGAAGATCCAGTATCGTAGAGAACAATAACATCTTAAAGGTATTCTCACATGGCTATCTAATAATCACTGATTAAGGAGAACCAGAAAGCTTTGAGGAGGTCATGAGTCATAAGTAGAAATACGATCTCATAGAGTTCAATTCCCGCTCTTAACCCATGACTTCGAAAACTCAAGGACTCAATTATATGGATATGTAAAATACAAGATTTCCAATTCTAGTAAGAAAAGGAGAAGAAAGTAAAAGTGATTCCCGTAGTAGCGATGAGCAAAACGGGAGCAATCAGCAGTTCTTTGTGCAAGAGGAGAAGAAGTCCCTACAAGATTTACTCACCTTGCTGCAATTAAAATTTGAAGCTGTTGATCACTTACTGCAGGGTTAGAATGCTGTGGATACTACACAAAAGAATTTTTTAATGACTCCATTTTGTATAAATTGATCAAATCAACATTTTTTTAGGTAAATCGATTTTGACTTTTTAAATTTGGCCAAATTGACTTTCTCGAACTTAAACTTATCCAAAGCTCCTATTAATTTAGGTTTAATTAATTAACTTTGGAAAATGTCGGATTAAATCTAAATTGTCAACCTTGCATATATGTTAAGAAATACAACATTATGAATGTGATATGCATGAACAAGTTTACTTATCCTGCTTTAATGAAAATTTTAAGCTCTTGATCTTTAACTATAGGGTTAGAATGTTTTGGATATACTACACAAAAGAACTTTTGAAGCACTGACACAAGTCCTATGAGATTGCAGCAGCGAGAACATATATATAGAGAGGCAACGGTGAAATAATGTCATTATGACCAGATAATTTTTTATCTATTAATTGAAATGAGATTATTTTATGAAATGAAGTTATTTTATAACCCGATTTTGTGCTTTCGAGTTTGGCCAAATTGACTTTCTCTGAGTTAAACTTACCCAAAATTTTATTAATTTAAGCTTGTTAATGAATATATAAAATTAATTAAATTAGCTTCACACAAAAGCTTAAGTTATTGTGATAAAACGGTTACTTAACATAATATTAGAGTCTTTGTGACCAAGTGATCGTGAGATCAAATCCTACTACCCACCTATTATTCAGCACAAGGTAGAGTGAACCTGTGCAAGTATTAGTAAATATATAAAACCAATTAAATTGGTTTCATACAAAAGCTTAAGCTATTATGTTGAAACGGTCATTTAACAAGGCTTAATTTATTAATTTTAGACAGTGTCGGTAGATTAAATCTAAATTGTCAACTCCACATATATGTTAAAAATTTACAACATGCATGCTATATGTATGACCAAGTCTACTGCTGACTTAATTTCTTTAAAATATTTATTTTTAATGAGTTTATTAGTTGCTGTGATTTCCTATTTGTACTATTTATTTACAAAAGGTGGCATCACATTTGTGGAATTTTAACAGAGATTATGTCATCGTGTACTCCAATACGGCTAATCTATTCCAAAGCTAATCTACTCAGTAAATAATTTATCCATTTGCAGAATCATCTTCTCTCATTTTATATTTAGTACTTCTACTAACGTTTCGTAATTTTGTTTTTAAAACTAAACATGTAGGCCACATGATTCTGTATAAAGGAGATAAATCATGAGTATGTTATCTCCAGAAATTTAAACTACAGCAATGGGAGAAAAAATGTTGACGAAGAAGCTTGAAATTATCTCTAGGAAAGCAATAAAACCATCTTCTCCGACCCCTAAACATCATCAATCCTTCAAGCTTTCTTTTTGGGACAAACATGAACGTAATTTTTATAGCACTATTGCTTTCTTCTACCAGTCAAATGTCAAACAGAATGATCATGATCACGATAAAATCCTTTCAACTTTCTTCAAAAGATCTCATTCCCTGCAGAAGTCTCTCTCTGACACACTAGTTCACTATTATCCATTAGCAGGGAGGCTCAAAGATGACGAGTCAACAATTGACTGTAATGATGAAGGGGCCCATTTTGTGGAAGCTCGCATTGATTGCCACCTTTCCGCCTTCCTTGCTAAACCTGAATTCCAGGTTTGGAGAAACTTCAATCCTGAATCTGATCCTACCAATATTCCTCCAGGTTGTATGTTGGTTATTCAACTTATAGTGTTCAGTTGTGGAGGAACTGTCATAGCTGTGAGCCCTTCACATAAGCTTACAGATGCATCATCACTGTTCACGTTTGTCCAGAGTTGGGTATCTATGACGACTCAAGAAGGTGGCAAATTACCAATATTTGTGGAGTCATCGTTCTCGCCAACACCTGATATGCTTACCACGCCTAAACCATTCTTAACAGTAGGGGGCTCACTCGTGACAAAAAGGTTTGTTTTCCCTGCCTCAAAAGTCGAAAAACTCAAGGGAAGTATAATCCCAGGACAGCAATATTTGACTGGTATTGATTTGGTGTTATCATTAATTATGAAATGTGCCATTTCTGCTTCAAGATCATTGTCCAAGTCATCTTCTGGACCATATATATTATTCCAAGCAGTGAATATGCGGAAAAGATTGCGACCACCGTTACCAGCTACCACCATAGGAAACATATTTTGGTTTTCCAGAGTAGAAATCGAGGAAGACCAACTAGAGTTGAAGGAATTGGCACGTAGTATAAGAGAAAATTTGACCAAATTATATAGTGCTGGAAGCAACAGCAGCCTGGAAAAGAATAATAAAGAACCACCAGTGATGAACATCAAAGGTCACCCTTATCTTTGCACAAGCATGTGCGGGTTTCCAATATATGAGACGGATTTTGGTTGGGGTAAGCCTTCATTGGCCATCCCTATTCCATTTCCGGAACCCAGGAACTTCATTGTGCTGCTCAAAACAAAAGAAGGTAATGGTATTGAAGCTTGGATATCCCTTGATGAAAAGGAGATGACCCAATTCGAGAATGACGATGAGCTTCTTGCATTTGCATCCACCTATCCTGCTTTTCTTGCTAAACATTCTCGCGTGTGATTATTTTATAGTCGTTAAAAATCGATGCCTTACTTAGTCTATATACAATTAGAGCATTATATCTCAATCCAAAACCTTAAACAACTTGTTATGAATGCTCTTTATAAAACACTTCATCTTTATATGATTATCCCAATTTTAAATTTCTAACATCTCCCCCTTACAAATGAATCTATCTACATTAGACTAGCTTCTCTCTACTCTACTCATATTAATGCAAAGTCATTTAAGTCACTCGATAAACTATTATTCATCTGACCCCTTATAAGTGGATCTATCAACATTGGACTAACTTCTCCTCAACCCATATTATTGCAAAGTCACTTAAATTATTCCATGAACCATTATTTATCTTACCCAAATTTATAAATTTTTGTTCATTAGGCTTTATCAACCTAGCTTTGATATCATTGATTGGTTTTTGAAGAGGCTTTAGAGAAAAGTTGAACCAAGTCTAAATAAGTTTATCTACAACAATTAGGATATCATGTCTCAACACAAAACTTTAAGGCAAAGAGTTATGAGTGCTCTTTGTATATAAGACATTTCATCTTTATGTTTCTTTTTAACATGAGATTATCACACTTGAAAATTTCTAACACTATATTTGTTGTGCTTTTTTAAAGAAATTATAAATATGTTGGGGGATATTTTTGAATGTGGAACACAAATTTGATTTTGAATTAAATGATATCTCATAGAAAAAGTGAAACTCTCTTGTAAGTAGCAATGAAAACTCACAAAAGCAAATTCAAAGACCAATAGGAGAACATATATTATAGAGAAAAACATAGAAATTGTTCGTAAAAAATTACCATCCAAAACTAAATAGTATTTAATAGTTAAAGCATAAGTGTTGATAGAAATAAAAGGAGAATTTATAAAAATTTAAGAGATATCTACATTTCATTTTTTATAAGAGAATTTATAAAAACTTAATTTCTTAAAATTATTTATTTTTTAGTGAGTTTATTGTGATGATTTCCTATTTATTTGGCATTCAACTCTTCCGAATTGACCCTTTTACCCTTAATTTTTTCCCCCTTTCTGCAAACTTGCCGCTCACTTTGAAAGCAGGTGCCTCTCTTTGACTGCCTCTGTTCGTCGTTCGGCAACGATTCTCTACCCATGGAGGGCTTGTCTAAGGCCGTAAACGGGGAATCTGGGCTGTGGAGAAGCTTCTTGTTTATCTATGGAAGACTACCCTGCCCTCTCAGGCGAGAATGTCCACAAGGGCAAGGTTGGAACAAGGGCAAGATCTCCAACTCCCCCCAAACAGAAGACCACTCATCCACCGGCCAGCAACGCTTGGACAAACACACCCAACTTTCAAGCAATGCGAGTTCAACGGACACATTACCCGGGCGTCAAGAAAGATGGAGTGATTTGTCGTCCAATAGAGCTCCTAAAAGCAGGTGAGAAAGCATGGTCTACGACATTGGTGGGATTATTTTGGAACAAACGACCAACATTCCCAGTGATTCACGCTTGAGCGACTGCCAGATGGGGAAAGAAGGGATTGGAGAAAACCTTGCTTATGGATAACGGTACCATACTCTTTAAATTTGTGAATGATAGTAATATGAATGAGATTATTGAGTTGGGTCCATGGCATATAGGAGGACAACCCATGTTCCTGCGAAAATGGACACCGCATCTTCAATTTAATCGTGATTGTATTGAGGTTTTCCTTTGTGGTTCAATTTTATAACCTGCCGTTAGAGCTATGGACTGTGGCAGGACTGAGTTAGCTAGCTCATTGGGTAAACCCCTGTGTACAGATGTTCAAACATCTAGTATGGAGCGTATAGGGTATGCAAAGACTTGTGTTGAGATTGGCTGGAACGCTGAGTTACCAGAAAGTGTAATAGTGATGAAGTTTGGGGACGTGGGTGAGCTGGTACCACTAGAGATTAAGGTGTCAAATCCGTTGAAACCTAATCCTACTTTGAAGCAGTGGAAACTGACTGGGAAGGTCTTTAAAATGTGGTGGCAAGAAAGATATTGGAATTAGAGATTCATACAGGGGACATGGAAATAGACAATGTTCCCCCAACAACTGGAAATAATGAAGTCATCCTTGCATCCGGTGAGCTGAAAGAGCGACCTACACCTGTAGGAGAGATAAATGCACTCCCAACACCAACTCGGCTAACACAGATAGCCACCAAAGGCGTAGAGGAGTCAGCGGATACACCCTCCAAGGCTACAGAGACTTCTAACTCTACAGATGACACAGCAGAAAATTCTTCTCATCAGCAGCTAGCCGGCGCTTCAGACACTGATAGTCATTTAGATGAGCTACCAAAAAAGGAGGAGTTATTAGAAGATGCACCCAATTTGGTGAAACAACAAATGGAGGAGGAAAATCCCCAGAATTCACAGTTGCTACTGACGGAAAATAATGGGATTGAGGGGTCAAAAGACACACCCTTAAAGTCCAATCGACGATTAGCCCAAAGGAGAGTCAAACCGAAGGGGTATTCCCCTTAGATGACAGTGTTAGTATGGAATACAAGAGGGCTCAATGACCATCTTAAACAGTCCATGTTCAAGGAGTTAGTGCTTGATAAGAGACCAGTTTTGGTGGGTCTTCATGAAACAAAAATAAAAACCTCTCATACCCCATCTAGACTGCAATTTTTGGGTGTTAACTGGAAATACTTCACCAACCACTCGCATCATTACAATGGACGCATTGTATGTCTTTATAACTCAGACCGCATTCAGGTGACAACATCTAGTTAGAGTGATCAGTTTATGCAGTTGTATTGTATACTCAAAGGTAAATCTTCTACTTTTGAAGTTACTCTTGTTTATGCCTCAAATTTTGCCTTCTAGCGTCATATATTATGGAAGGATTTGCAACTACTACATAGTAGAATTTCCAACTCCTGGATAGCCACTGGAGATTTCAATTGTTCTTTGAATATGAATGAAGTTGAAGGTGGTGCTAGATATAGAATGGGAGTTACAAGAGAGTTAAATCAATTCTTCCAGATGGTGGATCTAGTGGATTTAAGGCCAATTGGGTGAGTATTTACTTGGACAGACAAGCAGCAAGGCGAGATGTTGATTCGGAAAAAGCTAGATAGAGCACTTGTGAATCCTAGCTGGATGTGTGAATTCCTATAATCATTTGTATGTTTCGGAGATAATATTCTATTAGACCACTCCTATATGCTAATACACAACATGGTTGACCCGGTGAGAATGGGAGCTCCATTTAGACTTTTCAATAGAGTTACACGGATGGCAGGGTATATGGAACTGGTGAATAGTTGCTAGTGGAATGAAGCGCAGGGGTATAAGGCCTTCCAACTGATGCAAAAACTTAAAATATTCAAACAAGCTCTTAAAGGTTTTGTTAGACAGCAAAATTAGGATCTGGATGTCTGCAAGAGGAAACTAACTGAAACTCAAGCAGCTTGCTACAATGATCCTATGGACAATGAACTACGGGCGGCTAAGAATCGATGGTTGAAGGAGTATCAAGAGCAACTAGCATTCCATAATTCGGTCCTCAGGTAGAAGGCCAGACTAAATTGACTTAAAGATGGAGATTCTAACACCCGATCCTTTCATGCTTCTCTATTGTCGAGTCGGAATGTGAATACCATAACAACATTACAAGACATCAGGGGTGATTTTATCACAGATCAAAAAGAGTTACTAGACTCGATCAGAAGTTATTTCCAACAGTTGATGGGGACCAACACTCCATAGTGTTTCAATGTCAAAGATGTTTTTGGGATTTCTCTCCAACGGGAACTTGTTGACAGATTAACCACTCCTTTTACCTCACAGGAAGTCAAGAAAGTGGTGTTCAACCTTCATCCTTCAAAAGCACTAGGTCCAGATGGATTCACTGCATTCTTTCTTCAAACCACATGTGACGCGCACCGCGAAAGGATTGACGTCGATGTGATAATGTTTTCAATGGGTATTTTTGTTTTATGGGTTTTTGACCTAGAGGAATTAAAAAGGATAGATATTTGGAATTCAACAAACAAGAAAATAAGGATAGGCAAGGTTTGATTTCTACGACACCTCTCGGAAACTTGTTCCAAGCAATCCCAATGATCAAAATAAAACCCAGAGACGAATAATCAACACGCCACAATTGAGAAAACAATTGATAAGTGAAAGATGGTTCGAAAAGTAACAAGAACAAGAGAATAATGTTCTCCTTAAAGCCAATGACACTCAAACAATATGATCTGATGAATTCTAAAATCCTGAAACATAACTATTTATACCTAGGTTAAATAATAAAAGGTTGGGCTAAAATATACGGAAGCTCAAAATAAAACGAAGTCCAAAATTAAATAATTAGATTTGATTCGTGTCTTCAAACTTCAAGTGTATCCGGTCTAAGGATTTGAGTTAAATCGATTAGTTTGGGCTCAATTTTATTAAACTCTCCTCCAATAGGTTCGGAGTTCGCCATCTTTTCAAGATCGTTACTCCTGCTCACATCAACATGGGAGATAATTGGACCTCTATTTATAGAGGTTGTTTTGGAGTTTTTCTTATCTACCAAATTGCTCAAGGAGGTGAATCACACATACATATGTCTTATCCCTATGTAGAAACATCCATCTTTTATAACTGAATACAGACCTATATCCTGTTGCACTAATGTCTATAAAGTGATTGCTAAGCTACTTGCCCAAAGGCTGAAACTTGTATTATCAGAAGTTATTCACATGGCAAAAGGGGCATTCCTACGGAAGAGAAGTATTGGAGACAATATACTTCTCTTACAAGAGTTGTTAGGGGAATACCACTAAGGGAAACCTATCAAAAGTTGTCTGATGAAAATTGATTTTTTCAAGGCGTATGATACTATCAATTGGAGGTATTTGCAAGATTACCTAAAAGCTATAGGCGTACCACCCAAATTTAGAGATTGGCTATTAACGTGTATCCAAACACTTTCTCTCAGTGTAATGGTGAACGGCATCCCATCTTTACCTTTTAGGCCAATCAAAGGTATTAGGCAAGGGGATCCTCTTTCCCTTACCTTTTTACTTTAGCAATAGAAGGGACATCTAGATACTTATTGCCAGTAATGGCAGATTTCACTTCCACCATAAATGTAGACAATTCCAGTTAACACATTTGATCTATGTAGATGAATTGATGCTACTTAGTGGTGTAGACACTCACTCTATCAGAGTTTCCAAAAATATTTTGTATATATTTTCAAAATGGTTTGGCTTCTAGGTGAACATGGAGAAGAGCAATATGTACATATCCTCATATGTGCGAAATAAAGAGAAAATCACTGGCATTGTTGGTTTCAGATTACATATCCCTCCTTCCAAATATCTGGGAGTGCCAATTACAACTGCCAAGCCCAAATTTGTTGATTTCGTTCCCTTGATCGAGAAGATTAAGGAAAAGATCAATGCTTGGTATAATCAGTTTCTATCAATGGCAGCGAGGTTGACTCTCATCACTTCAGTATTGAATAGTTTGCATATTCATTGGTTTGCACATGTTATTTTGCCTAAACAAGTTAACAAGGAGATTGATAGAATTCTTAAAGCGTTCTTGTGGTTAGGAAAAACAGAAGATGGTAAAAAGGCCATGGTAAAATAGAGTGACATTACTCTAACAAAGAAGCAAGGCGCAATGGGAGTTATCTCAATTTCCAAATGCAAAAGAATATGGCGACTCTTCAATGACAAAAAGCCATTATGGATCAAGTGGGTAAATGAATATAATCTTCAAGATCGGAGTTTCTAGCAACTAGAAAATTATAGAGAATATTCCTGGACTTTCAAATACATTCTTTACTTGAGGAGCTTGGTCTATCCTTACATTAAGCATCACTTGGGGAATGGTGCAAGCATTTGGTTTTGGTTTGATAATTGGACATCTTATAGTCCACTTATTCAGAGAACAACATTAGCACCACTCAGAAACCATATCACATTGAATGCGAGGATTTCTTCACTCATCCACAATGGAAAATGGGGTAGCAATTTTAAAGGTTTCTTCTTACTTTCAAAGTACTTGCCTCGTCTTTCTAATGCAATGGGAGAGGACAACATCATTTAGCTGCCTAACTCAAGAGGTACATTTCTTAATTGCACTTGTCATAAGATACTATTGAGTGATGCTGAACGGGTTCCTTGGTCTGATATTATTTGGAAACAATCTTTAAACCTAAAAGCTTCCATTTTCACTTGGTTAGTAATAAAAAACCGACTCAAAACCAATGAAAGGTGGTTTGGGAGTAATGATCCCACTTTTTTTTTATGTAAACTTGTAATAAAGTGTTGGGAGTCATTTATTTTTTGAATGTAACTACACCCAGGCAATCTGGAGCAGGATAATGAGTATGCTACAACTACTCAAGTTTACTTTTGAATGGGGGGAGACACTTAACATGATTATTGTGAGGACCAAGCCAGGCGAACCAAATGGAACACTTAATAAAACAGCTTTTACTACCATCATCTACTCTATTTGGAGGGAGAGAAACAAGAGATTATACAAGGAAATCGAAGAAGGAAAATATCGCTGAACACATCATCAATTGGGTTTGAGCTGCATTCATAGCTCACAACAAGCACAATACACTTAGCAATGCGTTGAAAAAAAAATTGGAAGTTATACTTCATTATTTTTTGATTAATTTAGCTCTCTATAGACACTTCAGTATGCACTGATTACAATCTGACAATGTGACTCATTGTAATGGTGTGATAACTTTTGCTATGATTAATATAATTTCTTTTATTTTTTTAAAAAAGGAATTAGTCTTATTTTGTTTCTACTTTTTATTTTGTTTTAAAAACTAGACAGGTAGGCTACATGATTGTTTATAAAGGAGAAATATCATGAGTATGTTATCTTCAGAAATTTAAACTACACCAATAATAGAGAAAATGTTGACGAAGAAGCTTGAAATTATCTGTAGGTAAGCAATCAAACCATCTTCTCCTACCCCTATCATCTGTCAAAAATGGTAGGCACCATTCGGTGCCTACCAAAATAGACAGTCACCAACTATCAAAGTTGGCAGCCACCAACTTTGAAAGTTGGTGGAGATGGCTGCCTTCTCCTGCCTATAAAAGGGCAGGAGTAGCATGAAGAGCAAAAAAAAAAAAAGGAGAGAAGTGAGGTGAGAGAGAGAAGTGAGAAAAAGAGAGAGGCAAAAAATATTCTGTATATTTTTGTGGGTCTAGTTTCTCCTTGTAATTCTCCGGTTTTCCTAATAGTAAAAGTCTTCTATCTTTGCCCGTGATTTTTTACCCTAATTTGGGGGTTTTCTACGTAAAATCTCTGTGTTCATTACTATTCCCCAGTCCTATTTTAGCTGCGAACCTGCTCTAATCCAGTTAATGTTCATAACAAGTGGTATCAGAGTGAGGTCAGAAAATTACGACGAATTTTTGGCGTAATCCGTTCAGAGTTTCGGTGAGCACATTGAAAGTCAGTGAATAGTAACCAAAAGGTGACAACTGTTCATTTATTTAATTTTGCGTTATACTGTGCGGTTAATGTAGTACTGTGCGGTTAATGTACTTCAGTACTATTCACATATACAGATACTATTCATACGTGCGAGTTTATTCATACATACGGGTACTATTCATACGTACGGGTACTATTCATGTGAAATAATGGGAGCTGAATTCTGTTCATAATAGAAGCAATGGCAGCAAAATTTGAGATTGAGAAGTTCAATGGGAGTAATTTCTCATTATGGAAGTTGAAGATAAAGGCAATCTTGAGGAAAGATAATTGTCTGGCGATCATTAGTGAATGGCCAGCTGGAGTCACAGATGAAAAATGGAACGAGATGGATGGGAATGTTGTAGCTAATCTTCACCTAGCTTTAGCTGATGGAGTTATTATCCAGCATAGAGGAAAAGAAGACTGCGAAGGAAATATGGGATCACCTCAAAAAATTGTACGAGGCCAAATCACTCCATAACAAAATTTTTCTGAAGAGGAAACTATACACTTTACGCATGGCGAAATCCACTGCGGTGACGGAGCACTTAAATACTTATTTTTCCAACTCACATCATTGGAGAATACAGTAGAGATAAGTGAACGTGTGGAACTTCTACTCCAAATTCTACCAAATTCATATGATCAACTCATCATCAATCTAACAAACAACACAGACACTCTAATCTTCGACAATATTGTAGCTGCTATTCTGGAAGAAGAGAGTCGGCGCAAAAATAAGGAAGACAGGATGGCAACTTCGCAACAAGCGGAGGCCTTGACGGTGACGAGAGGAAGATCAATAGAACGTGGCTCAAGTGGGAGTCATAATCATGGTAGATCAAAATCCAGGAGAAAGAAGAATTTCAAGTGCTAAAATTGTGGCAAGAAAGGACACCTGTAGAAGGATTGTTGGAATCTGAATAAGAAAGATTCTGTTCCTCAAGGAAATGCGGCAAATACTTCAGATAATGGAGATGCAATGGTCTGTGAGACAGCAATGACTATTGGAGGTAAGAGAAGATTTGTTGATGTATGGCTTCTCGATTCAGCAGCAACTTTTCATATGACTTCTCGAAGAGAATGGTTCCATCAATATGAATCTGTCTCTGAGAGATCTATGTATAACTGTAATAATCAAGCTCTGAAGATTATTGGTATCGGCACCATCAAGTTAAAGATGTATGATGGGACAACTCAATCCATTGACAAAGTGCGACATGTGGAGGGCCTAAGAAGAATTTGTTGTCTGTAGGACAACTAGATGATCTCGGTTTCAGATTTGAGGTTCACAACAAGATCATGAAAGTGATTAAAAGAGCGCTGGTATTTATGAAAGCAGAGAAGATTGTTGCAAATCTGTACATACTGAAGGGAGTAACTTTGCAAGAAGGAGAGGCATCCGTTGTGGTGACGAGTCCAGATCACAAATCTGCAATGACTTGGCATAAAAAGCTTGGACATATGTCAGAACAAGGAATGAAGATACTTGCAGAGAAGAATCTACTTCCAGGTCTCACAAAGGTAACACTACCCTTCTGTGAGCATTGCATTGTGAGTAAGCAACATCGTTTGAAGTTTAACACATCAAAGTTCAGAAGCAAA
>JAOTAX010000196.1:2504321-2527668 GCA_025629825.1 Erythroxylum guanchezii | reverse complement strand
TTTTGTGTTGTTGAACATGTTTTAGTTAACACTTTTGGGCCTGTAATAACTTTGCATTTCTTTTTATGATGTGATGTATTGTAAGCTCAGTTTGAGATATTGTGTGTCAACTAGTCTGATTTGATTGTCCTGTCTTGGGTGGCATCCACATATCCTCCCAGGGGGTATTTGGGTGTTACAAAGGGATTCTCCACTAGCATGCTTAATTACCTTCTTGAATGCATTAAATTTAGAAGGTGATGCTTTTAGGATTACTACAACTTGATGCTCCTCAGATATTTTCTCATCTGTAGCTTCTAAATCCTGAACTAGCTTAAAGAAATAGTCTAAGTTATCACCTAAGGAGACAGAGGTGTTCATTTTGTAATTAGCAAGATTGTGAAGAAGCATCATCTTATTAGGAAGACACTTCTTGGCATACAATTCATCAAGTTTGATCAAAAGCTTCTGTGCAGTATTACAATTCTGCACTTTTCTTATCACTATTGGTGATAAGTGAAGCATTAACTTGCAATATGCAAGTCTTTGCATCTTTATCTTCTTTACTGGATCAGTCTTTAAATAGTTACTCTAATGTAAAGAACTTAAAGACTTTTACTTACTGACTGTTCTTGATGATTCTTTGATGCTTGAAGTGTCCAAGAAATCCACAGGAAGTTTTTGATGCTCTAATACTACTTCTGTTAAGATATATGTGTTGTACTGCTGTCTTTTTCACACAGACTGATAAAGAATTGTTAGTTTTTTGCAGATAAGTAATGTGCAGAAAGTAAAAGAAGACCAGATTTACTTGGTTCGATAGCCTCAATTGCTATTTACATCCAAGGTTCCCACTTTTAGTGGTTTCTACTAGGAATGAAGAAGATGAAAAATGTTTACAGAGTTGAGTGTTTATTCATAAACACTTGCAAGAGACTTAGACTCTCCTAGTACTCACTGGTAAGTACTCTAGCTAACTCTCAAACTTTTTCACCCTCTCCACGCACTCTCTGGTGGTAGAATACAATATGAAATGTGAAAAATGATTTGTATGTGTATCTTGGTTCTCTATGTCTAATGCTTGAACTATGTTCCTTTTATAGTTGATGAAGAAAAAGATGGCTTTCAGACGTATTTGCATGTATCAGACAAACTTCATGTGCCTTCCACGTGAGCCTTTTAATAAATCATCCTATGCTGTGCATTTTGAATATGCTTCAGTTGTAAGTCACACGACAATGTTTTGAGTCTTATTCTTCTGACTTGTATTAAACGATTGTGCTTTGTAGTTGAGGCTTTGATCATGTGTTGAAAATGACTATGTATCACGTGGGCATGTCTTAAACGAGTCACTTAGCCTCTGTCCGATGGAATCGAGAATTTCTCCTCCTTCTCTCTTCGAAGCTCTTCAGACACCAACACACACATCCACTTTCTGTCTTTGATTTTCACTTGTTTTCTGTCGATTCTGAGTGAAATTTGGTAGAGTATAGGTGATTTCCATCACAATTTTGTTGCATTTAATTTTTTTGGATTTTGATTATGCTAGAAACGACTACGGAAAAATCAAAAAGTTTGCAAAATCATTACACCCCTTCTGAATTTTCAGGTTCAATGATATTCTCGTAAACATATAAATGCAATTTAACGATTCATGTTCAGTTTCAGCCAATGACGGAGCTATGTGGGAGCCCATGGTGCACTGGGCCCCCCAACTTTAAAAAAAAACAAATGTTTTGATTTTATTTTATATATATATATATGTGTGGAGTTATTTGGAGCCCATTAATGTACTGTACCTCCCAAAATTTAAAAAAAATAAATATTTGAACACTCCTATTTTAAATTTCTAACTCCGTTACTAGTTTCAGGCCTGCTAAAAGGAAGACTCTGACCCGCGACAAACAGTTAACATACGAATGTCCCTAGGAACATCCTGTTGATGATTAATATTTATTGAATTTCCTACATGGACAATTACAATGACATGTTTCATCGACTTCAGCAAAGTTTACGAATGTCCCTAGGAACATCCTGTTGATGATTAATATTTATTGAATTTCCTACATCGACAATTACAATGACATGTTTCATCGACTTCAGCAAAGAAACTTTCTTTCTGAATTTTCTGATCGAACTGAGAATATACACATAATATGCCGAAACTTGCATTCTCTTAGAATGTAATTATAAGTCCGTAATGACAATAGATCATGCCAAACAATACGCCAAAATGAGCAGCGACATGATTCTATAAGTAGATTACGGTAACGAACTCCAACAAGCATAGTCCAAAAAACTCAAAACGCCATGCGGTTTCCTTCAAGCCTACTGATAGTAGTGATTTGTACAACTTTTGTACAAATATGCATGTGCTCCGAAGCTAACAGGATTCTAAGCTTGCCAGGCCAACCACAAGTTGGGTTCCAGCAACATGCAGGGTATATAACTGTGGACGAATACCAGCAGAGAGCCCTTTTCTATTACCTTGTTGAAGCAGAAACAGAACCAGCTTCAAAGCCTCTTCTTCTTTGGTTTAATGGAGGTTATTACTTGTTGTCCATACTTAAAGATTAGATTATAAGTGTAGAGTTGTGGCTATGTTGCAAATGTTTGTTGTTGATTTGTTGTATAGGGCCTGGTTGTTCTTCTGTTGGAGTTGGAGCTTTTCAGGAGCATGGTCCTTTCAGACCAAGCAATGGAGGTTCTTTAATAAGAAACTATTATAGCTGGAATAATGGTGTGTCTTTCAAGTATTATACCTTTATCCTGCGTCTTACAAGAATTACAGCTTTATTGTTCTGAATCGTTATGCTTTTAACATGATGCAGAAGCAAATGTGCTATACGTTGAATCACCTGCAGGAGTTGGCTTCTCTTATTCTGCAAATACATCCTTTTACAAAAATGTGAACGACACAATTACAGGTTCAAGACATATTCCGACGGCCAATCTGTACCACTCTTTTTTCTCAATTTCAAGCCTTATGGTTCATTGCATTGCATGAAAAACCTGATACCAGAATCTGCAATTCATTATCATAAGATAGATGACCTTTTCTTAAATCTACAAGTCAAAAGACTTACTTTACTAATATCAGAAATCTCAAGCAGTAATTCGTGCTTCTGAACTATATCTTAATCTCTTGCACATGTTCGCCATTGAAGTTATGGTAGGATCGCTTTCTTTTTTCAGCTCAAGACAATTTGATGTTCTTACACAACTGGTTTGTCGAATATCCTCAGTACAAGGGCAGAGATTTTTACATCAGTGGAGAAAGCTACGCAGGTACTTCCCAATTCAGTGGAACCAGTTTATCTTTGATTATTTTAACTGGAAGAGATAAGTAAGCTCAAGCCCAGAATTCTTGGAGCAAGAGTTATGACTCTAAAACTTTGCTTCTGGATAGGTCACTATGTTCCACAACTTGCACAGCTCATTCTTCTGTCAGGATCAAACTTCAATTTGAAAGGCATGGCTGTCAGTACACACACAGGATCATATATATCAGTTTTTCCTCTTTCTTCACTAAAATTTTTAGACGGAACTTACTGGAAATCACAATCCATTTTTGCTTTTTTCAGATAGGAAATCCTCTGGTGGAGTTTGAACGAGACATAAATTCGCAGACCTTGTTCCTTTGGTCACATGGTCTAATATCAGATGACACTTACAAGCTCACAGAAGCAACTTGTAACATGTCACAAATGTGGCGAGAACGCATACTATTTTCTCCTAATATAACAGCAACATGCACGAGGATAGAGAATTTAATCAGAAACGAAACTTCTCCTGATTATAATGGCTATGATGTACTAGTCGATATTTGTCTGTTAAATGGTGACTCACAAGTTCTATCTAGGAATCAACCACTGAAAGTGAACTCGAGAAGACTATCTTCCCTTCAATCCACTCAGGAAAATCCACAACCTGTGAGGTTTTCTGTGTCTCAGTCACTTTTTCCCGAGTTATGTAACAAATGACATTAACTTACCATCTTCCATTTTGCTTTTCCAGGCGTCACAGAATATAGATCCTTGCGTAGGAATAAAAACTTACGAGTATTTGAACAGAAAAGATGTGCAAGAAGCTTTACACGCCAAGCTTAATGGAGTTGGTAATTGGACCACATGCACCAGGTAGTAATTTACTTTCTCGCCAGGTTTTAAGTTCAGGACGATCAACTTCTAAACATATATGATATTTGATGCTCGTGACAGTGTTGCAAATTACGATTTTACGAACCTGTTTATACCTACCATTGATGTCGTGGGCTACCTGGTTCGATCTGGAATTCGGGTTTTAGTTTACAGGTACCGGAACAAGGTTTTTTTGTTTTTTCCCAATTATCTTCACAATTAAGAATCTGCTCACAATAATGATGATAATGTTACAGTGGTGATCAAGATTCGGTCATCCCATTTATGGCAACGAGGAGTGACGTACACGACCTAGCTAAAGCGATGGGATTGAACACAACTATTCCTTACAGAGCTTGGTATATGGATAAACAGGTTAGTTTAGTGTGTTTACTGCATCGAATGAAAATATAATTTATATTTTTATATATAAATCATTTCATTTTTATATCTCTTTTTTACATGTAAAATTTCAATGCTTCTGTTAATATTCAGGTTGCTGGATGGACACAAGTTTATAATAACATCCTGACGTATGCCACCATCAGAGGAGGCTCTCACATGGCACCATGGTCATCACCAGGGAGGTCATTAGCTTTAATCAAGGCATTTCTAGCAGGAAAACCATTACCAGAGGCATAATCTACATGAAAATGTTGTTATTGACCACCAGCTAGTTTGGTTGGTGTCTATGCTAAATCAGAATAACGTCAGGGTCTATCTCTCAAATTCAACGAAATTCAGTTAAATTCTTCTGTTTTGTCCTCCAAAAAGATATGGTTGCCATAAGAACCTCCTGTTAAATGAGCTCTGTTAAAACTTAAAACAAACAAAGAACACTAAATGTAATCAAACCTGTTATTACTCCCTGGGAAAAGTGAAAATGTAAAAGATATTTTAATTAGTTAAGAAATTGAAATCACTTGATCACTACCAATCATGAAACTTTATTTATAGAAGACAATGGAGTATATAGAAGTACTGTGGCAACCCATGATTCTTTAACACCTGTCTTAACATGGAGACCGACGAGAAATCAACAATGAATCAAATTTCAATTTTCAGACCTAACGTTGTGTCCTTCAAGGTCAGACCCTGGAAGAAGTTTAGTAGTTGGATGTTTCATAACCCGTCTTGTGATGGTGATGTTAGCACTTAGACAAAATGGAGTTGCCAATGGAAGAAACAAAAAAAACTTACTACATGATTTTATATAACTATGTACCAAATCAGTCGATTGCATTATAAAAACTTAAATCAGTTAATTTTTTAGTTTTGTTTGCTTTAATAATCTTTATTATCAATAATTAGCTAACTATTAATTAATCATTCAGTTTTCATAAACTAACCAAATTTTATAAATTGGTTAATTTTTATTTAACAATCCCTTTTTTAATTAAATTTTAACATTTTATGTTTAAGGATAGTCTCGTTTTTTAATATAATTTTAAATTCTTCAATTTTGTTCAATTTTTATTGTATACTTTTTTATGACAGTTTAATATCAGTTATATTTTTAAACTTTAAATCTATTATTTTACTGATTTAATTTTCAGCCTAATTTTTAAAACAATGATAAATCTCCATTGTTAAGTTTGATTGAAGGGAACTCAGCAGGGTTTTTCCAAATTATAGAATGCAAAATATGCCCGGAAATAATTTACAGCAAGAATAGAGTAGTAGGAAATAAATAAGAATATAAAAAGATTTTTAGTGAAGGTCGATCAATTGAGTTTGTTTACATAGTTGAGAGTCAAAGAGTACTTAACTTCATAAGATTTAACAGTCAATTAATGAAGTTACACGGCGAGTATACTGATAAATAAAGTCTAGTAATTAGTACAGTTATATACAACATGGACACCAAATATTTATACCTGTATCCCAGACCATGTCATTCTCTAGGAAACAACTTCCATCGCACCAACGCACCTATATTGTAATTTGTAACTGGTGTCTATACTTATGCATTCTAGAGAAAAATACAATCTAGCATATAATTGTATGTTAGGTTGTGTTCATAGAAAACTTTTAAGAAATACTTATCGTTTAAAAAAAAACTCAAAAATATAAATATTTAAATCTGTAAAACAAAAGATTTAATATTTTAGAAGTTAACGGTATTAGACTACCATAAAATCGACTAAAAATAAATAAAATTAAGTAATTTGAAATATGAATGAAAAAAATTGTCCTTATCTATTAAAAATTTTTGAAGTTTAATTAAAAATATATTGTTAAATAAAAATTAATTTATTTTTTTAGTTTATAAAAACTTATTAATTTACAAAAATTAATAGATTAATTAATAAACTGATTGATTTTTAATAAAAATTATAAATCAAATTGAAAAGTAAAAAACTGAACAAAAAAAATTGATATAATTAAACTAACTGAACGAGCTAAGTTCATTACAAATTAGCCGTACACAACGATTAGCATTGGCAACAATAATATTAGCTTGGTTTGCTGCAATCCGTAATTATCCAATAGTTTATAATCCGTAATTTAAAACTTGGAACCGAATATTGAATTGTCACAAACATATAAACATACATAAGTTCGTAAATACAATGACCTGAAGGTTGTCCTTATAGCACACGTGAAGATTCTTCTCTGTGATTTCTGCTTGTTTGAGAATCTAGAAAGCAGACAGGATAAGTAAACGACTTATGAATCTGAACAATAATACGGACAAGTGTACGACAAAATGAGTCTGTCCGTGATTCTATAAAAAAAAATTCTGTTTCACTGACCATTCTCAGTGACAATAGGGAATTCCACCAAGCATTTCAAGGAAACATGCAGCTTCAATCATGGATTCTAGTGGTTGTGATTTGTGCGATTTCACTACAACCAGCATGCATGAGCTCCTTCCAAGGTGACAGGATTATTAGCTTACCAGGGCAACCTCAAGTCACTTTCCAGCAATATTCAGGGTATATAACCATTGACGAGAAGCAGCAGAGAGCCCTTTTTTACTATTTTGTTGAAGCAGAATCAGACCCTGATTCGAAGCCTCTTGTTCTTTGGTTTAATGGAGGTAATTACCTGTTCTTAATGTGTACAATGAAGGTCCAGGACTTGCATCTGGAGCTTAAGTTATTACTTGTTATAGGGCCTGGCTGTTCTTCTGTCGGAGTTGGAGCTTTTCAGGAGCATGGTCCCTTCAGACCAACCAGTGATGGAACCTTATTAAGAAATTACTATAGCTGGAACAAAGGTGATATTAGCAATTCCAGTTTGGGTTTAAGAGAATCAAAACTCTGCAATTAGTTAACGCTTTCACCTCTCATTTCCTGTGAGATCTCACATTGATCAGTCTTCAGGGATTTTGTTTCCTGAATGTAATAGTTCAACATTTTTGCAGAAGCAAACATGCTCTACTTGGAATCACCTGCAGGGATTGGATTCTCATATTCAAAAAATACATCATTCTACAACTATGTGTCTGACTATATCACAGGTTCTGACACAACCCAACCTGACACTCTTTTTATAAATTTTAATCAACAAATTAATCATGGCGCGTTAAACCTGATAGATACCCTAAATTTGCTTTCGTTTCAGCCCAAGACAATCTGGTATTCTTGCAGAACTGGTTTGACAGATATCCTCAATACAAGAACAGAGATTTCTACGTCACTGGTGAAAGCTATGCAGGTACCTTATAGTTCAATCAACACAATTTCATATATATATATATATATATAGGCTGGAAACAGAAGAAGCCCACGACTTTTCAGAAGCTCGATACATGATCCTGAGCTTTTCATTTTCTTGACAGGTCATTATGTTCCACAACTTGCGCAACTCATTCTTCAATCAGGATCAAAGATCAATCTGAAGGGCGTTGCTGTTAGTACAAGTTAAAAGCGTAATCCCGTTTTTGTTTGGATTCATATACTTATTGAACATCAAGTTCTTCCTTTTTTTTCTATACCCAGATAGGAAATCCTCTGGTGGAGTTTGAAACAGATAAAAGATCAACTGGTACGTTTTACTGGTCTCATGGATTAGTATCAGACGACACCTACAGGCTCATGGAAACAACTTGCACCATATCCCAACTGTTGAGAGAAGACACATTACTTGGCTATAATAACATAACAGCAGCTTGCTTGAGAGTAGAAGATTTATTATCAAAGGAAATTTCCAATGATATTGACCTTTATGATGTAATAGCTGATGTTTGCCTTTCAAGTGGTGACTCAAAAGGTCTAGTTCAGACTCAGAATCACCCGTTCAGATTGAAAACTCGAAGCCTGCTATCCCTTCAATCTGCACAGGAACATCCACAGATTGTAAGGTTTCTATCCCTTTACTACTTTTCCTAGGGTTGGCAACGGCCTGGCCCCAATTTCTTTGTTTCAGTTCGAACTTGCGCCGCTCAATCGGACGATCGGAAACTTGATTGAAAGCTTTAAACGAAAACGATATCATTTTGACATATATACAACATCAACTATCACCTTAACACACTCTATTTCATTTGACATCTTCAGTTGCAAGCCCCAGAAAATATAGACCCTTGTGTAGGAGTCAATGCTTATTACTACCTGAACAGAAAAGAAGTGCAGCAAGCCTTAAATGCCAAGCTTGTTGGAGTAGCTAATTGGACTACCTGCACCAGGTAAATTTTCACTCTCTCTCCAACCGTTACCAAAAATTTATCGTAATCCGTAATTTAAAACTCATTAACATATGATTTTTTTTTTTTTTTTTGTGGCAGTGTTACAAATTATGATTTTACAAACCTGCTTATACCTACCATTGATATTGTGGGCTATCTGGTTCGTTCAGGCATTAGGGTTTTACTGTACAGGTGAGTATTGGGAGGACACACCATTTTTAATATTCAGAGTTAGTAAGATGCAATTATAATGCTGTAGTAACAATCTACAGTGGAGATCAAGACACAGTTATCCCATTTATAGCCACAAGGAGCAATGTACAAAGCTTGGCTACAGCGCTAGGATTGAGAACTACTGTTTCTTATAGGGCTTGGTACATGGATAAACAGGTTGGTTTAGTAGCTTTTGCTAAAACTACAAAATTATCTTGTAAATTATGATCAATACCACAATATAATAAGTTATGATTTCAAATCCATAAGTTAAATCACGCGGTATTAGACAATTTATAGATAAATCGTTTTTATTATCACTCTACAAAATAATATACAAGATTTTCATCTCATATGATTTCTCGTTTAATTTTTTTCTGACAATTGAGAAACTTTTGTTCTTCTACATAAAGAATAACTAAGACAAATTTAATCATGTATACTAAAACAAATCCTTAATATAATCAAGAATTTCATTTCATTACCTTGATTTTACTTACGGTACTATACTAGGTTGGTTTAGTAGGTTTTACTTGCATTACTAAAAATTACATAATGTTCTTGAAAATGGTAACCAATACCAATTATATAAAGTTGACTTCAAATTTAGAAATTAATCATAAAAGAATTATATATAAATCACTTTTATTGTCACTCTACGTAAATAAATATAAGATTTTCATTTAATTCTTTTAAAATCATTGGATCCTTTTCTTCGTGCAAGAAACTCTCTTTTCCTTTTACTCCTTCCCTAGAAATAGTTAGGACAAATTTAATCATACATTTAAAAATGTATTCTTAATCCACCCGAAAATTTTGTTTCATTGATTAACTTATTTTTGTGGTATTAATTACATGTGTATTGACGATGAGCTTATCTTGGCTACTAGGTTGGTGGATGGACACAAGTTTATGATGACATCCTAACCTATGCGACCATTAGAGGAGGCTCTCACATGGTGCCATGGTCATCACCTGGGAGGTCACTTGCCTTGTTCAGAGCATTCTTAGCTGGCAAACCACTGCCCAAAGAAGCATAAATTCTAGTTTAGAATGTGCTCTATGTGATCTTCAAGTTTGAATAACAAATTTGAGTGGTTGTTCATTATGTTACCGGTAATCTTATATCCCTAATCTCATCACATTACATGCAATGTCAATTCCTCACAGCCGGCATCATCACTTTCATTTTCATTTCCTTCGCATTAAAGTAGCATTGGTAATTTGACCTACATCAAGTTCATAGTAGGATTGAACAAAAAAAAATCAAATCGCGATTAAGTTTAAGGGTTTTTTCAAATTTTTTGAGCTTTTATTAAATTTCATATCAAATTTGAACTAAGCCTGTTGAATCTAAAATTTGATTAATTCATATTTTTCCTGATTCGAACCAAATTGTAGAGTAAAATTTCAATTAATAACTGATTATAAGAACAATAAATTGTTGTAAAACAATTATACAATGATTTTTTAAAACTTCTAATCGTATAATTTTTGTGGTCAAAAACTATACATAAATGGTCAAATTTAATCTCTATCAATTTCTATACTTATTTTTATCTATAATACTATCAAGAAATATTTAAAATTTTTATTTCTTATGAAAGAAACCACAAGGTGTACTTAATTTCAATTTTACATATTAAATATTAAAAAATGTCAATTTCATAAATTCAAGACTTTTTGTATAATATAACAATTTATAAAAAGTAAAGGTCAAGAGTAAATACTAAAAAGAAGTGACATTGTCATGCCTGATTCTATTAAATTATTAATCATACAATCAATTTATATATGTATATATATGTTAATTTTCCATTTTCAAAAATTCATTTGCTAAAAATGTTTAAATTTTTCATAGAATTCTTCCTTTTGTGCTCTTTCCTCTCTTTTTTTCATTTATCTTATTTTTATAATTAACACAACAACAATAACCTAATAAAAATTTTGCTAAATACGGGATCTGGGGAGATCCAATATATAAAACTTTACCCTTAAACTGTTCCGAATGATTAAAAAAACAAGTGGTTGTTGTTGTTGTTATATCAAATCTGACTTTGTCTTCTAAAATGCAAAATTAAACTTGAAAAAGTTTTTAAATCAAATTTATATTGGATCAAACTTGATTATTAAATTGACGACTTAAAATCTCAGAATCAATCTTGCTATGTGGCCCCAGAGTTTCCATGCACCAAAAACATACCAATCATGACCACTTCGTGCCCATTTTCTTCTGTTACGGAATCTAACTAACTAAATAAACCAGAAATAGGCTCCGCCCATGTGAGTGTGTTCCCATTAGATTAGGTTCAGGCGGTGACTTCTTTAAAAAAAGAAGGTTTGGATTATATGAATCCAACCCGTTATTTAATTTTGAATCTTTATTTAAACCCAGCAGAGACCTTCAAGTTACAATCTCATCTTCTGCATAGTCTGACGTCCTTTTTCCCCCCCGACAGGAACTGATCTCACAGCTCCTATGTTTTAAGGAACAAGGTTGTAACATATGGATTACTTTGAGGAAAGCAAAGGATGGGAAAGGCAGGTTTGTGTGCTGTGTTTTTTTGTATAATTATATGTAACAGATGCATCGAAGTGTCTAACTGAATTGGCAACTAAGTTGAAGATACAATAGTAAGAAAATACAATAGTACAGAGGATAGAGAGTGGAGGCTTAGGATACATATTTGCAAGGTTTTAGATTGCAGAATGCAGACGATACGAGATGCAGTTACAGAAAATGCAACCGAAATTGCGACAAATAGCGATAATGGTCCGGACCGCCAACTGCAAGAGTAATTAAAACCATGGCAGATTGCGAGTGACTACAGTAATTACAGACGATACCGGTGCAATTGCAGAAAATGTGACTGGAATTGCTACGAATTGTGACAACGGTCCAGATCGCCAACCGCAAGTGCAATTTAAATCCACGGCGGTGAGTGACTACGGTAATTGCAGAAGATACGGGTGCAATTACAGAAAATGTGACTGGGATTGCAACAAATAGCGATAACAGTCAGGACCGCCAACTGCAAGCGCAATTTAAAACCATGGATAGCAATAAGGATAACAGAATGGCTGACAAATTTTTACACTATGCAAGCATAGCAGTCATCAAGTAGTTAATGTACAATCACAGTTGGTTAGTTAAATGAGATATCTAAAACAGAACTTCCCACATTTATGGATCAATGCAGAATAAATAAAGAGTTAGAAAGGTTTCATAATTAGCATCCTTTAGGAAGTCAAGAAGCTAAATTTATTTACAGTTAACATAACTTTGCTAAACGGACAGTAAGTGCAGAGATTCAGAGGAAGTTCATGAATGTGATTGTTCTGACATGAAAGTATTCAAAGTGCAGAGATTCAGAGGAAGTTCATGAATGTGATTGTCCTGACAAGAAAGTATTCAGTTCGTGTGGGCGTAGCTCCCACTTGCACTATTTTGATCTCACATTTTTCCGTAAGTTGCAAACAAAATACCTTAAATCTATCTAAAGAAACAACTGTAAACTTAAAAATTACATAACTTTCCTACAATCTAGATGCAGATTCTTTCTTCTTTAAAGAAAGGGCCCCGATGATCAATTACTCCTTGGGCATTATTTCCAGTCTCCAAGGAAAAAGGAAACTTACAAATGAATCACAGGCTAAAGAAACATGATCTAGATGCATTCAGGTACTTACCGTACTTTATGCGGCTCATAGTCAATAACCTTCAGGTTTGAAAATACAGATACAAATTCACCCCGTACCATAAACCCAAAAATGTGAAGATTATGTAATGTAGAAGTATTGTGCATGCTCAGCAGATGGAAAACTTAAGATCCAATGAGAAATGAAAGTAATAATAACATGAACAATCATCAAGAGCGCCATCTCCAAAATACTTGCAAGAATAAATCATCAACATAAGAGATCTACATGTGACAGTAAATAAAGCGATGAGGAGAGTTTGTTGGTACATAAGATTATTGAACTAATAAACGTTCATTGAGCATTAAAGTAAACTGAACATTCTAATAACATCACAATTTTCACTGAAACACACCACTCATACCAGGGTCTTAAGCCTTCTATTGAGACTTACCATGTACAACCAAGTACAACTCACATCTACAAGACACCAGACCACTTTACAGATATTAGGGACTAGGCCTCATTCAGAAATCCAATTGTGCCAACCAAGATATAACATTTCAAGGTAACATGCACAGAATTTCCATAATCATACATACCCGCCCCCCTTACCATACATCGAATTTATATTTGTTTCCCGACCCACATACCATGAACACGTAGCAAAACGTCCTAGAGGAAAAGACTCAAAAATACAAGAACTTTGAGCCGATTCCCGAACTATCACAGACAAAAGCGAATCCTCTACCCAATCCAGAGATCATGATCAATGTTCATCACCAACAGCGGATGGGAGATGCAGACTATTATAGACAAATTAATACCCTTTTTAGAATTCCATAACCGTGGACGACGCGATAGATCCACACTGTCAAATCCCCTTTGCTAACCAGTAGATACTATTGTACCCAAGAATGACTCCAGAAATGTCTAGATCTGCGGATGAAGCGCAGGACTAGTTTTTAATATAAAGTTATAGAACAAACAACAACAACGACCACAACATATTGGCACAACTGAAACCAAGACCCTAAATCTAGCAAAAAAACCCACTAAACAAATCAAAGAAGAAAGATCAATGGAGTCAATTATTACCCCAATTTAATCATCCCCTGTTGGAAACAGAGTAAGAACTTTCCTCCCACCATTTCCATTCACAGACTCCAAATCCTCCACATACCCTGGAACTGAATTGTGAACAGGAGCTCCCATCCTATGCACAGGCTGGTGTGCCTGCCTAGCAAGAAATGGATTCTCAAATTGACCATTCGGAGGAGACCCAAAATGCCCAATTGGCCTATGATATTGACTTTGCAACTGAGGATGTGCCACAGCAGCTGCAGCCGCTGCCATATGCTGATGGTGTTGGTGCTGCTGCAGTGCGGTCACCGGTACGAACGGCAAGAAATGATCGGAATTCGGCCGCAAGAAGTGTGGAGGCACTGGAGAACTTGCAAACAGATGATCAGTAGCGGCATCAGTTGCTGTCCCCAATCCACCACCACCAGCACCACCACCATTTCCACCACCAGAAGACAACCCCTGCATTCTCTTCAAATACAAACGATACTTCTGCAAGTGACTGGCAACGTTCTCTCTGGTCAACCCATCAACACTCATGAGCTGCATTATAGTCTTGGGGACAGCATTCTTGATCCCCAAGTGAGCAACAGCATCAACAAATCTCTTGTGAAGTTGCGGAGTCCACACAAGTCTAGGACGCTTGAGGGTTCTTGCAGGTTCATCCCCACCAGCCCCAGAGCCCAACTCAGCTGAATCTGCTGCGAACTCGCCAGAATTTGGATGTGGAGAGGCCAGAGGGTTGGTGGGTGATGGGGTTGTGGAGGTGAGTGGTGGTGGTGGAGGAGGAGGGGTGTGGTTTTGATGGAGGGAGTTGGTGGTGGTGGTGTTAGTGTTGTTACTTGCTGGGTTTCTAATATCAAAAGCAAGAGCAAGATCCGGAGTGATTAGGGTTTGATTCAAGGGCATGAGCTCTTCAGGTGGTGGGAGCTCTTCTTCCCATCTTGAGAACCAATTTGAATCATCATCCCTCATTCTCTTCTCCCCTCAAAAAATTGAGTCTTTACTTATCCTAAACTCTGATCACTCAATTGGTCTCAGAAAAAGGTCGCAAAGTTCGGTTCTTTATGTGGGTACCAAATGGAACAGAGCAAAAAGATTGGATCTTTACTACTTTGAGGCTTTGACAGAGTGAAAGATCAGGGAAAGATATGATTTTTAGATAAAAAGTATCTGTTTTTGTGAACAGAAAAGTGAAATATCTAACGGAAGAACACGATGGTGGTGAGAGGCGGAGCAGGGTGATGGTGGGGATGGAGAGAGGTTCGAGGTGGATCTTGATTTCTTTCCTTTTCAGCTTTTAATTTATGGGTTACTGTTCTTTTATATCATTCATTGTTCTTCTTTGCTATGCTCTTCCTTCTTTCACATATGATTATGATTTTATGAGTTTTATTGTTTTTTCTTTCCGGGATTTGGGGGTCTTAATAGTTCGAGAGTGAGTCTCACAAGATCTCAAGATTTTTGATTCCCCAAACGTTTGTACACATACACCAAACCCACCTTCTTGTTCCTTCACTCTATATTCCACGCGCCACTGCCACTTGTGGCAGAGCATCATCAGCTCAGGTGAGGCTTTGACTTACTAATTTAGGGAAGCGGTTGAGCAGCAGAGCCACAGTAATTTCCACTGTTGCTTCAAATCTCGGGTTGACTGAGAAGAATTATGTACTTGGGTTCAGGTTGTGACTCAACACCACGCGGTGGGGTTTGAGAGTGGGATTGGTGTTTGTTATTACAAAGATAGATTAGATTGGGGATTAGGAAAAGGATTAGAGAGAGATACGTACAAAGTTTGGTGACTTTGTGAGATATCTTTAGGCTTGTTGGTGACGGGGGAATCAATTGAGTTGGTGTTAGGCTGTGAGGATAATCTTATGTTATCTTTTGGTGGGATATGCTTTTCTTGATCATGAAAATAATAATAATAATAACCCAACAAGACTAATTTGGTTTATTACAATATTACATTTTGGGGAATAACTAGAATTTTTCACTATTGTAAATTTTGAAAAAAAAAAAGACAAACATATTGTTTAACCTTCAAACCAAAATTAAAAGGGCAAAAAAGTAGTTTTGATGAAAGTAATTAAAAAATTAAAACAACAATTAATGACTTGAAAATTTTATTAACAATGATTTGAGCTAAAAAATTTATTAGTTCAAAAAAGGAATTTGAAGTTAAAAAGTCATTATTTTAATATTATAATCTAAACGATTCAAATAAATTTAAATTATTTAAATTAGGTTAAGTTAATTCAATTTAACTTACAATTTAATTAATTTGAATCAAATCAGTCTAAACCTAGTACCAGCTCTAACTTTTCTACTTAAGTTTTACATCTTGGTGTTAAAGAAATTTAGTTTGCATAGATAAAAAGATGATGTCAAGTTTGATGAAAGTGTGAAAGAATTTGTTGGAATGCATTAAAGGGCATGTTTTGTTTTTTTGCATTCAATGGACCATATCATCCATCACTATTGACAAGACACGATAGATCAATACCAATTTCACCTATTAAATTTCATCTTTTTCATGTTTTTATAGAATTTGTTTTATATTAAAAAATGTGATTAATATTGATTTTTCTTACCTCTTTCAATCATCAACTTGGACATAATTGATTATTTACTAATTCAATAATTTTTTGTGTTTATTTTGTTTACAATAATCTTTTTAATATAAAATTATAATATAACTAATAAAATAGTATTATTTCTGATTTTTTAATTCTAACCCAATTTTTAAATATACTTATTGACAAATATAAAAGATTAGGAAAATGACATTATAGTAAAGTTAGGTTCCATCCTAACTTAAGAAAATGTTAAATAATGTCTCAAAATACAATAATTTAAACAAACTTTAGTAATGCTTAATAATTAAATATTTTTTATTACATAAACAATGTTATTTGTGATTTCCAAATTTTATATTGAAACAACAAAGTAATGATTAAGTAGTTGTGACTTTAGACCATGTTAATAATAGGAAATTTCCTTTTTTAATTTATACATGTCTCTATCTCTATGACTTTCTCCCTCTTTCCTATCAAACCAAACTCTTTAAGGTTTCAACACCCAATCATAGAAGAGCTTCTACTAAAATCATTAAAAATGTATAACAATACTATGCATGAAGTTGTTGAAAAAGACCATTTAGAATCCAATAAGATATTTTCAAATTAGGGTTTGTTAGAATGATAGTTGATGGTAGATGATAACTAATAGTTTTTCATTGATAGAGTTGGCATTTTTACCGTGTCAAAAAACTCCGATCAACTTGAACTTTTAAGAGATCTAATATAAGTCAACTCGAGTTCGACTTAAAACTTGAAAATGACTTTAAATTGAAAAAAATTGTTGAACTTTAACTTTTTAATCTAACCCAAAGTGCGATTAAATTCAAACTTAAACTTGATCAGGCTATGGATCGAAAGTATAAGTGAATTCTAATGTATTTTTTTAATTTCAAGGGCATGTTTAATTATTAAAAAGTAAATATGTATAGTTATTAGCAATTTAATTATACAATCACTACAACTCATTATGGTCATCAAATTACTATGTAAATATATCATGTAAGAAACATAAGGTTTAGTTGATAGAATATGTAAAAACAATATAAACTTTTACATGACTTTGACATAATCACCACTTCATTCATCTAAACAAAGAACATAACTTTTTCCTAAAACCCTTTGATTTATCCTATCATGAAAAAAATATTAGAAGGTTGATACTTTCATTTGCGGTTTACTGTAACCACTTAAGCAACATAACAAATTCACAACACCAAAGGTGATTATCCCTTTCACTCATCTAAGCAAAGATACGAACTTTATCTTTACATGCCCCGGTGACTTGCCCAGTACGCATTCCCAAGTATAGCGGCTGCGAGCTCTACCGTCATAGAAAAAGAAAAAAGAGGAGAACTTTATAAAGGTTGAGACTTTCAGTTGCAGTTTACTATACCTACTTGAGCAACGTGACAAATTCACAGCACCAAGTGGGGTTATCTCTGTAAGATCACTTCACAGAAAATTCAAAATTGTGTGGTTATATTTGTATGTTACTTTCTGCAGATAGTGATATCACCACTATACTGACAAAGATTATTGAAATCTAGACCTTTAAGCAGCCAGTGTAATTTCACATGTAAAAAGTGGAGAAATTTGGACTGATTCAAACTTGTGATTATTCACTTTTAGTATATTTTGAGCAAATGGTATAAGAATTGGACGGTTGATTTTCCTGGGATCCTGCCAAATCATAGCAACAACAAAAGAAAAATCCAAGAACAAGAAAAAGAAAGAAAAGGATGGTTGCTTAGATATGAGAAAAAGAATAGGGAAACGATTTACCAGATTGAAAACCAATTTGATCTATTTGAACAATTCGGATATGCTAATCTGTCCCATCTATCAACAGAGCAAACCAGCCTTTGAAATTTAGATGATAGCTCTTCATAACAGTCAATCTCTCTTTGCCTGAATGCGTCTAATTGCTGTCTTTAGATGCTCCATTGTTACTTCTGATGCATTATTTTTCTCCCAGAAATGACACTATGAATCAACAAACAAGATAACAAAAGATAAATGAATAGACATAACGAGTATACAAAACCTCAGTTGCTGCAATAGCAGCCTCACGGCAGATTAATGATATTTTGACCTCCAGTACAGCCATCAGTGAGACAAGCTAGCTCTTTTATGTTCATATCAGAACTGTGTTGAATATGCCATTTCTGTCAAACTCACTTTAAGGTCTGTCGTATAGCATTTGATCAAACCGTCATGCTTGAATTTCCACTCATTAAATGTGTGATGCTGCAGATGAATTTGTGCATGGTACAGGAGTTGAGAGTGCCTGGTCTTAAAAAGGGATGGATCAATCTTGTCTGGCCAATTTGTGGCAGCAATAACAGTAACATTAACTCTTTGATAAAGACCTGTATCCAAATTGAATGTTTGTTCATGCCAAAGATAATATAGGGAAATGTAAAACAGTGTAATAGAGCAAATTAAAGTTCTGGACCCTTCACAGAAAGGAAATCTAGTCCTGCTTCAGAAGCAACTACAAGACAACAAGAGTTTTGCTACAACCAGGAGGACCAAACATCAGAATTCCTGTGGGGGGTCAAATACCAATGCGCTCAAATGCATCCTGATGCTTTTGAGGCCATTCCACTGCTTCCATCAATGAAATTTAACCTCTTCTCAGTATCACCTACTAGCGATAATATCTTCCATTTCGTCCATGCAAGATCTGAAGTTTCTACCTTATTGTGTAGAATGCCTTCCGCTGCAGGTTATCAACCCACTCTCATCACCCACTTCCCATTTAACTCTTGAGGAATCCAAGCAAGTTACTTTTATCGAACCTATAAGGTTCCCCCATTTTAATGGTCAGCCCAGAGTTCAAAAGAATGAGATGAAAAATGCCACAGTTGAAATTATAACACAATAACTCAAGCATAATCTCAAGAAAATATAGCTAAAATGACATACCTGGACAAAGTGCTATTCCTTGATGATATAGTTATGTCCTTCAGAACTGCATACTCTTTATCTAAACCACCCAAGATCAACAGATCACCTCCCGCAACAGTTTATAAATTCTCACTTTTAACCTGCACAAATTGTGTCGAACGATCTACTGGAAAAGCATCTTTCTCAGGATCAACTAGGTTACGAGTTTGGGGTTCCAAAGTATGACTACTTTCTCTATTTAAATCTTGCATGATGACCTTTGAGGACTTTTCATTTGCATTTGTGACAAGGAAAATGTTATGCACTCAGAATTGGATAGGTAACAAGGTTTCCACAAAGTCTACAGAAGATGCCTGGTGCTTTCATCCTTTAAAACTTCTCTGATATCAAATAACTCATCATATACATCAGGTTGATCAGATGAACAGGAAGTTGCTTCTTCAATGCTGGTGAATCAGATTGATTATGTCAAGAAGAGACGAGCTTTGACAGACACAGGAGTGTCTTAGGGGATGACACTATCTCATTTCCTGTTTGTCTGCCAAGTTTTTTCAACAGAAAGATTGATAGGGGGCCTTACAGTGCTTTTCTTTTTAACCCCAAGCCTACAAATAACCAGCCCCAAATACAATTCTTGACAGCTATGAATTAAATTACTGTTCGTACATAATTTCTTCTTCCCATCTCATGACCAAGACGAAGTGGAATGTGAATAGGGTATACAAACAAAACCCTGCCTGAATCAGGACTTCCAAGCGTGTAACATAGGATTGAAGACAACTGCATTCCATTCGCAGAAAATCTGCACACCAAAATGTGCGAGGAACAAAAGAAAGAGGATAAAATTGCTTGATTTGAAGCTGCCAGAAATGGGAAAATAGCTAAAACGAAAAGTAGGAAGCTACTGAACAATGGCAATGTCAAAGACAGAATCAGATCACCAGTATAAAATTGCTTGTACTGAGGAACATTCCGCATTCAGGTCTTAATAAAAGAAGCAAATTAGAAACAATAATTCCTTCTATAACCCAGTGGCCAGATATAGTTATCTAGACCTTGAAAGAAGGAAAAATTGTAGCAAGAGCAAACTAGTACCTCCCCCAATCACCCCACCCCCCATTCCCCCAAGAATT
This sequence comes from Erythroxylum guanchezii, assembly GCA_025629825.1. Lineage (NCBI taxonomy): Eukaryota > Viridiplantae > Streptophyta > Magnoliopsida > Malpighiales > Erythroxylaceae > Erythroxylum > Erythroxylum guanchezii. The sequence goes on along the minus strand of JAOTAX010000196.1, from coordinate 2,507,357 downwards.
ATATTCCAAGCTGTGCAATGCAGTTAATAGATATACAACTAAGAGGATAGCTAATTGTAAATCTCATTCCTGAAGAACGGAGATTCACCTGCAAGAATGAACAGAATGTTAGGTTTGTTTACTCAGTATCAACGAAAATAATCTTTATCTTGTGCAACATCTTCAATCACAATTTTCCGTTCGGTGTCGTCCCAAAGAGAAATGCTTATCACGCGATTAAGAAAAAGAAACCGAAACTAGAGAACTGGGAGTGATGGAGAAATCAAGCATGGATGATCTGATAGCCAAACCTTACATTCTCTTAACTCCAACTCTGCACCAATCAGTTGGGAAATGAAAGCAGATGTACCGATAAGAGAAGGGATATCTTCTTGATGCTTCTTCTAAGGCAAAGATAACATATTGCTGGCTTCAGGAGATTGCAACGAAGGCTTTTGAGTAGATTTAGAGTTGTCAGCACCCGACAGCCATTGAAGAAGCTGTCTTTGAATGCTTCTTTGACTTCTAATGATAGACATCTTCCTAACAAGTCTAAAGTTGTCACTTTTTCCTGAAAATTGAATCCCAAGTAGAGCACCAAAACAATCAATAATGCAACTTTGGTGGGCAGACAAGAGTTTTGCTTGAGGTGGAATGCGGCAGAGAAAGAGACAGCTGCTCATGAGATGAGTGCGAAATCTCGTCAAGTATGGGCTCACAGTTAAACCCTTGTAAAGGCTTTCTCTGGGTTTAAGCCTTTCATTAATGCTCTGTTTCTATTTTTATGCTTCTGGTAACAAGCTTTTAAGTTCAACCAGTGGGGATCCATGGCCTCTTGAATACAATATCAAATTGCAATCGCAACGATTGCTACCTTATTGAATGCACGTAATAATTTACTAACTATATCAGACGAATTATTTAACGAATCGGCAACTCAAAACTAAATAAAGGATTCGATCCATCCAACAGATACTTCAATCAGAAATACATATACCTGGATGTGCAGTTATAAACATGCAAAGGGGTATAATACAGATGAACAATTAACCATTTTCCATTTTCCTTCTCTATGCAACAAAATCTCTGTTGAGCAAGTAGAATACAGGAAAGAAAGCAAAGAAAATTATCAGTAAACAATTAATGAAATTTGTCATTTCCTTTTTCATTGCCTATAACTAATCTTTGAATAAAAAGGGAAAAACAAAACAGGAGAGAGTAAATAAAGGGAAAATCATCTGAGGGGAAAAATGCACCAAAATCAGTTTCAAACTGCTGCCCCCATGCCAAGGATGTTTGAACTAATATGCTGTTGCTTTAGGATGTGGGAGAGGTACTAAAGTGGTTCTCTTTGTGCGACGCACTAACCATTTGGTCATCATGCCATTTTGTGAAATCTTCCACAAGAGCATCTCTCATCCATTTGTAGCGGCGGCACTCTTGAGCCTCACGGATAGTTAGCCAACTTCTCTGGCGCATACTCTGTTCAGGCCAAGATTCGAGCTGTTCCTTCGCAAGCAACGCAAACACGGAAGCTTTGCATAAACCTTCTGGGCTGAATTTATCCTGGAGGGTTTTGCTTTTGGATTCATAATGCCCCAGAAAATGCTGAAATAAAGGCTGGCATGTATGTTAGTTATTAGGAACAGCATGGTCTAAAATATTTATCATTCCTTTGAACCACATTTCAATAACAAAGCAGAAAGCGATCTTTAATGAAGAAAGTATAAGAGACCATCATCTGAATGTCTAACCAAGAAGTAAAGAAATACGAAAAGAACTATGTAGTGTGCCATTATATATGCTATATCATTATCTTACAATTGTCAGGACATCGTGGCCTGGGAACAAGTGGCTTGTTGAGAAATGATTAATACACTAGTCAGATAGGAATGTCCACAACTTAGAAAGAGAGGATTGAAGAGATATGACGACGAGAACAGCATGGAACAGACGATCAGTAGTTTATAACGAAGACCAGGAACACTAACTTTCGTGAGGATGAAAATCGTGTGCAAATATGGGTGTTATCCAATCATTTTATCACATCAATTCAAGCATAGATGGGGATTAAAATAGTGGAACTTCTCCCAGGTGAACACAAAGATGTTACAGATCACATTGCACTATACTGAGAACTCGGCAACTCAGACCTGTAATCCCTCTGATATCAGGAAAAGCAATAACTGATGAAGCCTACTACTAACTGAATAATTTTCAATTGATTAATGAGATACAAAATTTAAGCCTGTATTATCACGTATTTACTCTCTAGCTATACCTATCCAAATACAAGTTTGACATTCTCAATTTAATGCATTTGACATACATAACAACCTTGGCAAGTGATTTCGAACAAATCATAGAGGCAATCTATCCTTTGGATTAAATCTCTGCAAACTTTAAACAATGGCATAGTAGTACAACTATCATGATAGGTGGATCTAGGAAGTGCTCCCTCCAAGGATTGAAGAAAGCTCCTGCAGCTATCAACCTGTCGAGCTTGAAATCTGCTGGTGGCAAATGGTCGAACACTTGGTGTGCTCTGTTCACGCAAGACTCCTTCAGCTGGAAAATGTTGGAACTTCTGTCTCCTCTGTTTCGTAATCAGATTGTATGATGCTCCTCCTAAATTGTAACTTAAGTCACTCACAAATCAGTGTATGTAAGGTGTTTGGTTTTGTGTGTAATGAAAGGAATGAACCTCTACGGTTGTATTCTAATAGAATAGAGTATTTTGGTTTTTCAACTTCTAGATGTCTAAAACTACTCCAGCTACTCACTTTTCACTGCACTACTTTACTTTTGGAAACTCATTTGATTAACAGAACTCAACTAAGCAAAATAACTGGAAAATGGAAAATAGTATATTGGTAGGATGAGGTTGTATAAGAAACTAACTTCTGGACTTTAAAAACAGAACATCAACTGATGATTATTTCTCTATTTCTATCACTCAACTTCTGAAAACTTGCTACTGGAACAAAAACAACAATGAAACATAAAGAAAAATGAAGCTTGAAAGAAAATGATCTTGTATTGAAGGTTTTCTTTTTT
>JAOTAX010000196.1:2494116-2504221 GCA_025629825.1 Erythroxylum guanchezii | reverse complement strand
GTAATAAAATATTTATTATTATTTTAAAAACTTTGAAAAAAGGGGAGGGAGGGGGGAGGGAATGAGAGGTAAGAGAGAGCAAGGAAAATTTTTGAAATTTTTGTAAAAAAAATTTTCAATTTTTTTAAATTTTCAGTACTGGTCGGTATTTTGAATACCAGTCGATACCGGAAATTTTAAAAAATTGGGGGAGTTGTTTATTTTGAATATCGGTCGGTACCGAAAATTTTAAAAAATTGGGAAACTTTTTTGCAAAATTTTCAAAAATTTTCCGACCGGTATGGCCGAAATGGGCCAGTACCGATCACTATTTAAATTTGGTACCAAATTTGGGCCGGTACGGTACGAAATTCAATCCAATGAGTATGACAAATGTTTTGTAGTAAATTCATTAGTTAAAGGAACAAAAAGGAAAGAAGAACTCTTCTCGTGAAGCTCTTTTTTGTTTTATTAATGTAGTCCTTTTGGGTTGTACACAATCCAATTGTTCATATGGAATTCAATTACTAACTGATGAATTTTTCAATCCAATCCTTAATTTGAACATTAATTTTTATTAAAAAATCTTAAACATTTAAATTGTAAATCTTAAATTACATAAAAAAATTTGTAAAGATTAAAATTTACAATATAAGTTTTTTAGAATATACTTTTATAGTGGAAGTTCTAATTTCGTTGAAAAATTTACCTACGGAAATTTAATTCCGTTGAAAAATTTACCTACAGCCGTTTCCCTTACGACTTTTTCCATCGGTAATTTTTGTATCCAAATTTGATTACCTACAGAAAATCAGTATTTTCATTTCGAAATTTACATTTGTAAAACCAATTTTTCTTATGGTGATTTTACAATATAAGTGTTTAGAATATACTTTTATAGAGGTATGTCTAGTTAATACAATTAAACCACTTTCAATTTGTAAGTTTAGGGTTTTGAGGATATATATGATTATGGATTACAAATTTAAGGTTTATCTTGGTTTTTAACTTTTTGATTCGATTTATTTTAATAACTCTTGTTGTTAAAAACATATCAATTTATTAATTAAGTTGTTAATTTTAATAGATTAATAAGTTCTTATAAACTAAAATAAGTATATTAATTCTTATTTAATAATCTCTTGTTTCAATTAAACTTTAAATTCTTTACTGTACGAGAATAATCTCTTTCAATTATATTTTAAATTCTTTATTTTATTTAATCTTTAGTCAATTTTATGACAGTCTAATACTGGTTGAACCTTTTAAACCTTAAATATCTTCTCTTACCGGTTTAACTTCTGGTCCGATTTTTAAAACATTAGTTTTTAACCATATTAACTAACTTTTTATAAAAATTGTAGGATTAAATAAGGGTTTTATCCTAATTAGAAGTTTTACTTTGTGAATAACACATGGCATATTTGGTTCATTTGGAAATAGCATCGGACTACTAGATTTGGTTTTGGTTCTAATTTGGTTTGTGGGATTCTACTCTTTTTAGTTTTTAGCATTCTACATTCTTTTGAACAAAGAATAAAACAACCAAGACCAGTTCAACGTAAAATAGTGAAACCGAAGGTGAATTTTTTAGGAAAACCACCCCAATCAGCATCAAAGTAGGTATGAAGTTAAAAATTTAAAGACCGACGAATTAAAAGACTAATCGTGCGAAGCAAGTTGCGAAGAATGTGTTTAATTATTTAGACCATCAGAAACTGAGATTTTTCGTCTGTTGATAATACCATGAACTCCTCGAACAGCCCATTCCAGGTGAAACCTTTCGTTCTTCTTTGAATAGGCTAAAGAGAAAGGCCTTTAAATAAACTTTTAGGTCAAATTAAGATATAGACTGATAGACATCTCTTCTAGTTTAAAAAATCTTTAAAAAATTTCTTAATCTTTAAATTTTTTAATATTTTAGAAAAATCTCTTCTCTTATACTTTAGTTGAAAAATAACAATAGAACACATGCAATATAGATATCATATTTGAATTAATCAAATATTATTAATATAATAACTCAACTTAACTCTTAAACATGATTTGAAATAATTAAATTTAAATTAAATTAATTATTTAAGATAATTATTATCAATTATTAATTTAACTCAAATTTAGTTAATTTAGTTAAAATGAGTTTTTTATAAATTCAAGTTAATTGTATTAAAGAAAGTGAAGGACAATAACTCCATTGGAGAGTAGCATACTCTTCTGTTACGGTATGAGTCAACAATACAGTACAATAAGGAGACAAACGTCAGCACATTAGGTTCCTAAAAAGAGACCAACGCGACCGTATTTCCCACTAAAGAAGTTGGACGACATCGTATCAAGTAGTGGCCAAGTAAAACGACATCAAACTAAGGGATAGTGCAAAAGGAGTTCAGGACCCTATGGTCCCTATCCTTTCTTCTTATCATTTCGAGAACATTCCAAATTAGGGTTGGGACCTTAGTGCAAAACCCTTTTTTCTTCAGATCTTGAAAGGTCATTTGCCAGCCCAAGTGTTGAGCAAATTGATGTATTCTTTTTAACAAGCCAACACAATGAAACAGTCAAAGGAAGCAACCAAAAACGCCGTCGTATATTGCCAAAGATTCTTTATATAATTAGTGATTAGCAAGTTAAGACACAAGGATAATGCTCCATTATTAGTTTAATCAAATCGAACTAACCATTAAATTAACGTCTCTGACTAATCTTATTGATAGCAGTCTCTAAGTTGGACCATGTTCCTGTCTCATCAATAACAGGACTGCTTGGGTAAAATATTTTTCATAAATATTTAATGATTATTATTGCTAAATTAAAAATTATATTATAATAGTTACTAAAACTTAATATTTTAAAAATCGGACCTGAAGTTAAATTTGTAAGACAAAAGGTTTAATCAACATTAGATCATCACAAAACAAGCTAAAGATTAAATAAAAATAAAGAATTTGAAAAATTATTGAAAGATATTTTCTTTACTAATGAAAGAATTTAAAATTTAATTAAAAAGAGATTATTAAATGAAAAATAATTAATTTATCGTAGTTTATAAGAATTTATTAATTTACTAAAATTGATCGATTAATTAATAAAGTAATCGATTTTTAACATTAAGAATTATTAAATTAAGTCAAACCAAAAGGTTAAAATCTTAATCAAAAAGTTGAATAATTCAAAGTTTTTACGATTAAACCGATTTAATTAGTTGAGTTTTTTTACCATTGCTAAAACCTACATATCAATATCTTCTTATGAATTTGCTAAGATTTATAATGAACAGAAAAGGTCATAAATTTTGATAAGCTATTGATACAAATTCATAGTAAAAATAGCATCATTAGTATAAATACAACAGCCAAGTATTATTAGACTTGTACATCTACCCTCTATGAACAAAAGGTTCCTTCTTTGGCCTTGTGCAAAAGAAAGGGACTTCTTCTTCTTCACTTAAAATGTATTAAATAAACCAAGATATGGGCAATTTGAATAGTAAATTTTGTTCATAGCTATTCATTTTTTCTTTTTTAGTAGTATGGCAATCTCAAGGGTTCTGTTAAGATATATAGTATATATCTTATTATCTAGTTTTAGCATTTTTTGATAATTGGACATCTAAAATAACGTTGATGAGTTTAAAATTCAAATCAAAATGGGTTAGAATAAAATTTGCTATCTTGGAAAATTGGATAGAGTTAGAACTCTATCTAAAGAAGAACTTTTGTATGGATTACGTTGGTGGGTGTTTGGATGTGGTAAAATTGCTGAAGTGGGGGAGGCTTGCGTGTGTGACTTGGTCTGTGTCTTGGTGTGGGTTCATCATAGGTACATGGGTTGATAACGTTGTAGGTATGTGCAAAAAATTGTGAGTGAGTTGAAGCAGTGTGGGTGTGTGCATGAACCATTATTTTGGACGATGTGTATGTGACCCCTCGTCTGGAATAGCAGTGTGTGTGTATGATGTTGTTATGGGCTGAAAGACAAATTTAGTGAGCTGCAGATTTTGTGATGGGGCATGAGTAACTCCCTTCATGCGTGACTCCCTCCTTGCGTCGTTTTTGTTTGGTTGCTAGTGGTGTGCGAGGTGAGGTTGTGGATCTTTTGTTTTGATGATTAACAAGTGCATGGAAGGACTGATGTGTTGATCTTTATGTTGCTGTCTTTATTAGAGTTTCACGTGAGTGGGCTGAAGGTGACATGCTACATTGAAGTACTTTGATAGCTGTATGTCTTCATTGGTTGGTTGTCGTTGAAGTTTTTATGCAGTTATGTTCTTGTGAGAAAATCATAGGGTTGTAGTAGTTTTGCAAATTCTTCAATTTACGACAGTCATTTCTAGCACAATCAAAAACTAGAAAATTAAATGCAACAAAATAAATTAACACCAATATTTGATAACTCAGTTTGACACACCTTATCTACATCTGCGGGGCTCTCACCCAGTTTAATTATTTCCCTAACGACAATAGTTTTATATAAGGCTTTACTGTGTCGACATCACTCAACCCTTGACACTATCCCTCGTCCTCACTGCTTGTGAAAGAGTTTCACACCCAATAGTACGACCGCCTCGTACTAACCTTAACAAAGGATTTTCTCAAACAAAGTTAACATTATGAAATAAACAACTTAAGTGATTAAACAAAGACAACACTTAAGATAAAAACCAACTCTCCTAAATATGTCGCTTCATCAACGAAAGAACGAGAAGTTGTCAACCAAGAAATATGCTATGAATCTTCGATATAGTCATTGAAATATCCCACACACAGTAGCCACAAAACATCTCAAATCAAAAAGTGTTTCATCAACGAAACGTTAACCCAATAGAGTTGCAATAACCAAGACAACTACTAAAGTTTTTCTCACCAAACCATCAACAAAAACAGCAGCTACAAAGTTACAAAAACTTCTATAATTTTCGCACACCAACACCAAAAACGAAAGTCACAAAATCACCAAGACTACTAGTAGTTTTCCACACAAAAACCACTATCAATGCTAATGAATAGCCCAACAAAATCACATAAACACCGTAGAAAGTCAGCTGCCAAAAAACTCACAAATTTACCCAGCTAAACCACGCAAAGAGAAAAACAATAATATAGCTGCACTAAAACTTCGTCAATGACAACCAGCCAACGAAGACACATGACTATCAAAGCACCTCAGTGCAGCATGTCACCTTTAGCCCACTCACGTGAAACTCTAATAAAGACAACAACATAAAGATCAGCAAATCAGTGCTTCCATGCACTTTTTAATCATCAAAACTAAAGACCCACAACCTCACCTAGTACACCACTAGCAACCAAACAAAAACGATGCAAGGAGGGAGTTACTCATGCCCCACTACAAAATCTACAGCTCACTATGGAGGCGGTTGGTTCGCATGAAAAATGGTAATAGGAATGAGAATGAATATAGTGAGGAATGGATATTATCATTATAATTATAATTGTTGGTTAAGAGGAAAGAATGATTACCATTACCATTGATAGTGGTTGGATTGTAAAAAATATTGAGAAATAAAAATCTATTATATTTTAATTAATTCATTGTATTTAATTAATTAGTATTAAAAATATTTTTAAAAAAACTACTAAGGAATGAGTTTTATTCCTCTACTAAACGGAGGATATATAGGATTCCCCAAAAGTGGGATAACAAACTATTGCCCCTATAATGATAATCAACAACCAACCACTCACTTTTTATCCCTTACCTATTAACCTCTTCCCAAACCCATTAACCAAGCACCCCCTAAATCAGTCTTTCAGCCCACAACAACATCATACACACACACTGCTTCAGCTCACTCATAAGTTTCTGCACACACCAACAACGCTTCAACTCACTCACAATTTTCTGCACACATCAACAATGCTTCAACTCACTCACATTTTTTTGCATACACCAACAACGTTATCAGCTCATACACCTATGATAAACCCACATCAAATATGTAGACCAAGTCATACTAAAGGCTCCCTCAAAAACAGTAAAAAAAAAAATAGATCAAAGACAGCATCATTCACTCATCCATTCACTGTCAACACACACCAGAAAATCTCACAAAATCACTCAAATGTGTTGCACTCAAAGAAACTCCTAGTAACCCACGCAGTAAGACAAAGAGCTAGAAAAATTCACAACAACGTCTTCCACACAAGACCAAAAAGAAGTGTTTTGGTAAAAGACCCATTCAGCTAGGTTTTTACGTAATACTTAAGGAGTTTTCACCAAATAGATTTATTTCTCCATTCAATCAGCTACCAATCTTATCCAAGATAGCCTATAATCAAATTAAACAAAAGATAACCATTATCAAATCCCATCTCAATTAGGATTTGAAACTAATCAAATCCAAATACCAAACAATGTCAAAATTAATAATAAGATACATAACATGTATCTTAACATCTTGTTTTTGCTTTGTGTGGTTCAACTAGGTAAATTCCTCTATTGGGTTAACGTTTCAGTGATGAAACATTTATTGATTTGAGACGTTTTGTAGTTGTTATGCGTGGGATGTTTCAGAGACTATATCGAAGATTCATAGCAGATTTCTTGGTTGACAACTCGTTTTTCTGTTGATGAAGTGGCATATTTAAAGGAGTTGCTTTTTATCTCAAGTGTTTTCGTTTATGTTGAATTTTGTTTAATCACTTAAGTTATTTATTTTATTTCGTTTTTATTAAACATTGTTTGAGAAAATCTTCTGTTGAGATTAATACGAGGCGGTGGTACTATTGGGTGTGAAATTCTTCATAGGTTGTGAGGACAAAGGATATTGTCAAAGGTTAAGTGGTGTCGGCTCAGTAAAGCCTTGTATAAAACTATTGTCGTTAGTGAAAGAATTAAGCTGAATGAGGACCTCGTAGACGTAAGCAAGATGTGTCGAACTGCGTTAACAACTATTAATGTTGATTTGTTTTTGATGAGATATATGTGCTGTAATGCTATCTTTTTCACATAAAGATTGACAAAGAATTGTTAGTTTTGCAGATAAGTAATGTGCAGAAAGTAAAAGAAGACCAGATTTACTTAGTTCGATAGCCTCAATTGCTATCTACCTCCAAGGTTTCCACTTTCAGTGGTTTCTACTAGCAATGAAGAAGATGAAAAATGTTTACAAAGTTGAGTTTTTATTCATAAACACTTGCAATAGGCTTAGACTCTCCTAGTACTCACTAGTAAGTACTCTAGCTAACTCTCAAACTTTTTCACCCTCTCCTTCCACTCTCTAGTGATAGAATACAATATGAAATGTGAAAATGATTTCTCTATGTATCTTGGTTCTTTGTGTCTGATGCTTGAACTATGTTCCTTTTATATCTGATGAAGAAGAAGATGGCTTTCGAACGTATTTGCATGTATCAGACAAACTTCATCCGCCTTCCACGTGAGCCTTTTAATAAATCATCTTATGTTGTGCATTTTGAATCTGCTTCAGTTGTAAGTCACATGACAGTGTTTTGAGTCTTATTCTTCTGACTTGTATTAAACGATTGTGCGTTGTGGTTGAGGCTTTGGTCATGTGTTGAAAAGGACTGTGTATCACGTGGGCATGTCTTAAACTAGTCACTTAGTCTCTGTCCGATGGAAACATCGAGAATTTCTCCCCCTTCTCTCTTCAAAGCTCTTCAGACACCAACACACACATCCACTTTTTGTCTTTAATTGTCGATTCTGAGTGAAGTTTGGTGGAGTATAGGTGATTTCCATCAAACTTTCCCTCCTACTCTATCAATCTTTGCTCAGATGGAAATACCCGAGAGTGATTTGAAAAATCCGAAACCCTAATCTTTGCCACTTTAGTGAAATTTAATGGATCTGCCTTTGGAATCAAGGGGCTTCTGTAATCTGTAAGTAGTCCTTGCAAAAATTAAATTTCTTTTCTATTAGTATTTTTGTTCCAAAGTCCAAAGGATTTTTCTCACCTTTGATTTTCTCCAGATTGAACATTCCCTTGGCGATTTGGTCTCTGACAAAATGCAATTGCACATCTATGTGCTTAGATCGTTCATAGAGGACTGGATCCCGACTAAGGTACCACGCACTTTGACTATTCGTATATAGTACTAGTGTTGTGATGTCTGTGTTAATTTCCTTTAGTATTCCTGATAGCCATGTTAGTTCCTTTACTCCTTCTGTGATAGCATAATACTCTGCCTTTGTAGTTGATAAACTCACCACTGATTGTTGTTGTGATTTTCAACTTACTGTGTTTGTTGATAGTGTAAACATATATGCTGAGATTGACTTCCTCGTGTCCTTGTCTGTTGCATAATCTTCATCCACATAACCATACAGTGACAAGTAATTGCATTTGATTAGTTCTGTTTTTGAGAAACATAATTCGTAGTTCATTGTTCCAGATATGTATCTGAGAACATCCTTGAGCCCTTGTTAGTGTTCCAAACCTGGATTGGCCATGAATTTACTTAGGATACTAATAGCATAGGCTAGATCAGGCCTTGTGCATGGCATAAGATACATTAGACTTCCAACACCTACATCGTAGGGATAGTAAGCCATGGCCCTCTATTCATCTTCAGTCTTAGGACACTTATCAGATACCATCTGTAAGTGAGATCCTAAGGGAACTGAACTAGGTTTAGCTTGTTCCATATTGAATTGAGCTAATATCTTTCGAATATAGTTCCTTTGAACAAGCCATAGCTTTCCTTCCCTCCTCTTTCTGATTATTTGCATTCTTATAAGCTTTTGAGCTTCTCCTAGGTCTTTCATTTCAAAATGTAGGCATAGATCAAACTTTAGTTCTTGGATTCTTTCCAAGTCCTTCCCTGTGATGATTAGGTCATCTACATAGACTAACATAAAAACTACTTTAGTCATTCCTAGATCCTTAAAATATAGGCAGTAATCATATGAACTTCTAATAAAGTTCATACCGGCATCAACCTCATGGAACTTCTTGTTCCATTGCTTAGGTGCTTGTTTGAGCCCATATAGGGATTTTTGCAATAGGCAAACATAATCTAGCTTATTTTTATCCTCAAATCTGACTGGTTGCTTCATGTAAATTGTCTTCTGTAGCTTTCCATATAGAAAAGCTGTCTTGACATCCATTTGATGGATTTCCCAGTCATATAGAGTTGCTAGAACTAGTATAAGCTTAATTCACTACAAGAAAATTGTTAAATAGCGACGGAATTATTGCGACGGAATAGTAATCGTATGTGAATTGCGACGAGACTCCTTATTCCGTTGGAATGTGACATGAAAATTGCGACGGTGCAAAAATCCGTTGCTAAATTTGGAGGGAAAGATTCGCGAAAAATTGTAGCGACGGAAAAATTCTGATGAATATAATTCCGTCCGCAAATAGGGACGGAATACAAGTTCAGTCGATACAGTTGTCGGGGATATATTTTTCTTCGACGAAAAAAATATGTCGGTATGGTTTAAGAAGTCGTCGTGAAATTAGGTTTAAAAGCTTAATTCTACGACAGAATTTTTTTATTATACCGACGGAGTTGGTCCGTTGCGAAAACAAATTTAAATCGCGTCGTCCCTGCCCTCCTATCTCCTCGCGCGCCCGACTATCCTCTTCTCTTTCTCTCCTGTCCTCCGGCGATTTTCGTCCTCCGCCATGGTCCGACCAGCTGCTGCGTCTCCAACGACCACAAGCCTCGTCTTCTCCGACGAAACCTTGCCCCTGTCGTCTCTCCTATGGTGGTGCCAAAGGTAAGCCGTGGGTTATGCGATTTTTTTAATTTTTTTGGACTGATTTAATGGCTTTTATTTGTTTATTTAGGTTTGATTGATCTTTTGTTAGTGTTTTGCATGTAAATAATGGTGGAAATTGAGTGATTTGTGTGTTGATAGGGTTGAAATGGTTTTGCCCTAAAGGTGTTCGATTGAATGCTTTACATGATTGAGATGGTTTAGGACAAGTAATTGCTTAAGCAGAATAATTCTTATTAATTTACTAAGAGATTACTGTCATATAAAACAAACAAATAAAGATTAGCATACAAATAAAAATTTGAATGTATACTATAAATTATGTATATTAAATAAAAAAATTTATAATACATAAGCCTATTTATGTTATATTTTGTTTGATTATTGCATTTAGTGGTTACATCATTTGAAAGGTAAA
>JAOTAX010000196.1:2450581-2473103 GCA_025629825.1 Erythroxylum guanchezii | reverse complement strand
ACTTATATGTTATTTCAATATACTTAGATAATAATTAATGAATTTATTTTGGTTTCATTAATAATGGTATATAATAACGATTAATAATAGTAGTATTTAAATATATTATAGTGAATACTTATCAAAATCTATTAAATTAATATAATAATTAATAATGATTATTGCTATATTATTAATTGTTTGATTTCTTAAAATATAGTTAATTGATAAATAGTCAATGTTAATATCCTATATATTTTACTACATTCATGATTTTTGTTAATTATTATTAATTATTATATAGTATATATATATTAGAAGGAAAAAAAAAAACAAAGAGGATGTCGTGGGTGTGACTTAACGTGTCACACCCATGAAGGAACATCATAACTGTGTCTTCTTAAGTCACAACCCTGAATAAGAGTCGCGGGTGTGATGAAAGATGTCACACCCGTGACATATACCTTCTCAAATTTTAAAAATCACGTTCACGTATTAATCCACCGGTGTATATTTAAAATTTCACTCCATTTTTTAAATTTGTGATTTATATGTAATTAACTTACTGATTTAATTATAGTTGCAAAATGTTAACTGCCTAGATAATTCTCTCCCACGCCCAGATCTTAACTTAGATTTTGTCTCTTAAGGGAAGGAAAATCCATGCCAAACTGATTTATTAATTAAATAATTATAAACGAATATAAACTTGATTTGCTTATTCTCATTTTATTGCTAATCTTAATGTTACATCTTTATTATTTCTAGATAAACTTTAACATAGTCACACCAATGATTGATGAAAATTTAAAGATTCATAACACTCACGAGTCACGGGTGTAACTTAGATCACTCACACCCGTGACTGATCATGTCAAAGTCACAGATGTGAGTTAAATAAGTCACACCCGTGATTGATCATGTTAGTCTATCAACTAATATAAACATTCAAGAAAACTTCCACAACAAAAACAAAAACACTACATAAACATCGAAACCCACAATTATATAATAAAGTCAAGCTATTCAAAAATCGAAAATTTCTACTCACGGAATAAACATTCACAATACATGTATAAGCATTGTTTTTTTTCTCTTCTTAACAATGGCACGTCATCCCTATCCTTCTCTTTCCTTATCTTCTTTTTCTTCGCACCATCCTCTTTAACAACAATTACATTAACAAAATCGAAGTCGATTTCCAGACCCTCTAATTTTGTCTTCTCTTTCTTCTTCCAATTTTGTCTTCTCTTTGTTGTCCTTTTTTCTTTGCAAGAATATTCTTAAAGAGAATTAATAATATTCAGTTATAAAAAATTACGTCAAATTAACATAAGAAAAAGATACCAACATCATTAAAAACATTCAACCATAAAAGAACAAACATAGGATAAAAACACATTAATAATAACAGCAAATTATTTTCTCATTCAATGATTAAAGATATTAAATGATCATTTTAATGAACACAACCTAAGATTTTAAACTCATAATAATTCGTGAACAAATTATTACTCACATGCACAATCATGATTGACAAGTTCATCAACTAAAAGACTATTAACAAGTGTGATAAACACTCACTCAACTATCCCTTTTTTCAACCACTCAATGTTCAAAAACAGTCACTCATTTTCCATTTCATGTTAAACATCAACCATAAGCTTGCTAGTTAATCCAATCTTCACTACTGTATATCTAACATAGGCATTAATCCAAAGGTCTTTATTTTGGTTGTAAAGAGGCCTTAGTAAAGGTATGGAAAAGATCAAATTTAGCTGAATACCAAAGGAGTAATTGAGCATTTAAAATGATATATACCAATAAAATCTAAAACATATTATTTTTTCTTCTCAGGAATCTCCTTTACTTTTACAATCAACCGCTTTCCCTCTTTTTCTTTTTTTCCTTCCCTTTTTCTTTTTCCCCTACCATTTTCTCCTTCCTTTTTTTTTCTCTTTTTTCTTCCGTTGATATGATTTGCTTTTTCACTAAATCTACAACATCATTTTTCTTTCTTTCTTTTTCCCTTTTTCTTTTTCTTCTTCAATTGACACCATTTCTTTTTTTTTCCAATATACAACATATATACTTTTTAAATGCCCAACTTGCCCTTATGGTGGGTATAATAAAAGTAGATAAACAATAAAAGACAAAAATCATGTTTCAGGTTTTAAACAAAAAAAGGTTCCATACAAGCTCAAAGGGGTTCACTAACGATAATATCATGGTGGCTTTCTAAGTTTACAGGTTATATCCTAAACGCTTTCATCATTTTAATGTCTGCATAAGATTATGTAATCTTAACTAGTATTCGCACTCAAGGTCTAGATTTGTTTAACATGAAAGAATACTCTCAATAATGAATACTTTTGATTGGTCTCAAAACCTTATCCAAAGAAAGTGTCATTCATCTATTACAACAAGCTAATACCATTTCTATTGAAATCCAGATCAACCAACTCATGCATGCAGATATACTTATTCACTTATATTATGCATTTGTAACCCCGATTAAGTTCAATCAATAATCACACATCTTTAATTATTAAACAAAATATAAACATAATACGTACAACAATCATACCTAACATCATAGGAAATTAAATCAAAGATCCAGCATACAAACAACACTAACTAAATTGAACAATGAAATAAAACAAATCTAATCACAAAAAATCAAAATTATGAAAGATAAATTAGAAATACGATACTAAGATGGAGGTGGACGCTTTCTGAAGAGGATTCAAATTTCCTACTAAATCCTTCATCTCTGTAATATCTGCCTAAATCTTTTGAAACCTCTTACCCGTCTGTCGTTCAAAAACAATAAGTTGATTCATTAATGATTGATACTCAACATAAGTAGTTGCAATAGTAAATTGCATACCTTCATGTACAAAATGACCTTCCCTTTGCGCACCTTTACCTCTTTCACACCGACTGCTCTCACTAGCTGAAGGTTCTGCTACCTTGTCACTAATAACAACATAAAGGCCCATTGTTTTCTCCAAACCTCTCTACAAAGGCATAATTTGTGTAGATGAAAGCCTTAACTATATCCTTCAATATCGAATTCAATATCCAAGATCTAACCATATAATCAGTCCTAATCCATTTATCACATTCAACTGAGCCTGGACTAGGTTTCTGACAAGTTCCATCAATAAACCCTAACTTCATCTTAGGTCCTAGAGTAATTTTAACAGACCTACTCTAGCTCAAAAAAATTGCTCCCGTTCAATACTGTAGTAACTAAGCTTATACCTAGATAATCGAAACCTTCGAGATAAGCTTGATTTTCTTCATGCATACCTCTCAATCTGGGTCCAGAGTTGATCCAGCAGGCGATCCAATTGACACACCTTCCATCGTTGCAAAAATCGCAAGCCAAAGTTGTAATCGTGAGTAGCAAATTCAAATCCCAAAACCCTGACTTCTTGATTCTTCAAATATAGCCACTTACTCCACCACCGAAGTAACTACACCTGCTGTTGACTACCACCAACTCACAACTCCTAACAGTATCTGGCCGCAATCAATCACCAGTAACGATCGACGATGGGATCTTACTTGCTCTGGTACCATGTACCGAAGTTTCGAGAGAAAGAGAGAGAACAAAGTACATAAGAAATGACTGTATTATTTTTGTGTACAGTGCACATAAGTCAGATTTCGTCATATATACAAGGTCTTAAACTAAAGCTATTGTCTACTGTCTAAGTACAGAAGCTACTGTCTATATACAAAGCAAAACGACAACACTTCATTAAACTGTACAGAAACTATCTTAACATTGAACAAAATAAGAAGAGAGTGAGGTTCCTACTACAAGAACTGTTTAAAAGCTTGCATGGTTGCCTATCTTTCTGTATTCAAGTGATTGTTCAATCCAGCTCGGGAAGTGTATTTAGTATTTCTGGACAAGGTTTCACATACGAAGACCTAATTCCTATAAGAGAGTAACTCAAACCCATAATATTTCGTAACACATTAATTAATCTTGACATTGCTGTACATTTGATCTGTCTTGCGATAAAGTTTTAAGTAAAAATGGCCTCATCTAACATGATGAAGCATAAGTATCACACTCTCGATTACTCCAAGGATTAGTGGTGGTTTATGGTGCTACATGCAGGTGCAAAACGTGGCACTATAAGTTGATAAAGTAGCAAATATCGTCAGCTTATATATCAAATGGCCACAAGAAGATGAGATAACAAGTGGATGAGGATTAATTCAAAATGAAAATCAATCTTATCTTGGAGATAATTGGTGGTTGTGGGGCTAATCCTTTTTAGACTTTGTAATGGGAGATTTTACTTGATCACCACTATTTTTGGAGGAGGAAAGTGTATGGAGGTGGCCAAATCAAGATAATTATTTTCAAGTCAGGACTTGACCACCCATGATAACAAAAGGAGTTTTTGGCGCAACCACACACGGCTGTTCCTGAAAGGGTACCCGATGGTTGTTAGTCCATATGCCAAAATGTGACCACCTTCAAGTCTTTACATACGTTAGCAATCTTTATTTACATTGGTGTTTAATTTTTCTAGCATCAAAAGGAGTTGTCTGTTACACCAATTTGTGATCATAAAATAAACTATGGAGGAATCATTTTATTAATTAAACGTCATATGCTAGCGTAGGAAATTTGTCAATCCAAAACAAGGAAAAAGAAGGAACACAACTTGTATCGTCATACAAATTCTCATTATTATTTGTACAATTGAACATGCAAACGTTGGGTAAAAGCTGTTAGACTATTTTATGTCCTATGTTATTTATAGATTTGAGTCCCATGAAACGCATCCAAGATAATGGTTATTGGGTATTAAATTATTGAGTCTCAAATGGGTCACGGACCTTTTACCTCTCTCTTCCATTTACCAAAGGATATGTCTGTTGGTGATGGTATATAAGTTGAAAAAACTTATTGAATTATAAACTTTTCTGAACCATTGAGGAAAACACTAAAGGAAGAAGATGAGAGGAAATAAACTCTTTCAAAGCAATCAACATTTAACGAAACAACAAGCATGGATACAGGTACACAAAATCATTCGATCCGATAAATGAATTTACAATTGGTATCAAAGCCTTGTATTGCATGATCTGTTTTCTACCGTTTCGGTATGATTATTGAATTGCATGATCTATTTTCTACCGTTTCGGTATGATTATGTTTTTGATTGTTTTCGTATGAATGGAGTGTTTGTCTTCATATACAACATGGATATAACAGACAACGATTGCATGTTGTACGATTGCATGTTGTTATTTACGAATATGAATTGATTTTCATGCGCCATGCTTTATCACCTTAATAAATACAATACGGATGAATGTTTTACAAGTGCCAGAAACGAATATGAAACTTGGTAATGGACTGTGGAGAGAATTGAAAATCATCACTATAGTACAGTTTTCGTATGGGTTCTGTATTTGGTTTTAAAAGTTGAAAGCAAACATATTCCTGAGAAAAAATCGAGAAAGAATTGCTTCATGTTTTTTAGAATATTTGTTGGGTTTTATTTGTGTTGACGAATGTTCAAATTAGAATGATGCCATCG
Organism: Erythroxylum guanchezii; assembly: GCA_025629825.1. Classification (NCBI taxonomy): domain Eukaryota; kingdom Viridiplantae; phylum Streptophyta; class Magnoliopsida; order Malpighiales; family Erythroxylaceae; genus Erythroxylum; species Erythroxylum guanchezii. The sequence continues at coordinate 2,467,548 of JAOTAX010000196.1, read as the reverse complement.
TCTCCTGATGATTATGGGTGTTGAAAAATAATCGAAAAAGTTTGTTTCTTGAAACAAAGAGGTTGGTTCTTGAAACTAAGTTGTTGAAAAGATACGAAAGATTTACTTCTTCAAACGTTTCTGAGGCTATAACCCTATGAAAGAATGGATTATGGTATGAAAAGCAACGTAGGAAGAGAAATCAAAGGTTAAAAAAACAGAAGGCGAAGGAAGACGATAAACAGCGTCTGGCACGTGCACTACGTGATCCTATAACGTCAGGCGCGTGCAGAGCATGTGCCAGACATCCTCATTGACGTGCCAAATGCAGCGCCTACACCATCTGATGCATGCAGATGAGCTTCTAGGCCCAATGAGCAACTCCTGGGCCTATTTTGGGTTAGTTAATAATTATGAACTTTAACCCCAAAAGAAAAATTATTATAGGATTGAACATAAGGGATTGTTTAATTCATAATTGATTTATACATAATATAATTTAAGAAATTAGTGTCATATAATATATTTCTTTGGTACTTTGAATATTTTATATTATGTAATAGTTAGAATTAAATTTTCCTAGTATATGTTGAAGGTAATACATGATATTATGGATATTTAGAGTAGTTTGTTTGTCACTAAAGTGACCAAACTAGCTAAATTAAATTTTGTCATGTATGATAATTGTCCAATTAAATGTTTATTGCATAGAAAGCTTGTTAGTCACCAAAGTGGCCTAGCTTGAAAATATTAATCATTTAATTGTGAATGTCTCAATTGTTCATTATGATATGATGCTAAAATGATATAAAGGTTGAACTAAATAATTGAGATTATAAATTATAATGCTAGGAGGTTACCCAAAAGTGGACCATTGCTTATAATTAATGACATTAAAGGGAATTAATAAATTTTTAATTTTTTGTTTAATATGATTGTATATCTAATGATAACATGCATATTGACTAGAATATGATTGATAGTCCATTATAGTAAATTTTATTGGCATCATTATAGGTTACAATTATGTATTTAAATATCACCCAAAGGAGAATTTAAATAAAAAATCAAAGTTATTATTAATTTGAATCCGTTTAAGTCTACTCAAAGCATTAATGTGTGGGTTATATGTTATATTTGTAGCATCTACTAATTTGTTCGCTTTAGCAAATGGCTTAATCAAGTTCAATGGTCTGAATTATTTGGATTGGTCTGAACAAATCCAGTTCCAACTTGGTGTAATAGATTTGGGCTTAGCCATAGTTTCAGACGCAAGGCCCGTAGCCATAACTGAGACTAGTTCTGAAGTTGACAATTCTTATTATGAGGCTTGGGAACGGTCTAACAGGCGAAGCTTGAACTTGATGCCAATGATGATCGGTGAAAACGTAAAGCCGTGAATGTCTAAAATAGACAGTGCAAAGAAGTTCATGTTGAAGCTTAAAGAATACTCCCAATATGTTAAAGCTGACAAGTCTATAGTAGGGACTTTAATGAGTGAGCTGATAACCAAAAAGTTTAACTGGTCACAACCTATTCACGATCATGTAATACATATGTCAAATCTAGCTACAAAGCTGAAATCTATGGGTATGGATGTAAGTGAGTCCTTCCTTATACAATTCATTATCAACTCACTTCCTTTTGAGTTTGGCCAGTTCCAGGTGAATTATAACACTATTAAGAAAAAATGGAACCTTCAAGTGATTAAGGCCATGTTGGTTTAAGAGGAAGGGAGATTAAAGAAAATGAAGGAACACTTCATTCATCTCATGTTTCATCAAGGAGTTAGTAGCAGCAAGAACAAACCAGGGAAGAAAGGTAAAGATAAGGACAAAGCTCTTAGCAAAGTTAACGAGGGTCGAATCCATAAAGATAAGAGGTGCCACTTTTGCAAAAAGCCTGGTCACTTTAAGAAGGATTTCCCTAAAAGAAAGGCTTGGTTCGAAAAGAAAGGTACATACTATATCTCAGTATGTTTTGAATCAAATCTTATTGAAGTGCCTAATAATACCTGGTAGTTAGATTATGGTGCAATTACTCATGTTTCACATGTTAAATAGAGATTCCTTTCAATCCAGCCCATAAACGAAACTGAAAAGGTCTTGTATATGGTGAACAGAATGATGCCACGAATAGAGGGCATTAAAACGTAAGGACTGATCTTGGACACTGGGTGTCACCTGGATTTAAAAAATCTTTATATTCCTTACTGTGCTAGGAAATTAGTTTATGTTGCAAAGTTGGATGATGATGGTTTTAACTTTAAGATTGGAAACCATGTGTTTTCTTTATATAAACACAAGTACTATTATGGTTTTGGTACTTAAATTGATTGTTTATATCGTTTCAATCTTGATGTTGATTTTGCTAAATCTCTGTTTCATGTTGACCATATTATAGGAAATAAATGTATTGCAAATAAGGAATGTTCTGCTTTTCTGTGGCATAAAAGATTAGGTCATATATCCAAGGAAAGGGTACAAAGGTTAGTGAAAAATGAAATCTTATCTCAATTAGATTTTGCTAACTGGGATATATGTGTGGATTGCATTAAAGGTAAGCAAACCAAACATATATGAAGGAATCCAACCACAAGAAGTAGCGAATTACTTGAATTAATACATACTAACATCTGTGGTCCTTTCGACGTTCCTTTTTGGGGTGACTAAAAATGTTTCACTACCTTTATTGATGATTTCTCACAATATGGTTATATTTATCTGCTACATGAGAAGTCTCAGTCTGTGGACATCTTAGAGGTGTTCGTTAATGAGATAAAAGGGCAGTTAGATAGAAAAGTCAAGATAGTGAGGTCTGATAGAGGTGGTGAATGTTATGAAAAATTTGATGAAAGTGGACAATGTTCAGGTCCATTTGCAAAGTTTCTTGCAAGTCGAGGCAATACATAATGTCTGGTACACCGCAACAAAATGGTGTAACTGAAAGGCAAAATCGTACTCTTATGGATATGGTTAGGAGTATGTTAAGTTATAGTACTATACCTTTATCATTGTGAATGCATGCATTAAAGACTGTTGCGTATTTGCTTAATAGGATTCCTAGTAAGGCAGTTCCTAGGACACCTTATGAACAGTGGATAGGAAGGAAACCTATTTTATGACAACTTCATATTTGGGGTTGTCCGGTAGAAGTAAGGCTGTATAATCTACATGAAGAGAAGCTTGATGCGAGAATTGTTAGTGGTTATTTCATCGGCTATCTCAAAAAGTCAAAGGGTTATGGATTTTATTTTCCTAATCATAGTATGAGAATAGTTGTCTAGTAACGCTCGGTTCATTAAGAATGGTCCAATCAGTGGGAGTGGAGAGCTGCAAAAAGTGGATATTCATGAGAGTTGAGTAGAAAAGTTAAGTAGAAACTACTACATCAAATATGATCCCACAGGTTGTTATTCCTCTTATTGCATCACAGATACACAATATACCGGAACAACAAATTAATGATCCAATTCCATAAATTGAACATATTAATGAAGAATTAGGTAATTATGTTTAAGTTACAAATGATCAAGTGATGCCACAAGAAGTAGCATTACGAAGGTTTGTAAGGCAGAAAAGACTAGCTATTTCAAGTGACTATGAAGTTTACTCACTTGAACATAAATGTGACTTAAGCATTAATCAGGATTCAGTCGCGTTTAAACAAGCCATAGAATGTAGCAATTTTGAAAAATGGTTTTAATGCTATGAAAGAAGAGTTGAAATCAACGGATGACAACAATGTATGGGAATTAGTTAAGTTGTCGAAAGATACAAAGCAAGTGGGTTGCAAATAGGTCTTTAAGACCAAACGTGACTCACAAGGCAACATTGAAAGGTATAAAGCCAGACTTTTTGCCAAAGGTTACACTCAACAGGATGACATTGACTATAACGAGACCTTCTCTCAAGTTTCAAAGGACTCTTTAAGAATTGTTATGGACCTGGTGGCTCATTATGATTTAGAGCTTCACCAAATGGATGTAAAGATCGTTTTTCTAAATGGTGACTTGGAAGAAGAAGTTTATATGGATCAACCGGAAGGTTTAGTGACCACAGGAAAGAAACAATTAGTGTGTAAATTAAAGAAGTCAATATATGGACTGAAACAAGCTTCTTGACAATGATATCTTAAGTTTAACGATATCATTACATCTTATGGTTTTATAAAAAACACCATTGATCGGTGTATGTATATGCAGGTTAGTGGGAGCAAGTTCATTATATTAGTTCTATATGTTGATGATATCCTTCTTGCTACTAATAATATGGTTTTGTTACATGATGTAAAGATTTTTTTCTCTAATAATTTTGAAATAAAAGATATGGGTAAGGCATCCTATGTGATAAGAATTAAATTATTCCGTGATAAATCACAAGGATTGTTAGGATTGTCTCAGAAAAGGTTATATCGAGAAAGTATTAGAAAGATTTAAAATGGAAAAGTGCTCCGCAGGGATAGTTCCAATTTAGAAAGGGAACAAATTAGTCAAATGAAATATCCACAAAACGATTTGGAACGTAAGGAATGGAGTCTATTCCTTATGCGTCAGTAGTTGGGAGCTTAATATATGCTCAAACATGTACTCGGCCAGATATTAGTTTTGCTATCAGAATACTAGGCTGATATCAAAGCAATCCTGGAATAGACCATTGGAAAGCTGCAAAGAAAGCTCTTAGATATTTATAAGGCACAAAGGACTATATGCTCACTTATAGCAGATCAAACCATTTCGAATTGATAGGTTACTTGGATTCAGACTATGCCGGTTGTGTAGACTCACGAAAATCTACATTTGATTATATGTTCCTATTAGCTGGAGGAGCAATTTCATGGAAAAGTGGAAAGCAGTCCGTCACTGCTACTTCCACTATGGAGGCTAAATTTGTGGCGTGCTTTAAGGTCGCGGTTCATAGATTGTGGTTGCGAAACACATGGATTTGAAGTATTTGTTTGTAAAAGAAGAAATGCAAAAACATAAAGTGCCAATTGAGCATATTAGTACCGCTCTAATGATAGGGGATTTATTAACTAAAGGCTTAACGCCCAAAATATTTATTGGCTATGTTGAACGAATGGGCATTATAGATAATTCCTTGTTAGTATAGCGTTCTGACGTGTATATATACATATAATTGTTTTACTCAAATTGTTATAAAACTTGTGAATTCAATTACAGTCATATTTTTGCTCACTTACTTGTTATTTATATTATGTTGTATACAATTATTATTTTCGTGAGATAACAATTACAAAATTGCCCACTTAAAGTTTTATGGGTTGAGTTGATTATGTGATACATGGAAGGAATCATGTTGTATAACTTGTGACCGTCATTATCCTATGATCTTAATTCAATTAAGGATGACTTGATCGATTCCATATATTGTGTGCACTTAAAGTTTTATTGTTGAATCACCAAGTCGTAACATAGGCTAAGTGGGAGATTGTTAGATTATTTAGTGGCCCATGTCACTTATGGATTTGAGTCCAATGAAAAGAGACTAAGATAATGGTTATTGGGTATTAAAGAGTTGATCTCAAATGAGTCCAAGACCCTTTCCCTCTCTCCTTTAAAAAATAAAATGCAACAACAGATATGTTGGTTCTTCATATGTTTTAGAAAACTATGAATAGAGGTTTCTGAACCATTGAGGAAACTAATCAAAGAAGATAAGGCAAGAGAGGGAATCAATCCTTACAAACACTATCATAGATTCAGGTATAACTTAATAAATCGATCCATTAATGTCTTTCACTTGAGACTACAATAATGCAACAATCATGTCAAGGTTACATCAATAAGATTACAGCATAAATTAAAACCCTAATGTATTAAATTTGAGTCCAATAACAAAACAAAAATCAAACTAAGACAAAGAACTAAAGCCACATTGAAGACATCCAACTGCACAACAACTAGATTCAAGAATCAAAACTCATCATGAAATATGACTAAACAGACTAAAGAAAAAGAGAAATAAGAAAAGAAATAGTGAGCATATTTAAACAAATCATTCATTCTATTTAGTATAAACCTCATTTCTAGAACCAATATTAGGTAATGAAATTGGATTCCACAGTCAACAACAAAACAATAAATCAATAACAAAATAATAGAAGGACAAACATCCTAGAATTTTATTTTTCACAAAGGCATCCCTTAGAGTTATGCCAATGAAACAAACAGTGGATCAATTTGTCTAGAACCTAACAATAACCAAACTGTTGGCAAAACCAGGACACAACCTTGACTCTAAAATCAAGAACATATAACCATTAGATTACAGGTTTAAAAAACCCTAGGCAACTTAATCACTGAGAAAACTTAAAACATTGTAAAAAATACAAGCGGAGGGCTACGATTTAACCAATGGATTTTCAAAGTCTGTTTTCAATGCCTATTCCTTGTTAGATAGACATTGTTTTCACCTTCCACTCTAAAAGATAAATTCAAACAAACATAAAGAATACAGTTGTTTCAAAGGAGAATCAGTTTTGAATTTTGTCTCTTACCTGGATTATGCCTAATTCTGCTTGTAGCTATTCGGTGATATCCTCAAGCTCAAATCTAGCCTGAGCAGACATTAAATAATCGATTAAATGTAGTTAGAGCAAGGAAAGAAGTATCCAAAGAGAAATGTCTCACCTATGGCTCAACTGTTACGAGAAGTGGCTGGCTTCCATCGCCTCTGAATATTCAATATTCCAACCTTAATTGGGGAAAATTTTAAACATCAATTTGCTAAGAAGTGGGAGTTTTAGTTTACCCCTTTGGCTCTTGATATGTTGTCGTCCACTCTTTATGTTCCTGCTTTTGATACATTGTCGTCTAATGCTTGCTGTTATTCTCCGGGTCAAAACAAATGTATTTAATTTGTCTACCTCTTGCGTCGTCGTTTTGTCATAGGAGAGTATACTTACTCTCCTAATGTTGTGTTGCTCCAACTGGATTCAAACCATGTTGTTTTATTACTTTCATTAAAACGATGTCGTTTTGAAGATAAAACGTCGGATATAATTCAAATTTGATTCGAATTGGGCTCGTGAAAGGGTCTAATTGCGGGGCTAATCAGATTATTCTATTCTTTCTCTGTGTCTCCATAAAGTTAATTAGTTAAATCATTTTTCTTTGTTTATTTCTTATTTTCTTTTAATGGAAAAGTAATTATAATATGTCTTTTTTTGCTAATAGAAATAGTTAAAGTCATAGTACGAACCCCAATTTTTTTTATCTTAACATGGATTATAAATTTGTAAAATATAAAAAATTCTAACACAATGTATTAGATCTCATATAAAATATAAATTTTTGCATTTTAATAATATTTTTATCATCTTTTTAATAGGTTGAGTATGCTTTTATTTTGATCTGGTCCCATTAGAACTTTAAATTATATAGTAATTCTATTATTATAGAAATTATAATGACATCATAAATTTTAAATCACTTGTATAATTAATTTGATCCTATCACCTCCTTAGACGTTGAATAAGCTAATTTAAATTCATTAAATTGCACTATATTAATAGTATGAATATTATGATAATACAACTAATTTCAAATTTAGAACGAATTATTTTTTGATAAATACATTATTTTCAACAATGCCAAACACAAATTTCTAGATTGACAAAAAGATATTTTAAACTTCAAGTGATCATGAAATATACTATTGGTTATGAACTTGTTTAGCAATCAACAAATTGCATTAGCTGTTGGCTGATTCTATCAAAGGTTAGCTGATAGTAGATTATATCGGCGAATTTGACCAGCAAATAACATCAACTGTTTATTTAAAGATATTTGATAAAATTAGATATTTAGTATTAGTTGTTTATATATAAAATGACTTATTAAGACATGATATTAAAAAATTATAAGGACATGAGTATTATATTTTTGTATTTCATTGAATATTCTTATAAGAATTTAGAATTTAGATATTTAATTTCACAAAATTAAGTTTATAAATCTAATAATAATAATAATAATAATAATAATAATAATAAATAAATAAATAAATAAATAAATAAATAAATAAATATATTATTATTATTATTATTATTATTATTATTATTATTATCTCTCTCTCTCGCCTGTCATATCTCTCTTACCCGAGTATCATTGATGTTTAGGGTACTATTGTTTGGTTAAGGGAAAACAATAATAAAAGATAGGAGCTTGAGTAATTTATAATAACTTTTGGGTACAATCGTCTTTTTGTCCATTAATTTCTTAATCGCTGGAGCAAAACGCTCCTCATAGGAGCATTTTTAAAAACAACATATTGAGTTTAATTCACCAACCTAATCACTGATTACCAAACATGATTATCAACAATTTGATATGATTAAACAACCAAATACCTCTTAATCCTCCAAAAAATAACTAATAAGTCATTTCCCAAACAAGGTCTATATGATTTTTCAAATTTTAAAATTTTTAGTCATATTTTTATTTGAATATGATTAAAAGATAGATCGAAGTTAATCTATTTAGTTTTAGTTTAATTTAAATGAATTAAAATTCGAACTATTTAATTGAACCGGTTTGAATTGAATAACCTCCCAAATCTAAATTCAAACTCGGATTTATTATTTAAATTAGTCGTATTATTTGCCAACCCTATTCGTGGCAAGTTCCATGCAATAGATAGTCTCAAACTCAGTTTATAAAAAGAGAAAAAGCAGGGGTGCAGTAAAAAGAAAAGAGAAAAAGCAGAGATGCAGAAAAGAGAAAAGAGAAAAGAGAAAAAGTAGAGGTGCAGTAAAAAAAGAATCTTGTTATTATGAAATTGATTCTTGTCTCACAAATGCTGATTGCAAGCCTCAAAAGGACTAATACATATATAGCACTTGTACAAGATACAGAACGAAACAGATAGAGTTTCCTTTATCTAATAAACTACCACATTTAATGAACTACTACTTCAGTAGGAATTTGTTATTCTTTGGAATTCCTTGTCACCAACCATATCTCCTTTGATAATTTTGTGAGTACAATCAACCTTATCACTCCATGATTTGTGGGACTTCTTATGATCATCCTTATCACTCCATGATTTGCTCATAGTATCATCTTTATCACTCCACGGAGGTTGTAGATTGTTAACATCCCCTCACAAAATGAGCCGAGGTTGAAGGCACAGTTTGTTCCAAAAATAGGTGAGGACAACCTTGGACACAGGTTTAGTAAATATATCAACAACTTGTTTGTTAGAGGACACATGTTTAGTGACAAGTAATCCAAGTGCAACTTGTTCGCATACAAAATGATAATCCATCTCAATGTGTTTGCTTCGAGCATGAAAAACAGGATTGATTGTCATATATAGAGCACTGATATTATCACAGTAGAGGATTGGCGGAAATAAGAGAGAGATATGAAGATCTTTAAGAATATAAATGAGCCATGTAAGTTCGGCAACAATATTAGTCATAACACGATACTCAGCTTTAGTACTAAAGCGAGAGATTGTGTGTTGTTTCATAGCACACCATGAAATGATATTTGTGCCAAGAAAAGTGCAGTAATCGATGGTAAATCTTCTTGTTGTAGGGCAGCCAGCCCAATCAACATAAGAGAAAGCGGACAATTCAAGAGTAGTATTTGAAGTGAGGTGTAAACCAATGTTAAATGTTCCTTTCAGGTATCGAAGAATTCGTTGAACCAATTTCAAATGAGTGACTGTAGGAGCGTGCATGAGTTGTGAAACATAGTTGACATTATAGGATAGACCTGGACGCGCTAGTATAAGATATTGGAGAGCACCAATAATTTCTTGAAAGTGACTGGGATCAGTAATAGGAGTAGTATCTGTAGCAGGTTTGAATTTGACATCTAAACGCGTAAGCATAGGCTTGCAATGAAGCATAGTGAATCTTTCAAGAATGGTAAATGCATAGTGTGACTGGGATAGATGTAGCCCATCTACTGCTAGAAATCTTAACACTAAGAAAGCGATGCATCGAACCTAAATCTTTCATAGAGAACTCACGACTCAAAATTTGAATAAAAGAGGAAACAAGCTTTATGGATTACCCTGTAAGAACCATATCATCAACGTAGAGAAGTAAAACAAGTAAACCTTGATTAGAATGAAAAATAAAAAGAGAAGGATAAGCTAAACTACATAAGAAACCATATGATATAAGAAATTCATTGAGTCTATCAAACTAAGCACGTGGTGCTTATTTAAGTCCATACAAAGCACGTTGGAGCTTAAATACATGCATAAGTTTTTGTGGATTAGTCATACCTAACGGTTGTTCCATATCTATATCTTTAACGATGTTGCCATGTAAAAAAACATTTTTAACGTCGAGTTGACGAATGGGCCAATGTCTCACAAGAGCAATAGTTAATATGAGCTGAATTGTACCTGGTTTGATTACAGGAGAGAATGTCTCTATGTAGTCAATGCCATCAATATGATGATATCATTTGGCGACTAAACGTGCTTTGAGATGATTTAATTTACCATCAGGTTGTAGCTTGGTCTTAAAAATCCATTTGGATTCGATTATATGCATATCTGGAGTGAGTGGAACTAATTTCCATGCTTTATTTTGATGTAGTGCAACAAGTTCATCAAGCATGGCAGCTTTCCACCCATGATGCGATAAAGTTGATTTAATATTTTTCAGTTCACGAGGCATTGTAGCAGACGAGGTTACTGTCAAGGCATATTTAGGATTTGGTTTAACAACTCCAAGTTTGGATCTGGTTATCATGGGAGGAGTAACTGGTGCTTCATAAGGTGGTGTTGTATTTATAGAAGGAAGGGACTCAAGTGTAGGCGCGTGTTCAGAACATAAGTCAGTCAGTAGGGTTGGTAGATTCAGATCTTCAAAACTTAGATGATCAAGGGCAATCCTAACATTATCAAGTTCAGGTGCATCATGTGGTGAACTTGGTATGGATTCTGAGCTATGAATATTAACAGATGGTAATGGAATGGAAGTTGTCGATACAGACATTTGTTAATAACTACATGAAGCAAGAAGATTGTTAGAAGAAGGCAACCAAAAATCAAATATGTTAAGAGCATGTGATTTAGAAGTGGAAAGAGATGAAGATTTAAAAGAAAAAACAGTCTCGTTAAACACAATATGTCAAGAAATGAAAATTTTGCGACTAGGTGGATGGGATCACTTATATCTTTTATGCTTTTCACTGTATCCTACAAAAACACACAAGACAGTTTTAGGGTCAAATTTATGGTTTCTTGTATCCCATGTATATGGAAAGCATTTAGAACCAAAAACTCGAAGTGATGTGTAGTTAGGATGAGTTCCATGTAACATAAGATATGGAGTGTCAAATTGAAGAGATGAAGATGGTAACCGAATAAGAAGAAAAATTGTCGTCGTAAAGGCTTCTACCCATAAAAAAGATGTGTATGACTATGGATCAACATTGTCATATCCAGTTCGCCTACAATTATGTGCCTTCTCTCAACTATACATGTTTGCTCCGAAGTATAGGGGCATGAAATTTGATGAATAATTCCTATCATAAGAAAATGTGATGATAATCTAGAATTAACAAATGCTAAATAGGCAATAAAAAAAACAGATTTATGTTTTAATGGAATAATCCAAGTATACTTGGAAAAGTTGTCAACTAAACATACATAAAATTTAAACTTGCCAACAGATAAAACAGGGGCAGGTACCTACAAATCACAATGAATCTTATCAAAGATACTAGAACTAGAATGTTTAGAAGGAGCAAAAGGAAGTTTACTTAGTTTTCCTAATTGACAACTATCATATAAATGTTCAACCTGTAAAAGATCTTAGACTTCAATTAATTTTTTATTTTTTAACAACTGAACCGCTGAAGCTTGAGGGTATCCTAAGCATTGATGCTAAATATCTGCAGTGTCAGACTTGAAACAATGAGAGAAGTGTGCTTCTGGTACATCAGATAAGATATACAGGTCACCCTTTCTTTTCCCTATTACTAACTAATGTCCTATTTTTCGTTCCTTTATACAAAAACCAACATCAGTAAATTCACAATTGACAAGAAACTGAGAGGTTAATTGACTTATTGAAAGCAATTTTTTTTCCAGATTTGGAACTAAAAGAACATTATGAGGAGGCCAAATCTTTTCTTTTTGCTTAATATATGAATCACCAAGACCTGTTATAGGTATCGAAGAACCATCTCCAATTATGATTGCATTAGATTCGGAGTATTTATGAATATTAGTCAACATACCTTGCTTTCCTGTCATGTGATTTGAAGGTCTTGTATTAGAAGTCCATTTTGTTTCGACAATGGAGTTGTTTAAAGTGAGAGCTGCAAGAGCTTGTGGAATTTTATCATTTTGAGTTGTTCACTTTGGTATCCACCAACAAATTTTAGCAATATGACATGGTTTACCACAATATTGTCATGTTTCATTGCGATATAAGTCTCGCCCTGTTGTTGTCACATGTCGTTCTCTTGGAGGTGGTGGTGGTGGTCGTTGTTGTGTAGCTCATGTTGAGTCTTCTGGATAGCTTTGATTTGGTTTCGAAACTGTTGTGCTTGAAATCCATGACTTGAGGAAGTAAAAGTACTGTTGCGATTCCTTGAACTGGTACTTTGAGATTGTTCCTGTTGTTGGCTATAGAAGGCTAAATATGGAGTGAGGTGAGATAGAGAAGAATCTAGTTAGTTTAAAAATCAGTTTTGACACTGGTCAAGATTTTGCAATTGCAAGATCAGCTCAGAGTAAGTTGGTCTTGGAGGTTTCAACATCCTCGTTGTAAAGGTTTCATATTATGGACCAAGACTTGTGAGGAGACAGAAGACTTTCTCTGTCTGGTATAAGTTTTCCGATAGCAGCAAAATTGTCATACAAACCTTTAAAGACGCATATGTAATCTCCAATGGTCTTATCATCATCCTTGCAAAGAGAAGTCAGTTGTTGTTGTAATGTAAACTCTCGCTCTTAAAAGTCTTATGCATATGCATCTTTCAGTGCTTCCCAAACTACATGTGTTGTGTCTAAGCTAATGACAAATCCAAGAGCTTTTTTAGAGAGGGTTCCAATGATCCAACCCAGGAGAAGGCGATCAGTCTTTTACTAAGTAGTGAATTATTTTGTCAACTGTGGTGTTGTGCTTTCGATGTTTGAATCTAGGTGGTATATTTTGTTGGAAGTGTTGTTTCATTGATAAGATGACCAACCAAATCTCGACTTTCTGCTAAACCTAAAGCCTTTTCTCTTCATAATGGATGATCGGATTGTGTGAGTTTTAATGTGACAATTTCCAACGTTCAAAGACAACGAAATCATAACTCTGATACCAAGAGAAAAGGCAGAGGTGTAGTAAAAAGAAAAGAGAAAAAGCAAAGAAGTAGTAAGAGAAAAAGGAGAGATGTAGAAAAAAGCAGAAAGAAAAAGTAGAGGTGCAATAAAAAAAGAATTATGTTATCATAGAATTGATTCCTGTCTCGCGAATGCTAATTACAAGCCTCAAAAGGATTAATACATATATAACACTTGTTAAAGAGAAGGAAGGAAACCGATGGATTTTCCTTTATCTAATAAAGTACTACATCTAATCAACTACTAATAAATTTGTTACTTTTAGAAATCCTTGTCATCAAACATATCTTTGATAATTTTGTGAGCACAATCATCCTTATCACTCTATAATTTGTGAAACTTCTTATGATCATTCTTGTCACTCTATGATTTGCTCACGGTATCGTCCTTATCACCCCCATGGAGGGAGGCCGTATATTGTTAATTTACAATTCAAACCACGCGTTGGAAACTGAAGTCGGACAAGAAGCAGCAAATTAATGTACAATGAATACTGCTTTAATGAGAACGTTGCTGGCTGGTCCATTGGGACGACTTGTCATTTTCAATGAACTTTGTAGGAAGCAACGCCATTACTTGTTTTCAAAATCCCTACGACACGACAGTACTACGTTGTCCAATAACATTATCCGTTCATTTGCTAGTTATATTTGAAATAAATCCTCCATCCCACTAAAAATCAATTAAAAGACTTGAACTTGAGATTTGACCCTAGTAAATGAGATCGTTTAATATATGAACTCAATTTTTTTAGAGAAAAAAGAACGTTTTTCATAATTAATTGATAAATTTTCAAAAATATTTTCTTTTATTAATAATGACAATAAACTATTACTTTCAACATAAATTTCTAAAATTTGAGAATTCCTTTAATTTTAATAATCAACACTTAAGTAACTATTTGAACCGAGTTTATAATTTGATTTTAAATTATTAGTCATTAAACTATATAATTTACAAGTTATATATGTACCATTTTGTTGAATGCCAGTTCGAGCTAAAGATAACAATAAATTGCACATTTACACATTTTACGATTTTTCACACCTAATAAATGAGATTATTCAAAGATAAGCATGCCATCTCATTAAAATACCAACTTTATATTACATTTTATACTTCATTCTATTATGTGATAATTTTCTTGGAATGTGGCTTTAACCTTCCTTTGGTTTTGAGTACCTACAATTGCATTATGACGGCAAACCAATACAGTACAAGACAATTTTGTACTTGAAATAGTACGAAATTCAGAAGAATGTCTATGATTTCTCTGTTTGAGTTCTTCTAAAAAATTAGAACGATGGGGATATCGTATTTGAATCTATCTCTAACAAAAAAAAAAATTTGAATACAAAGAACAAGAAATATCAACACATCCTAATTAGTGCAGCGAGCAGCAGTACAAAAGGCTGCGCTGGTCTCGATGAAGTTGAACCCCAATAAGTTGCGGAGGTGGTTGCAGGAAATGCAGTCCAGGTTGTGATAGCCTAGTAAGAATGGCCAGGCTGTCCGCATACTGATTTTTTTCCCTATACAAGTGCTGAATCTTTACTTCCCACGTACTATGAATATCAATATATATGAAAAAAGTTGTACATTTGAACATACCATTTGTTCCGTCAAACAATCGATGTCTCAATCGATAACAAGAAGTCTTGATGCTTGCCTGTTTTTGTTCCAGGTGCAATGGACCTCTCCTGTTTTTTTTTTAATGTCTCACTAAATTTCCACCAATGTCACTGTCCAGCAGGAATGGAGTGTTCTTATAATTATTCAAATGCAGTGTTGCTGAATTCCCATTGGTCCCCAGTACCTTTTATTGATAGTTACCCTTCACCCAACTTGATCTCAATTCAATTATGAGATCTTTTTAGGTTGAGTTTTGATATTTAAGGTGTAGATCTCAATTTAATCAAGCATGATTCAAACTTAAGGTTACGTTTAGTTGGAAATTTATTATTAGAATGAAATAAAATATAATATTATTCTATTATTTGAGAAGAGGGTTTATAATAAAATGGAACGGAATAAGATGGAAGAAGAAAGTTTTATATTACATCTCATTCTATTATAAATAGTAAAAATAAGAAACTTTTGATTTGGAGAGATTATGATGGATAGTAGAATGATAAACAACTTTTTACTATACTATATTATAAACCTTTCTTTCAAATAACATTTAAATATATTACATTATGAACTTTTTTATCTATCTTAACTAATAATTTTCTAATATTATATCAATTTATTTTTTATTTTATTATAAACCATTTCATTCAATTTCATTAAAAATCTTACATCCAACTAAACATAACCTAAATGAACTAACCAAAATGACATTGTTTTAGACGAATAGTTAAACGACTTGGACATTTCAAAACGGGTCTCAAACTATCCCTTATGTGCATTTGTACGTATATGTTAGCTAGGGATAGTAAACCAGCTTGACCCAAATGGTATTAATTTGATCAAAGGATGAAAACAATATTACTTTCATTTTGAACAGGTTATTTAAGGATAGCAATAGGTCGTATTAGAATGAATTTGTTGTCGATTTGATTCTAAAATAGTGTAGTTTAAGCATGACTCAAACTTAAATGAACCAAGTAAAACGACGTCATTTTAAACAAATAATTGAATTGCTTGGACCTTTCAGATCAGGTCTCAAAGTATCCCCCTTGTGCATATGTACATATATAAACCAGCTAGACCCAAATGATATTAATTTGATCAAAGTATAAAAAACAATATTATTTTTACCAAAAGTTTAATTTCGAGTAATTAAACCTAATAATTCAAGTCTAACTGAACTTTGAGGTAGGTTCACTCTAAAAAAATTCAGGTCTGAGTTAAGCTTTATACGATCTGTCTCGTTACTAACCCTAATATATATGATGTTCAATGTGTTCAATCTCACATTTGGATGCAGACTTTTTTCTTTATATATACGATCTGTCTCGTTACTAACCCTGATATATATGACGTTCAAAGTGTTCAATCTCACATTTGGATGCAGACTTTATGGCTGTATTTGATTCAAATACATTAGAATACACTTTTCACACATTAGTTATGTAGTCTCATTTTAAGTACTTGTAATAATAAGAGAAGATATTGTACATATTGCCTCGTGAGAGTATAATTAATATCATGAAATTATAAAAAGATTATTGACTTCTCTTAACTAATAGTAACACAATATGGTTATAAAAACAGTCTTTTTATAAAAGTACAGAAGAAAGGGTACGTACATTATGATCCTCCTTAGACTCCCGTAAAGTGAGGAGCTTAGTGAGGAGCCTTGTATACTGGTTACATTGTTGTTGACAATCACATAACCAAATATTTATAAATTCTCTTTTGGTAGGAAGCAAGGCCTACTCTCTACTACATATTAGAAACATATTGAATTTTATGGTCTTTTTCAACATAAATTCATTATCATATTATTTATTAAAATTAAATACTCTCAAGAAATATTTCTATGTGTGGAATACTCTTAAAAGATTTTTAAAGTTTCTCAGCAAAGCTTTTGGCAATTTCTTCATTTGCATATAAAATAACAGGATCAAATGTGTTTTACTTTTTACATAATTTCTGTTTTTTTAGAATTACCTCTTCTAAATTTATTATTATTTTATTTGTTTTAAT
>JAOTAX010000196.1:2431634-2447269 GCA_025629825.1 Erythroxylum guanchezii | reverse complement strand
CTTCTAAATTTATTATTATTTTATTTTTTTTAATAATTTTATATATATATATATATATATATATATATATATATATATATATATGCATGTGGTGATAGTTGAAACAATTCTTTTAACTTATTATATATATATATATATATACATTATTATGGAAACAAATAAAGAAGACAACTTATATATTGAATACGTAGATAAAATGATGTGAGTAAAATACTTATATATCATCTTACTAAAATTACCGACGAATTTTAATTTTAATTTTTATAGGATTTCCATTCTTTCAAAAAAATATTCTTGTAGTTAAAAAAACTGCTTCAAGTGCCACGGATTTATTACTCAACTCGTGTTTTAAAATTCGAATCGAAAGTTAAACAATTAAGATAAGAGGTTTAAAGTTTAAAAAATTCAACTAATATTAGATATTCATAAAATCGGTTAAAGATTAAATAAAATTAAAGAATTTAAAATATGATTAAAAGATATTATCTTTATTTATCGAATAATTTGAAGTTTAATTATAAAAGAAATTGTTAAATGAAAATTAATTGATTTATTTGGTTTTTAAAAACTTATTAATTTATAAAAATTAACCAATTAATTAATAAATTATTTGGTTTATAAAACTTATTAATTTACAAAAATAAATGATTTATGTATTTATTTATAATTAATATATTATAAATTTGTGATTGCTTTATCTTTTTAAATCTTTGTGTACGATTGAACATTAGTATTAGGCTAAGTTATGTAAAAGAAAATATATTTAAAAATTCACATTTACATGCTATTTCCGTACAATTAAAAATTCACATTTAATTTCTTGAGTAATTAATTATTTCTTTATCCTTTCAAATAACATTTTTGCATTGTTTTCTTGAATTAACCTATTTTGACGCATTGACCATAGTAGAGTTTCATTAAAACTTATATTTTGATGAAAGAAATTGTTTAAAACGTCTTTGTTTTCATTTGGAAATCGTATTTTCTCATCTTATTAGTAATTATACTAATTGGGTAATGTCACCAACTCAAATTTCATATTAAGGTAAATTAGTTGATTTTTTTCCCTTCAAATATATCACATTTGGATCATTTTCTTGAATTAATCTCTTATTGTTGTATTGGAAAAAATAAAGTTTCATTAAAACTTATAATTTAATAAAATAAATAGTTTAAAACCTCATTTTGGAGTCGTATTTTCTCATTTTATTAGTAAATATACTAATATAAAAAAACTAAATAAAATTGTATATTAAAAAATGTGAAAATATTAAATGTAAACTTATAAGCTATAACCACCTGAATCAATCTTTGAATTTGATCGTATTCAAATAAAAATGTTTCATTTTTGTTTTGCAAATATATTTGTACCATAACATATAGACTTAATAATTTCGGGAACTTTAGAACAATATTTTTTTTTTCTTTTTCAATATATAGACCTAATAACTTATAACAATACCCTTAATTAAGAAATTGGGAGATAATTGAGAATAATCATGTTTTCATTAAGGCAAAAAATATGGTTGCCTTCAACATGAAGTCTTTCGGAAATTTCTTTATAGACATGATGATGGTTGTTGGAAACTTTTTTTTGTTTTTGCATGTACTAAAGAAGACAATCACAGAGAACTAGCAGTCTATCTTTGAGAATGTGCATTGACAATTGATGATTTATGGTACACTACTCATTCCCCTTCCCTTCTTCCTCAGCAGAAACTTTTTACACGGATTTGGTCTAATACCACCAACTTAGAAACAGTAATGCATAGCAAAAAGTATCATAGCCATCAATTGGAGAAAACTTTGGTCTGTCTTATGGAAATAAACGTTAGTTATATGGTAAAACTCAAAGAAATTATCCCCAATCTTAGTCTTCTCCCAGCATTTTAAAAATTATATTGAAAGTTAAACCAGTAAGACAAAAAATTTAAGATTTAAATGGTTCAACCTGTATTAGACCAATAAAATTAGTTAAAAAATTAAGATTTAAATGGTTCAACCTGTATTAGACCAATAAAATTAGTTAAAAAATTAAATAAAATTAAAAATTTTGAAATATGAATAAAAAAGATTATCTTTATCTATCAAAAAATTTAAAATTTTATTAAAAAAAGAGATTGTTAAATGAACGCTAATTAATTTATTTTTGTTTATAAAAACTTATTAATTTACAAAAATTAACCGATTAATTGATCAATTAATCAAATTTTAACAAGATGAATTATTAAAGTAAATTGAACGAAAAAATTAAAATTAAATTAAAAAATTGAGCGTTTTAAAATTTTTATGATTTAACGGCCGAATTGGTTGAATTATTTAATCATTACATTCTCCACTGTACTCTTAAAATCCAATGCTTTAAAGTTTATGTAGGATTTGTTATAGCAATTTATCGTAATTTTTCCATCATGAAACGCAATGGTTTCGGTGAAACCAAATCTGTAATATAAAAAGATGGATTCATGAAACTAAACGATCAATTCACACGATTGTTTAAGTGGAGAAGATATTTGATTTGGTTGGTAGGAACCAAACTTCGGCAACTGCATGTGATCTACCTTAGACTTTTGGAACTCAAAAACTTATGGTCTTGGTCAAGGTTATACTTTACCCATTCGTTTCATTAATATTATCATCGACTCAGTCATATCCCAGTAATTAAGGCATAATCTTCCCTACACTCTCATCCTTTTTATTTTACGAAACAACTAACAATCTCTAGGTTTCAATTTTCACTATATATGTATAACAAAGAAAAAAAAAACTAATTGTTGGTTTTCCTTCAATTCCATAACTTTTGATCTGTAATACGACATATCATGTAGATTAAGAACAACAATAATTCAGTAAAAATTTTGCTAAAATACGAGAAATGAAAAAGTTTAATAATATGCAATTTTACCCCTAATTAGTAAAGGAATTGTTTTTGAAATCATACCGATGTAGTAATTAAGGTATAAACTTACACGCGCTAATGATCTTTTTCAGTTTCTAAAACAAGAAGTTTATGCTTCAATTCACAATATGAAGGACAATAAATCTAAGGTAATAGGTTTTTCTTTGAAATCCATAAACTTTTACATCAAACATGAAATAATACAACAGAAATTCTTAAAAAAG
Organism: Erythroxylum guanchezii; assembly: GCA_025629825.1. Classification (NCBI taxonomy): domain Eukaryota; kingdom Viridiplantae; phylum Streptophyta; class Magnoliopsida; order Malpighiales; family Erythroxylaceae; genus Erythroxylum; species Erythroxylum guanchezii. The sequence goes on along the minus strand of JAOTAX010000196.1, from coordinate 2,444,146 downwards.
ATATGATCAATTGAAAGATGCTGGCATAGTTCATATCTACATACAATAACAGACCAAAATGTCCGGTTTAAACACAGGCAGGAGATATATCAGGCACCTTAGATGGAGAAAACGCGAGAAAAGCAACTGAGCTCATCATAAGAACCGGTACAAAGAGGAGGACTAATGGTGGTGGAGGCAAAGGAGGCAGCACTAGCGGTAGGAACAGGAGGAAGATGGTGATCAAAACCATAGCCATGAGTGACACCAACCTAAAGTACTTGATCAACATGAAACTTTCTGCCCCAGAACATGATCAAAGCCAAAGGGATTGATTTGCTGAACCAAAGTGCATATAAAGAAAAGATAGTGTTTTATAAAGAAAAGAGAGAGTGAAAGGGACGACTAGATGGGATTTTAGGGGGACGTTTCTGGTCATAGTAGGTTGTACTATATATACCCCACTTGAATACCTTATTCAACTAATTGCTAGTCATTTATGTGATTGTACATTAAAAATAATAGTAATCATAATAACATTAATCCAAGAAGATGCATTTGAATTTAGCCTTTTGGAGTTGAGTCCCATCTAGAAACACAGTATTATTATTGATTACTGTTACTTATGGTAATGCAACGAATTAGATAGTTAGGTTTAGCTCTTAAGCTTGTCTCCTGACATGAATTATCATATCAGTTTTACGGTGAAAATTTTAGACATTTTTTGAAGATTATACAAATTCTTGTTCAATTCCTTTGATGTCATTAAATACTTTTCTTAGCTTGAGAATTTTCTTCTTTGACTAGGTCTTCCAAGAAAATAAGAATTCAACTTAATGTTTTTATCTCCCCTTACAACCCCTTCTTTGGAATCAGAAAGGAACTTTCCAATTCTAGTTCAGAGTTGATTATTTTGGTGCTTGAAGGAAATTATGTAATCCTTGTTCATTGGTTAATTATTGATTAAAAGGAATTGCAAAAACCTTCCCCTAAACACACTTAGGAAGTTTTAAATTATGGACTGCTGGTTATATTCGATTGTGTACTATTGCGACAAGCATATTTCACTTTGCTTTCTAAAGTAGACTGATGTTTATACAATTCCACGTACGATTGCTACTCTCTTTTCCTTTGTTTCTTTTCTCATGCTTTCTAGAGCTTCAATAACAAGCAGCTAGCTAGCTAGCTATGTTCAGCGCCCTTAGGATTGAGAACAATGAGCTGCTACTTCTAAGAACAATGAACCTACACAACATAAAAGCAAATCGAGAGATGCATGTTCATCACGCAATGCATGTCATGATTCCCAGCGAGGCAGACGATAAAGGGCTATGTATAGCTAGCCACCAGAAGATAGAGACAAAAAAAAATCACAAGAACATTGACCCAAAATACCAATCACATGAAGAGGGTAAGCATTTTTTTGTCCTCAAAAAGACCAGGTAATCCCCAAGGACCACTCAAAGTGCTCAATTTAATGGCGTGGCTTATGTATATTTATGCTTCTCATGAGCGGGCGATGGTGCTGTAATGCATAGACATAAAGAGACAGATTAAGTGAACTTTGCCGTATTAATGCTCACTTTAATTAGATAGCCTTAGCTACAACAACATGATCAGAAAAGAATATCGTACAAGAATTTTCTTGAATGTGATTGATAGATTCATTTTTATCAGTTCACATTATTTTCTCAAATTGTTGGTACCAGTCACTGATGCTTTTCCAATCAAAGTTAGGGGTGAATTCACTATGAAGTATTATCAAAATATCTACAATGACGAATACTCAATTAGATTGTTTTGTATATAGTGTTCACATTGTTCGAGTTGGGCTGAGAGCTCCTTAGGTTTAAAGTTAAGCTTAATTTTCTTTTTAAGTTCGAGCTTGATCAATGAACTCTAACCTAATTCATATTCTGCTTAATTCATTTTGACTTGATAACTTAGAATCAATCTAACTAAAACTTAAATAATTTAATATTTTTGAATAAAAAGAAATTATCAAATTTAAAGCTAAACTCAAACTTGATCGAGGAGCCTGGATTACACTCCTCTTTGTAAGGAACAAGAGGGTACTTAACTGGGCAACAAGGAAATTAAAGAGTGAATGTGAAATATGGAGTCGTACACTTCCAAGCATTGTCATTTTGTCAAGGGGACCCAAGTATAAGAAAATCAAGGAGCGTATGGTGTGTGATGACATATAGCCTGAAACAAGGGGACCAGAGCACTCGTGACAATTGAATTATGTGCGCTTGGACCATTCATTGTATCGTACAACGACAGCAAGATCATTACGTATAAATCTAGAGTTTGCTTTGTCTATCAAAACCGAGTGTTGGGGGATTTGTTTTATTGTACCGACAAGATCCAATAGGCACAAGACATATAAGACTTATTACCTACGTTGTCCCATAGAGTACCCTCTTGGCTTACAATGTGCGTCTTTTCCACATTTAAAAGAAATTCTTCTGTTTTTCTTACAAGCTATGGAGTTTTTAACCAGAAGTGCTTTATTGGATAGTAATGCTTACGAAGGAATTGTACTATCGGCTTTATTTTAAAAAATAACATTTCTTATTTAATAATAATGACCATGATGGTCATGTAATTGGTCCCTTATTAAAAATTATTTTCAGAAAAATTATTTTCTCCAATAACCAAATTATATGTTTACTTATGCATATGCAATCATAATCACAATAAAATGCTTCATATCTATGATAGATAATTATTACAAATATATGTGGTTCTACCCGATATTTAAGTTTGATTTTTACTTATAACCTTATTTCAACAACTAAAAAGGAGTTGTTGTTTTCATATACAATAGTTATCGTGTCAAAGATTAATTTGAAGTTTTTCTCTTTTTTGGTCCAAAACCTCAATTTATCTATAGTCAATATCATATGTAGGTTTTCCAATATCACTCAAGACAAAAAGATTCATCTCACCAGGAAAAACAAGCGCACGTCGATTGTTAAGTACAAAACGAATACATGCACCTAGAGATCTCCAATGCACCAACTTGGAAATATTTTTCAGACGTATTTGTATATATAATTAGAAAGGGACTGATAGAGCCAAAGATCAGCCGAACGTAATCAATCTAACAAATCCTCTGATTTGCTTATAAAATCAGAGAAATGTGAGGGAATCTAAGACCTGATCAATGGCTCTTATTAGGCGTGACATTGAAATGAATGAAACCATTACATGGAAGTTGGAATGGAGACTTAATCGGTTGCGAAGGGAGGCAAAAGGGAAATTTTGAAGTATTGTTCATATTAACGTTTGAAGATTCAAGAAAAGGGGAAATTTTGAAGTATTGCTAATGTGACAAATTAGTTTGTTTCATGTCACTATATCTTATCAATAGTAAATCAAAATCTTATTTTTAAGTTTTATATATTAAAGGAGAGAAGAGGAAAACCTTTATAAATCATAGAAAATATTATTATTATTTAATTATTAATTGATTATTTTTAATTTTGTAAATTTTTAAATATAAGTTTGAATTGTTGTTGAATTAATTTAAATTTAGAATATTATAAATGATATTAGAATAAAATTTCACTATATAAAAAAATTAAATTACATATTGAACTTTGATGAAGATATAAATAACATAAAAAAAGGGAAAAACACACAAAAGTATTTATGCATGTAATTCTTTTAGATTTGAATTAAAGTTTTTATTGGAGCAGTACAAAAGTTTAAATTTTATCTATATATTGGATTAACTCTGCAAGACAAGTAGGAGTCATCGTCTCCCACAAATACTAGTGGAAGAGGCCAATGTATGGTAATTTCACCTCTCCAACAACACTAACTCAAAGTTCAAGTCCTAACTTAGTAGGGGAAATTAGTACAAAGCTAGAGACTCCTCTCAATCTCTCCAACTGACTACAATCATAATTCCTATAACAAAGTAATTACTACGTACAGTTTACTGTGGTATTATGCAAAATGATGAACTTTTTATCTTCATGGCTAAAGCGCCTAGACTTACGTATCAATTAAGTTAGAGAGTAAGAGTTTAATAACAATATTAGTATACCTAACAACTTTCATTTTGTATGTGATCTTTGCCTATTTAGAACAGACATATGGATTAAACTTACCTCCTCAAAATCATTTGAAAATTGTAGAGAAGAGATGCTTGACAAAGCTGATGTAAAAGAAAATACTATGCCTTAGCACCTCAAGAATTAAGATCAACAAAGAACTGGCATTGCCATTTGTTCCAGTTTTACTTGTATCTCTATTTAGGTCCCTCAAGCATGTAGCCTTATAATTCACCTCACCTTCTTCTCTTAATTGATAATTTAATTGTACAAGATGGATATGGGAATAAATGATTAAAAAAAAGAACAAATGAAAAAACCCATCAAAACATAAAGCTTAGTGAGGTCTCTTGTGGACTTAATGATTAATTAATTCCCAAATAAATACTATAATACATTATCTAATAAAATAATAACCAATTATCTAAATAAGACAATCTTATTTTTAAATCGGGAATTGTAAATTACAGTAAAATTCCAAATTAATGTAATTATAAACGAAATGAATACAATTATAATAGATATGATTGGATTATGATTAATGATTCAACTGCAAATTTAAAACTTTTGAGGCAAGTATTACTAATAAATTAGAACTGCAATCAGTGATTTGAACGAAAAGAATAACTGATTCTTAAATCTCAAACCCTATTTCTAAAGCCAGAAAAAGAAAACATACAAAAACTTCTGCAGACAAAAGTGAAGAAGCATGAAAACTTTCTATACACGTTTATGTACATAAATCACAAATCTTGTAAAAGTTTTCTGATGCCTTAAAACTCATTCCATTATAGGCAGAGACGCTCTCGAATTTAACATTAAATATCAGGCAAGTTAGACTTAGAAAAGGCCGCGAAGATAAGAAGGCTCATGATCAATACCGGAACAAAGAGAAACGGCAGCGGTGGAGGTGGCAACGGCGACGGCAAAACCAGAGGCATAACGAACAGAACAATTGTTATTACAACCATGAACATGGTTTGTCTCAACGAGAAACAGTTAAACATCAAACTTAACGGACACAAGTTCTCGATAAAGGAATTTTCCCACTCACAGAAGCTTCTCATCAGTAGTTGCCATGAATTGAATTTAAGCTCGTTCATTCTTGACAAGGCATATATAGGAAATCAGGGTTGGTAAGAGATGTAATTAATAGATAAACCACAAGAAATTGGAGAGTTAGAAATTGTTGGGATGATGCAGAAGTTAAAGGAAATTTGTAGAGTGTTGTTTTGGGTTCATGGAATTTGTGAAGAATTGGTGGTCCAGTGGTAGTTAGGATGGTGCCCCACTTTCATATGTCTTGATTCAACCAACCTGTCTTTGTCACAGAAATTAAGGTCTATTATTATTCCTAGGACATAGTTGATTTCATTTTCTATAATTTCCATGTTAGGGTTTCTTTTTGATGAATTAAGGATAAATTTGATAGAAGAACAGAAACTCAGTCTCGTGATGACTTCTCATAGATGGAAAAAGACTATATATCGCTTAACCATAGATGGAAGAAGACTATATATGCATCTCGTGGTGACTTCTCATAGATGGAAAACGACTATATATCGCTTAACCATAGATGGAAGAAGACTACATATATGCTTTTCCTCTAATTATAATTTGATCCATATAAAGTTGGAAAAAGTTTTATTACTGGTGATTAATGAATATTGCGTAACCATCAATAACATATACAATAAAAATATTTTTATAAAATATTTTTATTTTTAATAATAATCACTAAAAACGTCAAATGGCCGTCATGTAGTTGATTTTTATAATTTCTATAAAAGAACAGTGAAGTGAAGTAGCTCTTGCTCCTAAAACCTACATTGAATTGCATGGTAGATTACACTCAACGACAGATTATTACAAAAATTGCAGTTTATTTAGAGCAAATTCTAGTAACTATCGAGATAACAATATAATGTTTATATCAAATTTCATTAATAATGACAGATTTTTGAGAGAATATAGTCAAGTCATACAGATATTTAATTATCAAAATAAATGTTATAGTTTGTATACTAAATAGTTATAAACAAAAAAAATTACATAATAAAATAAGATGTAAGCCTATTAGATTATGTGTAATTATACTTGAAGTAATATTTACTTTGTGACTAAATTTAAGTTAGGGAGTAAGCTGTTTCACCAACTTTAACCTTTTCTTATGCTGCTATTTTACCTGTATTATAATACAGTTAATCAAGAAAGTTTAATGGCACTATAGATATGTTGATTGGAAAGAGATGCATGCTTCCACAAGGAGGAATCCCTGGTTTTAAGACTTTATAAAAAGGGTTTTGAAGGAGATAGATAACTAGGGTTTAGTAGCCTTTTGTTATAGGTTTATCATTTATCACCTCTAATTTACTTTTGCTAGCCTGCGTTCTAAGTTTCTTCAAAACAACCCTAACCAATATCTTTAGACTTTTAGCTAATTAATCATTGTCGCTATAGTTTGAATCATCATTTATGCCTTTCATATACATGTTTTTCATAATCGATTAAGCAAATCATCCTAGATTAGGATTTCAGTAGAGGGAAGAGGAAAATTATAGAAACACTTAAAAACTTTATAAGTACATTAGAAGCAACCAATTTGTACTACTACTCATAACAAATGAGTGATAAAAAAACTTAAATAAACTTATGTGATGATATAAAAATTGGATAAAAGATATAATTTTCTCTTGTAATTTTAAAAACTTTAGAAGAGCTTTTTATTCTTTAAAATTCTTGAAATTCTCTTTTTCTTTTTAAAAAAACTTCTCTTAAAGTTTGGCTAAAAAATAATAATAAAACGCACATAGCGTAAATATCATACATAAACTAATCAAATAGCACTAATATAGTAACTCTATTTAATTCTTAAACCTGAGTCAAATTACTTAAACTTGACTTAAATTAATAATTTAAAATAATTATAATAAATCATTAATTCAGACCGAATTTATTTTTTTAAAATTTAAAAGTCGAATTGATTTCTCATATAAGTAATATTTGATTGGTCTATATATGATGTTCATATCGCTTGTGTTACGTTGAGAAATGTTTTTGAGAATTTTAAAGATTAAAGAGTTTTTCTAAATTCTTTTAAACTATTATCTTTAATCCTATTAAATCTTCAAACCTCCAATATATCAACATGAAAAATTGCTAACTTATTACAATTTGCTTGTTATCTTGATCTCTTCTAAAGGAGTTCTTAGATGGAGTATTTATTTTCGGTCGTAATTTGTTTGTTGTTGTGAGTGTTCATAATTTGTAACCAAAAGCTACGTGTGCTCTTGTCACCAAATGCCTCTTAACTTGGGTAAAAGTAGGTCCTAAAAGAAAGATAAAAAAACGTGTAAGAATATGGCTAGCTGAATTGGATTGCAAGTCAAGGCACATGATTTATTAGGCTTCTCTTTCGGCCAAAGATATGTACGTAGCATACTTTGCCTTTGCTCATCCAAGCCACACACACACACAGATACATACTACTTATGTATGCATGCACTTATTGACTTTTGATTCGAGCATTGACTACTTCACCTTCTTCAGCTACGAGTTTAGTAATACAGCAACATAGGTTTTAAAAAGCAAACAAACATACAGCAACATAGGTTTTAAAAAGCAAACAAACATACAGCAACATAGGTTTTAAAAGGCAAACAAATTGATGACGAGAGACATATAGGGTACTCAAAAGATACTAAACCTCGAAGCCTAATTGTTTGACTTGTCTCCTTTTGTTCAAGGGAACACTAGTAAAAGTGCTTGAATAATGACATTTCATGCTCTCATCAGATTAAAAATTGATAAACAAGTTATAGAATAGATATAGGAACAAGCGAGTTCACTAACTGAAAGAATAAACAATTCTCTGCCAAAGATAAATTTATTGTTAATAACCCTGAAATCAGATTAAATCTACTCTTCGATCTCGTCCAAAGTAGGGTCTAGCTCAATCTTTATTTTTGTTTTCATTCCAAGGAAAGAAAGGGAGTGAATATGTATGGGGACATTTCATTTAGAAGAGGGTACGGAATGTTGAGCCGAGTTCTTGGTTTTGTTCAATGGGATGATAATAGGAAACTAAAAGGAATGTACATAGTTGGACAAGTAGTCAAGTTTGACAAGCGGAAAAAAAAGGACGCTATGTGGCAGCCGGTTGCTTGGTTGGAAGATAAGAATGGCAGCCTCTCACCGACTACTAATTACTTTTCCAATTCACAAGAATCACAACTTGCAAATGTCGCAAGGAATGTTTATAGAACTTTCTTTTATTTTAAATAATTTTAGAAAACTTTCTAATCTTTAAAATTTTAAAAAAATTTCACATACTTTTCAATTTTTTAGAAAATTCTTTCCTTTTAAATTTTTTTATAAAAATAACAGAAAAAAAACATGTGACAAAACCTTACTTATAGATCAATTAAATATTATTTATATAATGATCCAATTTAACTTTTAAATTCTATCCAAACTAATTAAATCCTACCTAAATTAATAATTTAAAATAATTATAATAAATTATAATTTTTGGTTAGGTTTAATTAATTTGAATCAGGTTTAAAACTTGAGTTAGATCTTTATGTTAGTAATATTTAATTGGTTCATATGTTATATTCACATAACATATTTTTTATTTTTATTTAGTAATAGAAGTTTAATAGCTGATGTTTTGCTAAAAAATTAAAAAATAAGGAGGGTTTTAAGGTTATAAGATTTTTTAAGTTATCTGCAATTTCTAGTCTTTTATTTTTTTATCATGTCCATTAACCTAAAATTTTAAGGTGGAATCATATTTAAGAGGTTATAATTCTTCTTATAGTCGAAAAGATGAATGGTCAAGACTGAAATGCGTTAGGACATACAAATATTAGTTGAATTAAATATATTATTTAATTTTAAATTATTATTTCATTTTATAATATATTTGAATTACGTATCTAAAAATAATAATTACAATTTTAAACCATTATTAAAAAAAGTAATATATTTAAATCGGGATTATTATATGTATCAAACAGCATATCTAAAAAAACCAATTACAATTTTAAACCCTTGCATAAAAGTTCATAACTTGCAAATGATTGTTGCATGTAATGGGTTGCATCTCTTGTTTGCCAACAAGACTTTGATTCTTCAAATGACAATCAATGTATGTAATGAGTCCATGATTTAGGCCTCTTGACCACAATGAAGAATGAAAAGTATAATGGCAAGTGCATGCCTAGTGATCTAGTCCCCATAAAAAATGTTTGATTGTACTAAATAAATACAGTATTTAGTCTCGTCTCAAATTTTCAATTAACATATTTAACGTAATAAGAAATTTACAAACCAAATCAATTGAAAAATGAAGAGCAGTTGCTCTATAAAAAATTAGTTATATTGAAGTCTAAAAAATGAGGTAATTACCCTATTAAAATGTAAAGAAAAAATTTCAAAAGATTAAATTAATTGATAAAAAGCATTGTTAAATATTATTTGACAATATTGTAATACTTAACAATAATGTTTTATAGTTTTACCTTATTTTTAGAATTCAAAATCTTTTATAATCTATTTTCATATTTAAACTTAGTATTTTGTTTATTTTTCTTGGATAAGTTTGGATGATGTCATTTGAGTGGAAAAAACTAAGCTTAATCCAAATTCGAAAATTTAAACGGGGAGAGCAATCTTAATACTAATCAAGGGTACATCAAGGTGATTTGTACTAACAAAATGTTTATGTTGCATATTGAGATAAGATTATAAAAATCAAAGTCAAACCTTATCTTGGTTAGACTAAAAATCAATGTAAGTAATAATTTTGGGAGATACAAAGAATCATAACCATAAGAATTTCACGTGAGTTTCAAAAACAATATATAAAAGCAAGGTGTGAAGGATAAAGGCATTTTGTTGTCAAGCTACATGTTCCAACTTCTTAAAGTCTTCTTTTCCCTCCCCTCCTTTCTTTGGTAGATATTATAATAGTCCTTTTAAAGATGCTTTACATTTTCCAACTTCTTAAAGTCTTCTTTTCCCTCCCCTCCTTTCTTTGGTAGATATTAGAATAGTCCTTTTAAAGATGTTGTTAAAGAAATAACAATAAAATAATTAATTGGAACAACTTATCTCAAAATATAAGGCGTCGTGAAAAATCACTGTCTTAAATCAAAAATTTCCCCTCTACGATGTAGCAGGACAACATGATCCGACCATAGGGTTAACATCTCCTTCATTAGCTTTGGTGTACTCTAAAAGGCGGAGTAGGAACTGTTTCCGAAAGGTAATAACAGTAAAAGTACAAAAAAGAGATGAGATAAGAAGAAGATGCATGTGTATTATTGTTGTGGAAGGAGATATGCGTGTATTGTTAAGTGTCTATAGAAAAAAAAATTTGTGTGTTGTATGGAGAAAATTAAAAGAAAACACAGCTGCGGGGATGATCCAAAGAGAGCAGATGTGTGGGTATATATAGAAAGAGTGTTGCATACGTTGTCATTGCAATAAAGAGACATTTAGGCGCATTAACGTTATAAACGTTATCACCCATAAAGAGATAAACATTGAATAATGATGATGATAACGTCTTTGATATAATGAGGATAATAACATTGACAAACTTTAAGGATCAAGTATTGGACCAATAACACCAATAATCCCCCACTTGGTCCAAAACTTGATAAACAAACTATAACAATTTAGGAAAAAAGTAGGTGAACAATTAGGTGAATTAAGTATTGAACTTGTTGTTTAAGAAAACCGGAGACAGAACTTGCTAAAGAAATAAACAGCCTCAACATGTCTTGGTCTCATGATCGCTCTAGAAAGATAGCTCAAATGCTCTCATATGGCTAGCCCCCCCATAATCACGAAGGTGAGTCCATCAAGTGTGTACTGCTCATACTACCCAAACTTGGACTATAGAACTCAGTAAGGATTAAACAATCCAACCTTATCAAACACGGTAAAGTCATGATAGGGACGATATTCAACAACTAAATATATCTTAGTATTATTCCACAAACAATGTACAAGTAAGTAGTTACCACATAAATTCGTTTGATCCATTGAACTTGATTTCCCAAGACATGTGTCTATTATGAGGTTATTACACAATTAGGCTTAACCTCACCCCTTTAACATGCTCTGAAACTAGTTTCTTACTGAAAGCTTTTGTAAACGGTTCCGCTAAATTTCTCTCTGACTTGACATAGTCCAGAGAAATTACACCATGTCTAGTTAAAGTACAGACAATTTTATGTCTCACTCTTATATGTCTACTTTTGCCATTATATGCATTGCTCTTGGCAACATGAATGCCAACCCGCGAATTACAATGAACACAGAAGGAATTGGTTTTTCCTAAAGCAGGATATCTGCTAAGAGATTCCTTAGCCACTCGACTTCCCATCCTGCCAACTCCAAAGCCATAAACTCAGCCTCCATTGTTAATCTCGCAATACATGTTTGCTTGGATGATTCCCAAGACACTACAGCTCCTGCCAAGGTAAAAACATAACCATTGGTAGAGTGGATATAATCACTCTCCGTAACCTAGTTAGCATCAGAATGCCCCTTCAATATAAGAGGATGACCACCAAAAGATAATCCATAATGCATAGTACCTTTTAAATATCTCAACAAAAGAATCAATGCATTCCAATGCTCTTCACTAGGATTATGAGTATACCTACTAAATCTACTCACACATTATGCAATATTAGGACGGGAATAATTCATTAAGAGCATCACACCACCAAGAATTTTAACATGATCAGCTTGGTTTACACTATCACCAAGATTTTTCTTTAAAATAACACTAGCATCATAGGGAGTTTTGATGGGATCAACATCATAGTAACCCAACTTCTTGAAAATTTTCTCAACATAATGAGTTTGATTTAACCTAATCTAGAGTCAATCCCATCAACTTTAACTCTAAAAATAAAGTCCACAAGTCCAAGATCTTTCATATCAAAGGAAGACTTCAACAAACTCTTAGTAGTATCAATGACAAATAAACTAGTACCAAAAATAAGCATATCATCCACATAAAGATTTGTGATCATGCAATCATTGATGTTAGATTTCATATAAATGCAGGAATCAGCATTACAAGAGGTGAAACAATGTTTGAAAATCTCACTTTCAAATTTCTCATGCCATTATTTGGGAGTTTGTTTAGGTCTATACAAAGACTTAACCAACTTACACACATTTTGTTCTTGACCAGGCACTCTAAATCCTTCGGGCTGGACCATATAAATTTTCTCATCTAGATCACCATTCAAGAAAGTTGCCTTAACATTCATTTGATGCATATAAAGCTTAAATACCGAGTCAATAGCACTACAAGAAAATTGTTAAATACCGACGGAATTATACCGACGGAACAATAGTTGAATGTGAATTGCGACGGGAAAACTGAACCGTCGGTGAAAGACACGACATTTGCGACGGAATATCAATTCCGTTGCT
>JAOTAX010000196.1:2420186-2431534 GCA_025629825.1 Erythroxylum guanchezii | reverse complement strand
TAAGGAAATATACCGACGGAAATCTTCAATTGACCGACGGAATATTCCGTCGGCAATTGTCAATTTTCTTGTAGTGTAGCAAACAACATCCTCATAGATGCAATTTTAGTAACAAGAGAGTAAGAATAAAAAAAGCCCAGTCCTTCCTTTTGTTTATACCCTTTAATCACAAGTCTTGCCTTGAATCTCTCAATGGTTCCTTCAGGTCTCAATTTCTTTTTGAAAATTCACTTACACTCTAAAAGCTTACACCCTCGAAGTAGATCAACTAAAACCTAAGTTTTATTGACGTGATTGACTCTAACTCACAATCTATGGCTTCCTTCCAAAAAGTAGCATCCACAAATCTCAATGCTTCCTCATAAGTTTTGGGATCTTCCTCAATAATATAAGTCACCACAAAACCGTCATCTGTCTCCTCATATTTTTTCACCACAAAAGAAGTAATAAAGTCAGAACCAAAACTGGTGGGTACTGTAACTCTTTTACTTCTCCTTAGTTCAACAATTTCCTCTTCCTCAATGTCATCATTGGTAGAAGAACTAGGAATAAATTCTCTGTGAGCCTGCACACTCACTTTCATAAGAAATATATCCTCAAAGAACACTGCATTGACTCCATAATTGGTCATAAGTGCTAGATCTCTTTTCCTTAACTATAAATCTATAGGCAGCACTATTAGGGACATATCCCACAAATTTTAAATCAATGATCTCAGGCCTAATTTTCTTTCTCTTATGTTCAAGTAGAGCAACCTTAGCAAGACACCCCCACACTTTCAAAAAACACAAGTTAGGTGGATAACCTTTCCAAATTTCATAAGACGTTTGATCTAGTTTCTGATGAGAGACCCTGCTTAGAACATAATAAGTTGAAAGAAAAGCTTCCCCCACATAAAATGAGGTAAACCCAAAGAAATCAGCATTGCATTCATAATATCCTTAAGTGTTCGATATTTCCTCTCGACTATTCCATTTTTTTCAGGTGTATAAGGGGCTAAAAGCTTATGAATAATCCCAACCTTTCCATAATAATCAGTAAGGAAATCAGTATTATACTCACCACCTCGATCATACCTTAATCTCTTAATTTTCCTTTCCAATTGATTCTCAACCTTAGCTTTGTATTTCATAAATACTTCCTCCACGTGACTTTTTTTCAATAAGTAAACCTTAGTAAATTAAGAACAATCATCCACAAAAGTAATATAATATCTCATACCTCCTTTACTCACACTATTCTTAAAAACACCCAAATCTGTGTGCTCCAAGTCTAACAATTGTGACTCTCTCTAGGTTACAGACTTAAAAAGTTTCTTAAAGTGTTTAGCCTCAACACAAATTTGACATTTTTCCATTTCATTAGTGATATGGTTAGGCAACAAGTTTAAACTTTGCATCGTCTTAATTGACCTCACATTCACTTGCTCAAGTCTAAAGTGTCATAGGTCTGGAGACTTAACAATGTAACCAGAAGGCGTAGATGCATTCATTTCAACATCAAGTACAAATAAGCTCCCATTACAAAACCCTTTACCAACAAAGTTCTCATTCTTAGTAAAAATTAGCTTATTAGAGTTAAAGGTAAGTTTGACATCTGCTTTGTTAAGTAACGCACCAGAAATAAGGTTTCTATGTACATCAAGAACAATCAGGGACGGAGCCATGTTATAGGGGAGGGGGGCCATGGCCCCCCTTACAAATATTTTTTTTAAAAAATTATTTATATAATTAAAATTTTTAAAATTACAAATATAAGTGGCCCCCCTTAAAAAATTACGTTGCATTTAGATGTTGGCCCCTGGCCCCCCTTAGAGTTGAGTCTGGCTCCGTCCCTGAGAACAAATAAAACATTTTCTAATGCTAAATTTTTTCTAAAAGTGAGTTTGAGAGTGACCTTCCCAACTCTTTAGACAAGAACTCTGCTGGAGTTGCCCATGTATACGAATTCACCATCAGTAACAACATTTAACTTCTTAAATAGGTCTTTGTTGTTGCAAATGTGGTGTGTAGCTCCCATGTCAACGATCCACTCGACCAAGTTTCCAATGATACTACAACAGTAATGATCTCCTTGTCATCACCACCGGCAAGTTCGACCCCATTAGCTTGAAGCTTACCAAAATTCTTCTGGTTACCTCGTTGGTATCCCTTATGATTTCCTTTCTTGAATTTCCGTGGTTTTTGTCCTTGACCCTTCTTCTTGTGGTTGATTCTAGCTTGGCAAAGAGCAAGAGGATGGCCTGGTTTGTGTCACCACCAGCAGTCACTATCAATCCTTTTACGCTTAAACTAACCATGCTTTTTGTTGTTGAAAGACTTGTTTTGTCACCATTACATTAGCCTTAACAGTAGGGAGAAGAGTGAGTGATTTAGCCTTATCCTGTGTACGGTTGGCATCCTCAATCTTTGTATGCCCTATCATCTCTTGTACCTTCATGTCTTTCTTTTTATGCCTCAATTGGTTTTTATACTCATTCTATGAGGCAGATAGCTTCTCAATAAGGGCATTAGCTTGAAACAACTCACACATGTTCATAGCCTTAGCAAGGATTTCGGCAACTGGATTTTCGTACTCATGTAATTGATCCATAATGAGTTTATCATCAACAACGGTAAATTTTAACCACCTAGCAATTGTATATTTCTTAGTACTGGCATCATCCGTCCTATATTTTACTTCTAAAGCATCCCAAATTTTCTTAGCAGTTTTTTACTTGCAGTAGATATCAAACAATGGGTTTATCATATAGTTGAGCAACACTCCCATAACGGTACGATTATCCTTATTCGTCTTAGGGTCAGTATTATCACTAGGAATTTCTTGAAACAGTACATAATTGATTTGTATTGTTGAAAGAAAAACATAATTTTCTTATACCATCGTTTAAAATTTATCCCATCTTGAGGCATTAATCCATATAGGTTAGGTATAATCCTCTGGGTTATGGTGATGAGAGTATAACCTATGTGGGGAATAGTAAGTGCAGAACTTATGTTGATCTCATTCGTAGACGATATATTGAATCTAGTAATAAAGATGTCTCATACAAAACACACAAGCAGCAGTAAGAACAAAACAATATTTTCAAATAAACACGCAGCAACACAACTGAAATTATTGTCAACAAATAGTATCAAAATGAATAAATATCCAACAATAGTAGCAACACAACAATTTTTCGACTAACAATAGCAACGTAATAATTTTCCGACTTAGATTGTTAGAGCTAGCAACAAAATAATTAATTGAAATAGCTTATCTTAAAATGTAAGGCATCATGAAAAATCGTTGCCCTAAGTCGAAAATTCTCCTCTATAATGCAGTAGGACAACAGGATCTGATCCCAAAGTTAACGTCTCCTCCACTAGCTTCGATACACTCCAAAGGGTAGAGTAGAAACTGTCTCTGAGAAATAATAACAGCAAAAGTACAAAGAAGAGATGAGATAAGAAGAAGATGTGTACAAAGAAGAGATGATATAAGAAGAAGATGTGCGTGTATTATTGCTGTGGAAGGAGAAATGCGTGCATTGTTAAATTTCTGTAAAAAAATTTGTGTGTTGTTTGGAAAAAAATTAAAAGAAAACACAGCTGCGGTGATGATCCAAAGAGAGCAGATGTGTGGGTATATAAAGAAAGAGTGTTGCGTACGTTATCACTGCAATAAAGAGACATTTAGGTGCATTAACGTTATAAACATCATCACCCATAAAGAGATAAATGTTGAATAATGATGCTGATAATGTTTTTGATATAATGAAGATAATAACGTTGACAAACCTTAGGGATCAAGTATTAGACCGATAACACCAACAGATGTTAGTGGTAGGAATGACTATTGTTGATTAAGTCTTTTAATCTTAGTTAAAAGAAATGTAAACTCTTTTTAAAACTTTAAAGATTGAGAGGTAATTCAGTCTTATAGTAAAGTGTTTCATTAACTCATGTATTGAATTACTTTTCTATACGTCTATTTATGATTACTTTTTATTAATTTATATTGCGCGTGATTAATTTATTAGTTAAAATAATCATTTGCTAGAATAAAGTTTAAATACGTGAAAGTTCCATTCTTTTAATTATTTGTGACAACTAGGAATTTTACTTTACTAGGTCAGAAATCATTTCTCTTAATAAAAGCATGCAACTAGTTAAATACAACCGCGATTATTGTGTTATCTTGCTTCAATAGTCTTTCTTTTTTAAAGCTATTATTTAATTGAATTTTATATCGTATTTAAAGTTGTTAAGCAATAAAGGTTAATTGAATTATATATTTTCGATTAACTAATCTTAAAGAAAGAAGAATATTTAGTTTTACATCAAATATATAATTAATGAAATAATTAATTTTTGTCAATGATTAATTGTAGTTCCAAAAGTAAAGTGATCATAAACTAAAGTTTGTTTTATTTAAATTTTTAATTTTATTTTTTCATTGCAAAATTGTCTAATCCCTTTTGTTAATTTTTTTTGTAATGATTTACAAATAAGAGTTTCTCGTGACATCAACTCTTACTTCTATGTATTACCTTTATTTAATTGCAATAATATAAGAATTAATTTAGGGTACATATTATATCAATAAATAAAAAATAATTTAAAATAAAATTTCAAAACAAAAGAGGAGAAATATGTTGACAACTTCAACTTCTTAGTTTATCTCATCATTTCAACCTTTAGTAAGTACACATCTTCAACTTCTTAGTTTATATAAAGACAAAATTTTGGAATTACAATATTTTCTACACCTCTGTAAGAAAATGCAAACGTCTAACCCTTACTGCATCCTCTTTTGTTTCTTAAGATCGAACCTTACTTTATCATTATCTTAACAACTCGACCATGGCTGCACTTTTGATTTGGGATACATGCTTACAGTCACAGTAATAAGTATGATAACAGGCCGGATTAGGTTGGGTTGAACGGGGAATATCATTGATAAAAAGCTAAATTAAAATTTAATTATATTTGAATTTTAAAACATCATTTTAAAGTAGAGACAGATCTTTTGGACTAGCATCCGAATTTAATTTAAAATTTAATTAATTTATATCTAACTTATTAATTTTAAATAGGGTCTAACCAAATTGGGTCATTTTATCATGTCTGCCTAATACGCAAGCTATTTAAGCCCAGATGTGGGAGAACCCATATCCATGTGCACACTCAATTATTACACAAGTCCCACAATTGAGCAGTGTCACTGTCGAACAAGTATTAGGTTCTTGGAATCTCAGAACGAGAATCTCGTACACTCTAATGTCTGAAC
Source organism: Erythroxylum guanchezii (assembly GCA_025629825.1). Classification (NCBI taxonomy): domain Eukaryota; kingdom Viridiplantae; phylum Streptophyta; class Magnoliopsida; order Malpighiales; family Erythroxylaceae; genus Erythroxylum; species Erythroxylum guanchezii. The sequence continues at coordinate 2,426,260 of JAOTAX010000196.1, read as the reverse complement.
CAAGACGGCTCTTATTTTATGTTGGAGATCATTAGCTGGTCTAACTAAAGAAGCCACTGTATAGATCTGCATTATGAATTCATGAATGCTGAAGATGCTTAAAATGTAAAACAAAATGTATTATAAAATTAATTTAATAATAATTATAAAAAAGTGATGTTCACAAATCTTTTAATTTTTTATTGTGCGGAATTCATTTAATTTAGTTTAATTTATGTATTTTACTTATGTTTGTAATATTTTAAAAATTAAAGTGGAAGTTAAACCGGCAAAATAAAAAATTTAAGGTTTAAAAGATTCAATCACCATTGTAAAATCGGTTAAAGATTGAATAAAATTAAAAAATTTAAAATATGATTATAAAAAATTGTTCTTATTTATAGAAATTTTTTTATGTTTAATTAAAAAATTATTAAATAAAAACTAATTGATTTATTTTAGTTTATAAGAATTTATTAATTTATAAAAATTAATTGATTAATTAATAAAATAATCAATTTTAATAATAAAAGTTATTAAAATGGTCAAACTGAAAATTAAACGGTTATAAAATTTTTAGATAAGGGTAGCTAAGAATATCAAGGAATCAAGATTCACGCTTTCAGGGAAACATTGATTCCCTTTCCTCATACAAGGACAAAAGCTTCTGTCTTAGAGCCTCACACTCAATGTTAACAGTTCCTTTCACCTGCAAAACCTGAAAATTCAAAGTAAGAAACCAGATTTAGAAACAAATTTACACATCTATCTTCGTCAATGCAAAGCAAAGAACGTCACGAAACTAAACCTGTAGATGAAGATTATGGAAAACCCTGTCGTTAGAGGACTTGAAGGAGGAAGAATTCATCAGGAAAAGGCCATCCTCATGCAAACTGAGTAGGATTTGTGACAGTGGAGTTTGATCGATCTTTGAGGTGGAAATCTGAATAATGAACTCTGTGTTATTAACTCGATTTACTGATACTGCGATCGAAGACCTTTGTTGGGTTCTTGTTCTTTGGTTTGCGTGATTAATTATCATATCATCTTGTTTAGATTTCGTCTTCAGAAGCTCCCGCTTCTTTTGAACCAGTTTTTCTACTTGCTGTTGTAGCTCAGGTATGTATTTAAGAACTCGTGAAACTGTAGCTGGTATGCTTAACTTTTTCTGCATCAAAATCATCAGAAACAAGAACTCAATACATTAGAGCTTTTGATTTAGAACAATATGAACATTATTTTCGAAGTTGGCGTCAGGGTTACCGTTTGATCTACAGCAGGAAGCAATGAACGGAGTGAAGAATACAAGTTATTAATCTTCCTTCGACGATCACGTTCACTGGCATTATGGTTGAGCTTCTTAACCGTGTCAGGTTCATCACCATATCCAGTGAAAGAAGTTGCAGAGTGATTAAACTTGATAAGTTGTGGTTGATCAGATAGTATAGGAGATAAATAAGGGAAAGACTCAGCAGTTTCACTTTCTGCAAATATGTAGCTTTGTTCATTGATTATGGGGTCCTCTAATGACCATCCATAACCTTGAAACATGGGAGGACAAAATGCTACCATAGTGGATAAGCTTTCGGAGCTATTTGATACTTGTGTGTCTGGTATAAGAAAATGAGCTGATCGATCATAACTTATATAAATTGCTGCATGCCAATTTTATATCACTTATCACATATTTGAATAATGTTTCGAGGCAATATGAACTATAATACAATAATTAAAAAGTCTTACTGATTTGACCAATTTAATTGTAAAAATTTTAAAACATTTAACTTTTCGAGTTAATTTTTAAATTTTCAATTCGATTTATTTTAATAATTTATCTTATTAAAAACTGATCAATTTATTAATTAATGATTAATTTTTATAAATTAATAAGTCCTTATAAATTAAAATAAATCAATTAATTTTTATTTAAAAATTTCTTTTTTAATTAAAGTAAGTACGGTCTTTTTCAATCATATGTTAAATTCTTTAATTTTATAACTATAATATCAATTTAACTTTTTAAATTTTAGGCCTCTTAATTTTCAATAATTTCAATATGATTTTTAAAACATTGATATAATGTAATACTCCATATTATTAGAATAAACAAGCTAAGATTTAACAATTTTTTATTAATAGGACCACAATGTCATAAAGTGCTACCAATTAATGAATCTCTAAAAACTCATCATCTTGGTGTCATTTATTCTTTGCCTTTCCTAATTTTCCTCAAATTTTGAAATAATTTATTGACTTTGAAAAATACCACTGGTTGAAATAATTTATGAATCCATTGTGCCCCACCAAAAAATAATTTATAGATCTACCATCTCCACTATGTTAGCAACAAATATAGTATGTGTTTGATGACAAATCCTATTTCGTTAGTGGTTTTGCTAGTGACAAGTGTGAGGAAGATGACATTTTAGCTACCTCATCATGATAGGCTTCATTAGTAATAGAATTCTATACATAACCAATTCCATTTGAGAAAAAGCTAATCTAGTCATACCCTTTAGATTGCTCAAGCTTACGAACTAGAGATCATTTTATCTATATATAGAATAGCTTCAATTATAGCTTTCATTATATTTATCACAGTGGGAAAATATGATGTGTTTAAGAGTAACTCTTACATCATTCTTTGTGTTAATTGCCGAATATAAGGATAAAATTAGAAATGGGCTAGGTTAGATTTAGGCCCAAAACCTTTAATTAATTTTCATCAAATTTTGGGCTAATCAAAAAGTTTGAAATTGATCGAAATTTAATAATTTTTAATTAATTTTTAATAATAAAAATAATAAAAATAATTAAATAAAAGATTAGATAATTTAATATTTTTATAATTAATCCGATCCAATCTATTAAGTTTTTAAATTATTGGTAAACATTGAAAAAATTCCTAAGGACTACTTAGATCATTCTGTACGTAATGAGGACAGGACTAAGGATTCTTTTATATACGTTGCTGTTGCAAAAACAATGAATAATGATGCCCTTTCACTTTCACTTATGAAAATAACATACGTAATAATTAATAACCTAGCCGTACCGTTTTGATGTAAACATTGGGAATAACAACAAATAAATAAAGTTAGTGACCTACTGAATGATGCCTACCCTTTTAATTAATTTGCTTGCTTTTTACAATATATATTATGAGGAAATTCACTATAAATCTCCAAACTTTGTGTCCAATGGACAATATAAGCAATACATATATGAATATTGGGCACTAATTAACCTAAAATTCTATATAATCTATCTAAGGGTCGTTCTTAATTTTTTATAGGTATGGACAAAGTAAAAAAAAAGTTTCTATTTTAGCTTATTTTTGAGGCCTCACAAAGAATAAAAATAAGTAAAATATGAGTCATTTTATTGTTTTTTATGAAGTCACAAGTTTGTCCTATTTTGTTTCATTTTATTTTTATGAGGATAAAATATGTCATATTTTATTATTTATGAGAATGGGCCCTAGGCAGGTGCCTTTCCTGTCTTTACCCAGGATCGACCCTAATCTATCTAAGTTTGAATTTATAGTTTAAAGGGTAAACTTTAATGTACAAGATTCTCCGTTTTACGAGAGTCAAAAGAAAATCATTAATTATATGCAGCATTTTTTTTACATTTTAGAAAGATATTGTTTCTGTGATACAAAACCGTAACTTTCCAATCACAAAAGTATAACTTTACCGGTCCCAAACAAGTAATACAATATTTAATATAATTTTATTGGTAAAATCTAAAATTTCCCACACGAGTGTTATTATACTTAATGTCGTAAGAGTCTAATTTTTGTTTAAAAAAGGAGTATGAATATAGTTTAGTTAGTGACGTTAACATCGTAATTATTTTATAGCAATTTCAAAGACGAAGTATAAGAGCAAGTTTGCATGTGTAGGGAGCGTGGCGTATGCATGGCATGTTAGGTCCGGACTAGGGCTTCGTCTGCTTGGCACGCTCTTAGGCCGAATGTGTATAATTTAACCACGAGCATTGGTTCCCAACTCACGGGTATTCTTGTTCCCACCCCCTTGGAAGCACAAGACCTTGAGATGTCTCAATGCTCGAAAGTGGAGACTTTCACGGCAGTCACTTTACCACGTCAAGATTTAAACTACCTTTTTTATACAAACCAATTACATTTGTTTAAGAACATCTTCAGATGGATAAGTAACATTAAAATTATCAAACTAGAGTGGACGGTTATAGTTCTTGTAAACAATTTATAACCTTTAATAGTTAGGATTCCGAGAGAAAGAAAATGGGGTAAATTGTTTTGAATGTTCTAATCTTTTAGTAATTCATTAAATACATCTTAATTTTTATTTTTAAAAGGCATATATCATCACCAAAATGTCATTTTAACATTTTTAACAATAAAACTTAACCCAAAACTAATGTTTTAAAAACCGGATTGGAAATTAAACTGATAAGACAAAAAGTTTAAGGTTTAACAGGTTCAACTGGTATTCAAACGTTATAAATTTGGTTAAAGATTAAATAAAATTAAAGAATTTAAAATATGATTGAAAGAGACTGTCATTATCTATCAAAAAATTCGAAGTTTAATTGAAAAAGATATTGCTAAATAGACATTAATTGATTTATTTTAGTTTATAAGAACTTATTAATTTATAAAAATTAACTAATTAATTAATAAATTGATCGGTTTTTAACAACAAGAATTATTAAAGTAAATCAAAGTGGAAAGTCGAAAATTAAACTAAAAAATTGCACTGTTCAAGTTTTTTTATAGTTTAATCAACCGAGCTGGTTAGATTTTTTAATCATTTTTCAAAATAATTCTTTTTAAGTGTCATACAAATTTTGATAATATTTATATTTACGTAAAATTTTCACAAATTTGATCTTTAAAAATTGTAAAAAACAACTCTTATCAAATATTTTCAATCTTTTATGGAAAATATATTAGACTATGCTTAATATTTATACAAAATTTTAAGTGTTTTTTCTAAAAATATTATTTTAAGGTAATCAAGTTATTCTTACTTAAATACACAAGCTATATTTTTATTAATAAATTTGTAATATTATTAAATAAATGTTAAAATATATTTCATAATTTAGAATATTTGAAATAATTTAGCTGAAGACAAAAGCTATCAATAACTTTATTTATGTATGTTTCTTTTGATCGCAACACACAAATGTCCTTGACTTGGTTACTGACCAAATGGAATTTCTGGGCCTCCATATCACATGAAATTGAAGCATCGTTCATTTCGCAGGAGGAGCTATTTCTAGTTTGAAATCATTTACGGAGTGTTTGGATACTTTTGAATTGAATTTATTAACGAATTGAATTCAATTACATTAATGAAATTGAATTCAATTCAATTTACACTGTTTGGAACAAATCTAATAATATTAGAATTCAATTCAATTACACTATTTGGAACATAATCAAAATGAATTCAATTATTTCATATGACATATTTACCCCTGATTAAAAAATAATCTTATTAACTAATAAGCATTTCTAATGCAATTAATCAACTTATAATCATTAATTTTATTATCAGTAATATCATAAAAAAGTTTATTATTAAAATAAAAAGAAAAAATTAATTAAGATCACTAGAAATGATTTTGATCATGTTTTTGCAGACCCTAATCCTAAAGGTATTTACATTGAGTTTGGGAGATGGTTTCGAAGAGAGGGTGAAAGAAAGAGGAAGAGTAGTACGAGATTGGGTTGATCAGAGGGAGATATTGAAGCATGAGTGTGTTCAAGGGCTCTTAAGTCACTGTAGATAGAACTCGATGTTGGATAGCATATGTGCAGGAGTGCCAATCCTTGCATGGCCGATGATGGTGGACCAGCCATAGAATGCTAGAATGGTGGTGGAGGAGATCAAAGTTGGTCTAAAAGTAGCGACGCGCAATGATTCTGTGAAAGGGTATGTGAAAGGTGAAGGATTGAAGAAGATGGTGAGAGAGCTAATGGAGGGAGAGAAGCGTAAGGAGGTAAGAAAGAAGGTTAAGGAATGTTGCATGCATGCCTTGGTCCCACGCCTTAGTATAATGGTTACATTGATTGGTTGTCAAAGAAGGCTGCATGGTTG
>JAOTAX010000196.1:2401094-2420086 GCA_025629825.1 Erythroxylum guanchezii | reverse complement strand
TATCTTTATTTTCGTTATTATTTGTCGGGCTATTAAATTCAACCGGGATCCGATCCGAGAGCATTTTATCTTAACAAGGAAGTTGCAGAAATGGCTAAGAAAGCTACGGAGGTGGAGACTAGTTCGTCATGGGTATTATTGGGTTTCAACGTAAAAAACGAAGAGTAGTAGCCTTTGGAATTGAATTCACGTAAATTATACCGTAAATTCAATTTACAAAGAGAGTAGGATTTAAATCCATATGTGAATTCAATTCATGACTACTTTTTTGTTCCAAACACATGAATTGAATTCAATCCATTATGTTCCAAACTGGCTGTTACTCATACCTTTAACAATTAGCATACGGCAAAAGTTTTGAAGTCAGAGTTCGAACTACCATTTGTATAAGTCAGATTATCCAATGGAACATGATTTCTCCTTTGTATTGATACATATAGGATCCATGGAGCAATTAGTTAGAAAATACATTTTATACAACAGCTCTTCTATAGCTTCTAATATAATAGAAAAGGATCCCAAGATTTTGAATGATCTTGAATCGATCTTACTTGGAATCGTAAATCTCCAATGTCTAAAGGGCATGTCCATGCCAGTGGTCACCCTATAATTTCTTTGCAAAGTCAGTCAATGGTGGGGTCACACTGCTATTCGTTCAATTTCTTTGCAAAGTTAGTCAATGGTGTGTCCACTTTAAAGGTTGCCTTTCTCTTAAAATGGCCAAGAGCTTTCCCGGAAAAACTTAAGGAAGACTGCACAACTCCACAAGAAGAGAGAATAGGGATTGGAATAAATTAAATCGAATTTGGTTTCTAATATTTGGATCCAAACATAAACTTTTGATCATGTTTGGATTCTTGATCTTAAATTCAGCCATGTCTTGGAGATTTTTTATGCTTCTTTTTCTCACAGAAATAGCAGCCTGTTACCACAATGATCAAGAATTCACTTTTCACAGGCATCTGAAGCTTGACGGTGTCTCTGAGATTGATGAGACGGGCACTGTCAAGCGTATCAACGCCCCCGGACACCATACAGGTCAAGTTTTATACTCTTTACCCTTCGAATTCAAGCATCCTTCAACCAACTCCGTCTCTTTCTCTACAACTTTTGTTTTTTCAATGAACTTTCGCTTTCCAGCGATGTCCAGAGATGGAATCTCTTTCTTTATATCCTCTAAAAAGCCACTTCCTTTAGCCACTTGGTCAGATTATGAATCTACCCATATATTCTCGGTAGTGTTTAGCACAAGAATCAAATATACTGAAGGTTTTATAGATACGAATGACACCCTTTTGGAGATCAATGAAAAGGACACAACTTTGATCAGTTCCTCTCCTTTGGGTTTCTTCTCGGACATGGATGGATACCTTCAAAAGGTAGACCTCACAGAAGGTGAACCATTCCAAGTTTGGATAGAGTATGATGGAATAGCGAAGATGCTAAATGTTACACTCTCTCCTTTAAATGTTCCAAAACCAAGTCGTCCTCTACTTTCAGTAGTAGAAGATCTAACACCAAGGATCTCCAAGAACATGTACATAGGCATATCCACTTGTGATCAAGCAAGCCTGTCTGGTCATTATATAACGGGGTGGAGTTTCAAGGTTAATGGTCCGGCACAAGAGTTTGATCGTTCACAGCTTGCTATGTTCAATCCGGTAGAGGAAAAATTCATCCCTCTCAGAAACTGGAAAATCATTCGTGTTAATTGTTCCTGCGCACATGGGGCACAAGCAACTCAAAATAGATTAAAGGGCACGAACAATGTTGTAAAATAGGATATTCTGTAATTATGGTAGGAAAGATTTTATGGACAAGAGGAGCCTTGTAATCCTGTTTTCCTCATGATAATGAGAAGAATATTCTCTCTTGTCTTCTTGATGGTATTAGAGCAGGTATTTCGTTTTCCACGTCTCCTTGTTCGAATTCCATCGTGACCAAAATCGTGAAGAGGGTGGTGGCTCCGACTTCACCTTTCTTTTTCCATCCTTTAGGGATCCTCTGTTCCACTCTTCATGTCCGAACTCTGTTCCGCCTATTCTTATCCACATACTTCACAATAAATTAATGAAATGTGTGGACGAAAATGAGTGGAACAAGGATGGCTCAGAAAAAGTGGATCAGAGAATCTGTTATCCGGAAACTATAGCTATTGCATTATACTTACAATAGATTAAGAACCTGAGCTCTATTTGTATTTTCTTTTAAATTTTGATCTTTTAATTAGGCTTAGGCTTAAAATCTTTCTAGCCAAACTCGGCCCAAAATTTAAAGTTTAAATTTTTGAAGTAAAATAGCATTGTCTTGGATAAAATATAATTTTAAATTAAAAAAATATTTAATTAAGCTTGACCTGAACTCAATCGACCAGACTCAGGCTCGGGCTCAAGCTCAGGCTTAAGCTCGGGCTTGAGCTCGGGCTCGGGCTATTGCCAAGCCTATGATATGTAAAGGTATGGAATCATGTGCTTAAGAGGTAATCCTCTCTTGTTGCCTTTAATGATTGGGCTACATGTGCAGAAAGTTTTTGGCATTTTGGCAAAACCAGTTCAGACATAACTATAAACATAGAACACTATACGAGTTCTTCTTGAAAGCTAAGCTAACTCTGTAAATATATACAAAGCTACCTCTGAGTTATTCATATAAAGGTCATCTCAGACCTGGACGCCTATCCGTTGCGCCACCTGATCCAAAAAACAAACAAACTGGACAATATTACGAAACAAATCTGATCTAAGCAATGTCATCACAAAAAGTCTTGTATTCTCAAAATTTTCAGTTGGAACATAGAATGGTTACCTCCTGGAAGGAGTGAACATCACTTCCCCAAAGCCAAGCATCACAGCCTGCATCACGTGCACCCCAAATATCGTTCCTTCTATCATCGCCTACATGTAAAGCATCCTCCGGGTTTACCCCCAACAGCTCACAAGCTTTGAGGAATATCGTGGGATTTGGCTTCTCTGCTGCAACCTGTGGAAGGGGGAGAGGAAAGATTTTGCAAGCAAACTAACTTAGAATTGAACAATTTTCAGTGTCTTTCAGATGAGTCCCAAGACAATAAGACTTCTTATGAATCAATAAATCAATCAAATGAGATGAAAGTTACAACAGCTGCACATATTTTGACTATGCTTGCTTAATTTGACTCGAAACAATCAAAACTCTCTTGATTCAAAGTGAGAATTGCAAGTGGGGCTGTAGCAATCAAAGGAGAGTAGAAGAGTAGACTTACTTCAGCTGAAACTGCCACTGCATCAAACCAATGATCACATTTTAAAGCCCGTAACAAAGGTCTAAGCCGAGTGTCAAAGTTTGACACAACAGCCAATTTTACACCTGCTTTTCGAAGAGATGTAAATACTTTTTCGGCATCAGGATCAGAGAGGTGCCAAGCCTTTACCATAACAAGGAAACACACAAAGTAAATGTTTATAGTCTGCAACAAATTAAAGAAAAGAAGACTATTCATGGTACAGAATCAAACCATACCTTTTCAGTGGTATAGTAGTCATAAAGTTCTTCAAAGTACTGAGAGTCTGAGCAGCCAGTGGAGGAACTAACAATATATTGCCAGAAGGGTCTCCCATCATTCACATATCTGAAACAAACTAGTATGAGAAAGTAGACTTCATGGCTACTGATCTTAATCAGTAAAAACAAAATCTCATCAAAGAAAACTGAAGAACTGAAAAGTTTTCAATTGCTGTTTGAAAATTGTATCATATCCCCTGCTTGAAATATGGCTCAAGAAATCAAACGTTTAAGTACTTTGGAGCAAATTGTTAATCTTAAACACGTTTGCGTGAGCCAAAATTCTCTGGTGCGATACGGATAATATACACTTTTACAAGGTGTAGCTAGATTGACAGACCACTTTTACAAGGTGTAGCTAGATTGACAGATCTGAGGAAGATCTTGATTGACATATTCAACGACTAGCGCCCTTTTGTTCTCATTGAAACTTCCAACAATTTATGGAAGTATAACATGACCAAACAATTTGAATGAGAAGCAATTTGAGGCACTCTCAAATCACTTCTCACACTAGTTCGGTCAATTTGTTCTTCCCATAAGTTTCATAGATCTGAGTAGATCATGTACTCTGTTGATTCAATCCTCTTTCTTTCTTTGCCATTATCGAATTTATATATTGAAAAGTAGTAATTCATTCATTAACATCTCGAGACAGCACAAGCATACTGCTCAGGTCACAGAAGGAACTTATATAATTCAAGGGTAAAGCACTAGGGGGCAATAAAATTTCAGATTCCAAGGAAAACATGTGAACTGAAAACCAAGTAATCTAAAAGTTGAGATTCCAAACACAAAGAAATGAACATAATTTTCATTTTCTGGTCTAGAAAAAACAATCAGAAATCGCAAGAACATGTAAATATGACAGAGAAATATCATGGAAAAAGAAGAACTTTTAATTTCACTACAACACAGAGTCAAACTGAAAGAGAAATGCAGTAACAGACCTGAGACGAGATTGGCCCCAGGGCTTCCCGTAGGCTCTCCTGTATCTGTTCAGTATCTCATCCTCTGAGTACTCAACCCCATATTTTTCCCCAATCTGTCTATATATCTGAAGAAGAGAAATTGAAAGCAATTAATATGACTGACTAAATTTTACTTTTATAATTCTACAATACACAAAAAAGGTGTAAACTTTCTGCATCAATAACCCAGAAAAGAAGAAGAAGAAGAAAATTCATCAAGTACATTCATTTACAGAACAAATTCATCTACTTCAATTCTTTAAATGAACCAGATGATCCCAAAACATGAATATTTACAGCTTTCCAAATTATCTCATTGATCAAAACCAGAACTTTTCAGCAAAAGCAATAAACTTTACAACATCAGTGTTCAATCAATGCATAAAAACACAACCCAAGACATGGAAAAAACCAAAGAACAGAACATGCAAAACCGGAGACAGTTGAAACACACAATACACGAGAGCATAGACATTGCATGTCCATTTACCTGTGCCATAGGCTGAGAGGGAACGACAAGAGTACCAACAGCATCAACAAGCAAAGCCTTATGGGTGATATCACCATACAAGGACCTTCTGTAATCTTCATAATCCTTAACACCTAATATCTCCAACCCCACTCCCCTTGAGCCACCCACTACCACATCCTGCCTCACTATCGCCGCTGCCGTCGACGAGGAAAATGGCGCCAACCCTTTTGAGATTGACCCGGATCTCATCAGACACCGAGCTCCAGTAACGTTGTTAACAAGCGAGGAGAGAGCTCTTGCTAGTTTAGTTCTTGTCGCCATCTTTGTTTTTCTTCACATTCAAGTGGGAAGACGTATAAATTTATGGAAGTTAACTTCGGTTACATTTCTTTTATTTTTTATTTTTTCATTATAATAATTAAGTGATTATATAATAGTACTTACATTGATAATTGAGTAATTGACTAATTTCAATTGAGGGAGTGTGTTAGTGAATATGTAAAATTAATTAAGTTGATCTCATATAATAACTTAAGCTATTACGGTGAAACGATCATCTAACAATAACGAAAGATGTTCTTTAGAAAGAATTTTTAAAAAATAATTTTTATTATTTAACTATGGATAAATGTTTATCTTATATTTAAAGTCGAAAATTAAAAATTATATTATAATTTATATTACATGAAAATTAAATATTTAATCTAAATTATTAGTTGTTTGATTGTTTATAAATTCAAAATACATAATATAAGAACGTGATAAAGAGATAAGATTTATATAATATGTGATTTGATTTGTGTTTTTATATAAGAAAAGTTAGCACTTTATAAGAAAAATAATTTGAATATGTTTAATATTTTTTGGCATTAAAAAATAGATAATTAATTTTAATATTTTTTATTAAACACTTCCATATTTTATTTCTAATAATAGATCATCCATGTATGGTTTAAGGTTTAAAATGTTCAACCGTTATTACACCACCATAAAACTAGTTAGAGATAAAATAAAATTAAAAAATTTGAAAAATAATTGAGAAATAATATCCTTACCTATAAAAAATTTAAATTTTATTTAAAAAACTATTAAATAAAAATTAATTAGTTTATTTTAGTTTATAAAAATTGATTAATTACAAAAATCTACCGATTAATTAATAAATTTATCAATGTAAAATTTTTGTGTTATTTTGGAGGATAAAGATACGAGACCTTTTCAAATTTATATATCAGCATGATTTTTACTAAATTGTTATCATCGTAAAACTTTTGGACTACTCTAAACTGTCAGGAAGAGAGAAATAAATTATGTTGTACTTTTTCTTCACTATTATTATTAGGTTATTTATAATGATCTTATTTGTAATTCAATTACTTATTTTAATTTTTATATTTAAAAATTATTATTATTTAATTATATGTCTTTTTTATTATATTTAAAATTTTTATCATTTATAATTCTAAAATGATGTTAAGAAAAATAAATATCAATCGAGCCTGTCATACAGGGCTTGTCTAGTGCGAAGTACCCGATTAGCGTGATTTATACGCTATTGTATTAATTCAGAGATTTACCCAATGCACATTTAAATGAAAGAGACTACAGGTTCCTCCGTTTCTAAAAAAAGACTTACATAATAAATAAATAACATTATAAAAAAGTAAATAATAATCCTTAAAATAAAAATATAAGAAACTTGGTGTATTTAATCCTTATTTAGGTTAAAAGGGGACAAAACAAATGCCACTTGAACTTTGGTTATGTCAATTTTGCAGTTCAAAAAGAGTTGTCAAGTAAATCAGATTATAGTAAAGCAAACATCGTGAAATTGTGACAGGGTATAAAAAAATTTACAGATTATGACAAGAACGTGATCATCCACCCAAAGTCCAAGGAAGAACAAGTCAAAGAGGCCTTTCCTTATCGTAACAACCTATTTAATTCTTAAGCAATGACCATCTTGTAAGTTACTTGGAATCTACTACTTCTAAATGAGTCTACTATTGATTGGATTATATTAATTTTAATTTATTATTCCAATTGAAGAAGAAAAAAAAGACAATTTAGTATTAACAAAAGGCAAAAAGAATCCAAATTAACAATTAAATTTTGATTAATTTAATTTTAAATTGATACATTCTAATTATAAAAGATGTTATTTTGATAATTTTCTTAAAACGATATTATTTTGACGAGTTCGATCTGATTCAAAACGTTATTATGTTTAAATATATGACTTAAGATGAGAAGTAATAATAGATGTCAATCTCTACTTTCCCTAAAATCGAAAGGACGTAGAAAAGCAGGTCCAAAGCCAGTTTCAAGCCACAAGAGTGATATGAGGATGCAAATGAAGCTGAAGCACAAGCCACAGATTCTGTGTTCTCGGTCAGGACTAGACTTTGGAAGATTAGCAAAAGTCCAACATGACCCCGCTTTCCTCAAATTGAAAGGCACACAGAGTTTGGAGCTTGACATTTCCTGCGTGATTGCTACAAGATAAGGAAAGAATGTTGAAAGGAACTTCTGCTACACTAGTGATAAGTGAGGAAAGCTTATAAGTTATGGCCACATTTACCAATACAATGGGCTCAAGCCTTTGATTCCTGTATTCTGTGTTGTTGGGGATAGGATAGAATATGTGTATAAAGTTTTAGATTGTCATTGCAAGTCTTGGATGTTATTAGGTCCACGTGTGTAAGGGCAAGAAGAGCACCTGCTCAGGACCTTCTTTAAACTTGTTCTTATTTTCTTTCTTTTTTTTTTTTACAAGAACTTATTTTTGATATTTATAAAGAATAAAAAGCGACAAAATAGGAGCTTTTTTTAACTTTAATAAGAGCCTATGAAATGTTTGGAACAATCTTAGACTCTATTAGGGTTGATAATGGGTCGATATGGATTTATGTTGAATTTTTTTATTTTTATATGAACTTAAGTTAAATAGTTCAATTTTTCTAATTTAATTTGGGTTTGAATTTTCTGATCTAAATTTAAAGTTTGGTTGATTTTTAAATAAAATAGAATATTAGTTTAACAATTTAATGGAATTAATTTAAATTATTAGGGTCTATTCAAAAAAAAATTGACCTTAAATTCAGATTAATCAAACAAATAATTCTCCGGATTCTAACAATAATTGTTGAAAAAAGGTAAAAACATGTTTTTATTTTACTTTTAAAATACTTTTATTAATTTTAAATTATTTTAAAATATTAGATATATTTAAAAACCTTTTTATTAAATTTATACCGAATTATTATAATATAAATTATCACCTGATTAATTATTTAATATATACTAGAAAATTTATAATTATTCTTAATTTAATTTTAACAAAGATTAGTACAACTTTCTTTTTAATGATTTTAATGTTAAGAGTCTTTGTCTAAAATTTAAAACAATAATAATAATAATAATTTTAAATTAATAAAACCATATAAAAAAGGGTTAGTATCTCAAAGAAACTACATGTATCTTCTTGGTATACATATCTATAAAAGCTTGGATTAATAGGATATGAAACGACCATCATTTGGCTTATCCTGATGACCAGGAGTGACGGCGGAACTGTCCTATTTCATCAACATCCCACAAAATGATTTTATCCAAGACACAATGATGTGTAAATGATGAAACATTAGGGTCGTTTGGTTTTTAAATTATTTTATTTTATTAAAATAAATAATAATTTTTATTTAAGAAGTAATATTTATTTAAAATTTTATTTTATTTAAAATTATAATATTTTCCATTTTTAATATAAATTCAATTTTTAAAAAAATCAGATAGGATCTAAATCTAAGCCTATTGTGATGCATGATTGGATAAGTAAGCACATGAATATCATATATTAAACTATTAGACTTTTACATTAAGGTCAAGTGTTCTCCTTTTTAATGATTGTGGAGTCACTTGGTTACGTTTCAAAGTGCACTAATTAAATGATGGAATGTGTATAATAATCATAAATATGTCCTTTAAATAATTATTGACAAACAAATAATTGTAAATTAACCAATTAATTGTAAACTAGTTATTTTTTTTAGTTTTTAATTTTTCAGTTCGATTTATTTTAATAACTTAATCAGTTTATTAATTAATTACTCAATTTTTATAAATTAATTAATTTTTAAAACCAAAATAAACTAATTAATTTTTATTTAACGGTTTCTTTTTAATTAAACTTTAAATTAAGGAAAATCTCCTTCAATGATATTTCAAATTCTTCAATTTAATTTAATCTTTAACTAATTTTATGAAGGTATAATACTAGTTGAATTTTTTAAATCTTAAATTTCTTGTCTTATCGATTTAACTTTTAGCCTAATTTTTAAAACATATCACCGACGCCAGTTGGTACAGCCCTACAAGGTCAAAGGTCAACTGTTAATGTTTAAGAATGGTCTGGAGATAAGTTCTGCCATGTTTATCTCGGTTGCTTAAGTTACAGCCTATAAATCACATCAAGAGTAAAGATTAAGGAAAAATAATGTTGTTGCTGCTTTTTCAGGCCCATGTTTAAAGTAAGATTAGATGTTCTGGACCTTAATTAATTTCAAGATTAATTAACATTTAGCATTTCATCTTATACTTGCATAATTAAGGAAAACCAAATATTAAAAATATATGCAATGCAATGCAATTTTTATTAATAAACATATTAAACCATTACGTCATATATATATATACAATAATCCATTTTTTCTGCAAATCCTGATGCCACTTCTTATTTATCTCATATGTAATACCTAGCTGCAAATGGGGAAGTCACTGAACCAATCCACAATTTACCATCTTTCTCCATAACTTCACTTATAGACATCAATCCCTTCCCATGTCTGTCTTCAAAAGTTTCCAAAACCTCACCTTCCTCACTCAGCCTCACGGCCAAACCACACCCTCTGAACTTGGCCAAAGCTGCATGAGCTTTCATTACATCAATAGGAAGTTTGAGGAAGGCATTTCCAATCCATGGATGTGAGAGGACCAAATCCAAAACCTTCTCTTTTCTTGAATGTATCCCAACCCAATACCCTCCTCTTGGACTCCTCTTTATGTTATCTGGGAAACCCGGTAATTGAGCAAAGACTTCAAGAGTTCCAGCTTTTGGTTCTTTTAGCCAGTATCTCATAACTCTACAGCTTGTGGTTTCCACTAACAAAATGAAGTCTCCATCTTTGCTTAGAGCTACTCCATTTGGGAATGAGAGGTTGCCTACAAGTAGATTCACTTCTGGGCTTTCTGGGTCATATCTCATTAACCTCCCTGACTTGTCACCACTCAGTATGACTGAGATATAGTTCCTGAAAAGTTGTTGCAATCCAAGTTTTAAGTTGCAATCAATGCTCTAATACCTTAGTCTAATCAAATTTAATTTAATCCGTTAATTTCATATTGTTCCACCCGATTTTAATTATTTTCTAAGATTTTTCGATCTAAAAATATTGTCAAGTTTGAATCATAGCCTAAACCTAATCAGATATTGAACTTTATAAAATCGAATTTAATCTATTAATTTTAGATTGATCGCCTTACTAAATTGTCATTCATTTGATTAGCTTATTACTATAATTAAAAATAATGTATATATAATTACAAATAATGTTCTTTATCATGATTTTAATTACTAATCATAGTAGTGATGCAAAATCAATGGTAAATAGAATAAAGGGTAGGGATAGAGTGTCTGACATACCGTCTATGGTATCGTGAACTGCTATCTGTAAAATAAACAGCACCGCTTGATTGATCAATGTCCAAACTATTGGTGAATGCCAAAGGAAGGCCTTGTTCATGTGTCACAATCCTAGTGGCCAAGCCCCCTTGAGACCCCACCTTCAGCAGTCCCATGTAAGCATCCGTGATGTAAAGATCACCGTTACTTACGTTGAATTTCAAACCAAGTGGACGGCCACAGATGTGCTCCATTGGTTGATGATCATTTGGTCCTCCGCAGCCATCCCTATTCAAAAATAGCCAAATATTTTTAAGCATTAATTTACCCTAAAAAATCACTTCCTTGTTATCTTGTATTTTATGTTAATTTATTTTTTATATCCTTGTTAAAATAAAGGATATGTCTCATTAGGAGTAGAATATTAGGGAGTTTATATAACTAAGACCTGGATCTGCCTGCCCAAAAATTAGCATTCCAAGCTTGGGTTAACTAGATCTTGATTAAATTATCGGCCCAGTTTTTCTACAAAATGGGTATTGTGTTGAAATAAGGCTTAAGCTGCCCAGACTCAGCCTGAGTTGACTGGATCTTGAACAAGTCTTGGGCCCAGTTTTTCTAAAAATGAGTATCAGGTTGAGATAATGTTCAGGCTGCTCAGGCCTAACCCAGCCTCAAGCCGAATCTTTATATACAAGAATATAAGTTTATGGAAATTGAAAAATATTCCAAATAAAATTAACTATTCAAAACATATCATTAATTACTTAAACAAACTATAAAAAAAAGAGAACCGGAAATATCTTGCAATTATTATAATTAACATAATTTAAATTATCATTACACATCAATTAAAAAAATATGGTATGCAAAGGTATTTTAATCTATAATTAACATGATGATTATAAAAATCACTAAATTGATTTTTTTTAAAATAAACTCATTTACATTATAATTATTATTTTAAAAAGGTTGATTAATTTGCAATGTCTATACTAAAGAAGAAAAAGGGTCTTTGATTCAAAGAGTATATGATAAAGTGGAGGCAATTTGTGGTTGAATGATAAGAGCAATTCTAAGCAATGTAATAACGAATAATTAATAGAGACATGGACAACCTTTGCATGCGGTACGATTAGCGAAGTCGACAGAACAAATAAACGGTTGTAAATTAACCGACCAATTCAAAGTAGAGGGCTATAGGATGTCTTATTTTCTGGTATTTGAATTGTGGACCAAGTTCCAACTTTGTAACAACATAAACCATTTTCTCATCAATCAACTTCTTATAATAATGATCAACTCTCAAGATGTCTTATTACTTCTTGTTTTTTTCGGAGAAACTCACAGTCATTACTCTTTGCATGTGTACTGGATAAATCTCTAAATTGACGCAATAGTTTACAAATCACGTCAACCGAATACTCTGCATTAAACACGTCTTGTACGATAGACTCAATCGAGAGAGCGTAAAAGATATCCTAATACGTACTAAATGAATAAAAAAGTGGTTTATCATACTCATCTTTAGTTTAACTTTTTTTAAAATTAATTTTAAATATTTGTAATTTATAATTTTTCAGAAAATTTTCCTTTTAAACCTTAGTTAAAATATGACAAAACGTATGTGATGAAAATATAACATATCAACCAATTTAATGTTCCTTATATGTGAATTAGTCCGATTCTAAAATTTTATTCAAATTAAATTAATAATTTATTATAATTATTTTAAATTATTCGTTTAATTCAAGGTTAATTTATTTAGGTCTAGTTTAAAATTTAAATTAAGATACATATCAGTAATATTAGTCTATGTATCATTAATATTTGATTAGTCTATGTATGATGTTTATTTATCATTTGTTTAGTCCTTATTTTTAACCTATATTTGAGTAAAAAGAATTTTTTAATTTAAAACTATAAAAATAAAAAAAAAACTTAAAGATTATAAAACTTTTTCTAAAATTTTTAAATCGAAAAATTTATAAATTTTATTGCCTAAAATTAGAGATATAATATAAACATCGATAATGTTAGAACAATTTCTTATCTACCCGTCGATCTTTCTTTCTTGTTAAGAGCAATTAGAGATCATAATTGGGTCCAATCCCAACCTCCAACCTTAACTTATACCGAAATGAACGGATCAAAATTAGATTGACCAAGCCTCGAGTCTGTTTTGAACTCTGATTTTTGCAAAAAATTGAGTCGACTGACTTGGGACTCGACACATATAACTAGGGTCATAGTTATGAAACCCGGACCGGACCAACCGGTGACTGGTCAGTTGATCAGTCCGGATTAAGCTAAAAAATCGGTGTCAAATTGAACCGGTCAAAACTGATCAAAACCGGTCAACTGATCGGTCGGATTGGTCCGACCACTGGTTTATCAATTTTTTTAATTTTTTAATATTATTAATATTATATATAATTAAATATAATTATTGTATAATTATGACGTCATACCGGTTCGACCGGTGATTGAACCGGTCAAACCGGTGACTAGTAAAGCCTCCGGTTAATGACTGGTCCGATTTTGAGAACACAGACTAGGATGATGCAGTTTTATTAAAAAAATGACGTTATTTTTATATTTTTAATTAAAAGATAGCTTCAGTCTGGCCAGACTACCTCGTCCGGTAAGACTCAGGCCTACTGCTTTAGACCTAGGCCCTAATAGCAGTGACTAGGCCAAAGCCCTACCCAGCTCGGTCTATTGTCAATCCTAAAAACAAGTCATAGCTAAATTTCAATTCCACCAAGATTTGTCTCTTGCCCACTTTAGGAAAGAAAACAAGAAAATTAAAGGTACCAATCAAAAGTTTAAATTGAAAATTACAAAGTATACTATAATTTGTGGACAATTACATCATATCCTAATTTAAACAAATTGTGATAACAATCCCCCGGAAATCGACACTTGGCTAATAGCACTTTAAGAGACTGGACACATGGGGAGGAATGGTCTACACAGTGAATAGATGACAAGGACTGTTTTTTTTCCTTTTTCAGGTTTTGCAAGAGGTTTAAAGAAGACAAGCATGTGTCCTTTTCTTCTTAGAAAGCCAAGTAACAACAGAAACTAGTAAATGCCCTTCATTCCCAATGCACAACGTTAACTTCTTCTTCCTCTTCTAACATCAATCAACCCTAGACGAATATACGTCTGTAACTTAATGGAAAATTCAAGAATTTCATCCGAATTTGAAGCCATTTTGATCAACAAGAAGGACCAAGTTAATATCTTAAACATATATATGCATGTGTTCTTCGTGAAAACTGTTTGAAGTTGATGATAAGTTCGGTGTATGCATGCATGTACCTGGTAGGCGAAGTTGTGGCGAAATCCGTCCACCGTCGTTCATGTTCTAGCCATTTCACAACCCGTCCATCGGAGACTCCAGTGTACGGCCCTCCACCAAGTGGATCGAAGGCGAAACTTTCAGGTCCCATGGCACTACCAACAAGAGGAACAGTCTCGAGTAGACCAATTTGGTTACCGGAATAGCTTTCCAACACATGGGACGCTTGAGAGAAGAAGTTAACTATCACTAAAGTAGAGAGGAGAACAGGTAAAATAAGGGTGAAGATGAGCTTTGAAGCCATGGTTATGGGGGAAAGTTGGAAGAACTAAAAATAATTTTCTACTCGTAGGATAGTGCTCTTACTAATACAAGGATATGGGAATATTACTTGTTTTGGTTGCATATATATACACATAAAAAGGCATTATAGACCAAGTGATTGGTTGAGAATAGGGTATTTAAGACCGGTTGGAGCACTTTTGTCCCATTAGGGTGTTCTAAGTCTGTATCATCAAATTTTGTTCACATATTTGTATGAACGAAATTTAATAAAACAAGGTGAGAATTGATTAATCAAAACAGAAGATCTGATTCTATTTAAGAAATGTAATTGTCACTAATTATATACAGATGGAAGAAAAGAATTATTGATAAAGAAGGAAAAGAAATTGTGTAGAACTTGAAATAAAAATAATATTTTATTTATTTTTATCTAGTTTAAGCTATTTTTCATATGTTTAAACATACTAATAAGTCAAATTAAAGTAGTCCAAAATTCAATCAAATCAAAACTAAATTATATTATTTTAGTTAATTACATTAAAATGGCATCATTTCAATTATTTATTTTAAAATAATATTACTTTAATCAAAATCATCTTAAATATCGGTCTAACTCGATTCTAACTCATTATTAGCAATGACCATTAATTAATCCTTATGAAAAGAAGGCAAAGAATGTATGATCCACGACTAATTAATAACAAACCACTCTAAAAACAAATATATTGGTTAGGTTAAGATTAGACGCATCTACCACTAAGCTCATCACACTAAACTCATTTGCATATATAAATTACAAAATTTTAAAATTCGTAATTGTCATTAGCATGATACATTACCAATCAAGGAAAATTTTGGTTAGCTATCCTTTAAAAAGTGTCATACATTTAACAAGATGACCTATTATGAATAATATTGTAAATGAATCCAAACTTCAACATCATCTTGTCCATGTAGTTAGATTCATTAGAAATTTTTGAAATATAGAATTTTAAATTTAAGTTTAATTAAATTAAATTTGATTAAGAAAAACAATTTTTTAAGTATAACAAATTATGAAAATCGTATCAAATGAATTCAAAATTAATGATTTTTTTTAACTTGATATATAATACTAAAGATAAAAAACTTAATCGGTTCAACCATAAAAATTTTGAATCGTTCAATTTTTTCGTCTGATTTATTGTAATAACTTCTTTTGTTAAAAATTGATCAATTTATTAGTTTTAGTAAATTAATATATTCTTATAAATTAATTAATTTTCATTTAACAATCTTTTTTTAATTAAACTTTAAATTTTTTTATAAGTAAGAAAATATTTCTCATCATATTTTAACATTTTTAATTTTATTTAATATTTACTAAATTTTATAATAATTTAATATTAATTAAATCTTTTAAATTTTAAATTTTAAATTTTTTCAGTTAAGGTTGGTTCCAATTTTTAAAACATTACTTAACAAATAGCAAAGCAAATGGACCGGCGAGAGATCAGCCGCCTGTTCTACCCAATGACATACATATGTCTAGAAAGTAATAATTGTGAAGGCTGGCAGCTTAAAACTGGCACTTGGGTGTCTGCCAGTATTATTATGTTATGATAGTTACAAGCTTGAAGGGTCACTGACACAATTAATGTCCTTAGTCCTGATTCTGTATATTCATTTTCCAAGATATTATATGGTGTCGTGAGATTGGGATTTATCAAGACTTTGTCATGAACTAGCTAATAAAATTAATTATTCTTTTTGCAAATTTGAAAGCTATTACTATCCAGTCCATAAGTTAACCTCAATGGCAAATCTTCTGTTTTAGTTTTTCTATTTTCACTATATTTTATTAAATTTTATCTATATATTAACGTGAGATTTATATAAATATATGGATAAAATTTAATGAAACATGACTGAAACATCATGATTGAAACAGAAAATTTGATCCCTTTAAAATTAGGCCTTAACAAACTAAAAGATGCGTAATTAGTTAGTACAAAAAGAATGATTGCTAATATATTATAATTAATAGACTAATATTTTTATAACTTTTTTTAAAGCGTAATATCTTCTAATGTAGTAAAAAAAATGATTATATTTATTTTTATTTTTATTTTTAAAATTAATTATTATTTAAAATTATTATAATATTAATTGAATTTAGATAAGATATATTGTCAAGAATTTATCAAATTAGATGTTATGGTAGAATTGATTATTGTGTATGGAATGAAGTTTGTAAACTCATTAAAATAAAATATTTAAAATAACTTGACGGATAATCAATAAAAAAATTCTTTAAAGTTTTTAATATCATAAAATATTTTTTAAAGAAAAAATATTTTTAAAATAATAAAATTACAAAAAAAATTATATCGTCAACACTACCTTTTTCATGTGACCCCTACCATGCATGGGCATCCTTTTAACACGAAGGTGTTCCAATAATGCATTGCTAAGAAGCAGTACAAAAGCCACACTGCTCATGTCATTTTCCTCGATTAGGATTTGCATGTACGTGATTGGAATAGATCATCGTAGGTCTTAAATGTCAAGAAAAAGAAAAGGATATGAATAATTCTTACAAAAATAAAATTTTAATAGAATTTTTTTATATAACGGACATGTTTAACAAACAGTAGATTACATTAGCTATTAACTAATTCTTTCAACAGTTATCTGATAGCTAATGATATCAACTGATTTCACCAGCAGATAACATCAGTTATTTATTAAAAAAATTTAATAAAATTAGTTGTTTATCAAATTCATCAATGGAAAACATCAACTTCAATCCCTTGTCAAATTCATGTCCAAATCCAATTAAAAAATCATTCATTAGATAACTCACAAATCATTATCTTTCACACATCAAAATTAAAACAAAAACTATCATTCACCATTAATCATGTATCCTAGTTTTGTTACCATTTCAAGATCACTATATTAGCGCCTTTCTTTAACATAAATTCACCTTCATTATACCTCAAATCCTAATCTAATCCATCCACAAAGGAATTCATAACCTATCGTTCATAAATCAAGAACACATCAAAAAAGTATCCAAGTTCATGCAGAAATTTCCAACACAATTCATTATCAACATCATATACAATTCGTCTCAATTTCATCATCATAAATTCTCTATTATAACATGCCATCAATATCAATCTTTTACTTACTTGCCTAGCTCAAAGATCAAACTAATTCAGCTCTCCATGCATGCAAAAATCATCACGAATTCAAGGTGACAATTGATTGGATTTTTGCTAGGATCAAAGGCTATAACAAGAACAACTATGTTATGATTCTTTACCTAACTTTTTGAGGGTAAAAACATGAATTTTGGTGTAGCAATTTAGAAGACTTAAACCAAAAATGCAAAGCTAGGAGATGGATGTAGGTTTTGGTGGAGTGAAGCAAGAAAGAAGGGGAATACAACAGAAACTTTCTAACACTTGCTTAATTCAACTAGGTGCAAGGTGTCATTAATTTGGATTAACATGTGTCCTTAAGCATGCTAGCCACTTATCATCATCCTAAGCCACCAAATGTCACCTAATTATTAGTCCATTTGTCACTCCACGATCAACGCCATTTGTCAATTAATTAGTTATGCCAAATGTCACTCATTTATCTATGCCAAATGTTACTTATTCATAAGCTATATCATCCTAATTTTTCATGTATCCATTTGTCTTACCACTTGACATTTTTCCTAAACCAAATGTACATTTTAATTTATCAATTTTCCAATCGTACCAAATTAATTCCAAATTTACTACTTGTAATTAATCAAACCAAAATGGAAAGCATAAACAATACACAATTCATATCATGATCATTTTAACCTTTTCATACTCCGGAATAAGTCAATTGAGTGCATATACATTCGTTTCAATGTGTACTAAATCATAATTCATGTGTGTATGCTATTGATATGCATGTGAATGAAATGCAGTTCATGAATTTTCAATGATATAGCTTCTATGCAATAGTCTAGGGTCTAATCTCTCAATTTGAAAAACTGGCTATTACAACATATCTAGCATGTCATCTAACGACAAAATAGGAAACCGATAACCAACAGTAATTTTATTAACGGCCTGACTATCAATACACATCCTCCAACTCTCATCAGCCTTTCAGGTTAGCAAGGCTAGAACTGCACGTGCACTCATGCTCTCACTTATATGTCCCTTGCACAGCAACTCCTCAACCTTCTCCCGTAGTACCTCACTCTCCTAAGGACTTATCCTGTAATGCGACATATTTGGTAGACTTGCCCCTAAGATGAAATCAATGTGATGCTGGATGTCTCGCATGGGCAGAAGCCCCTCTGTTAGGTCTTATAGGACTACATCATTAAACTCCTTCAATAAGGGTTGGACAGTCTCAGGCACTTCTGGTTTTACCTCTTCAAAATTCAGGACCAATTTCACCACCACTGTGTAAAACTCCCCCACTTCTTGAATTGCTGCTGACATCTCCTGACCCATCTCAACTATGGTCAATGTTCGCCCTCCACTTTAGAACCTTTGGGACCACTCGCTTTTCTGAATGATTTCAGCGAGAACCTCTTCCCATCTTTCTCCAATCGGTAAATATTTTCTCGCCTGTTAAGTCATTTAAATTGCATATATTTTGAGCGTAATTATTGTTAATATGTTGAAATTATTATCCGAATTTAATGGAATTGTTCTATAATTGTTTACAGATGGTTTTCAACACTCTAAGGACGAA
>JAOTAX010000196.1:2363130-2399358 GCA_025629825.1 Erythroxylum guanchezii | reverse complement strand
ATAAATTATATGTTATAAAATCATAAAGTGTTACTTATCAAATTAAGAATCATAACATTTTAAGATATAATGTTACCGTAGATAGGTATTTTATAACATATTGTCAAAAGTGTTACTGTCTAGTGTTACTGTATGTCATTTTTGTTATAGTGTACCCTTGGTGTCTCCCTTATCCTGGTCTTTCTTGCGACCTTATCTTCTCTCCAATTTTGGAATTTACACTCGACCAACTTCTCCGCTACAGGCATCTCTACTAACTTATCCATCACTCTCTCTACCTAGTTCTGTGATTTTTGGCTACCTCCTGATCGTGAAAAGAACCCGGGACGGTTATCTTTTAGCAAAACTATTTCTGCGCTCATGGCCAAAATTCGTGTTGTCATCATGTCAAGGATCACCTGCACGCCAATGGCCTTGCGAACTGTCGACATAAGACTATCCAAGAACTGTGCCACCTGCTGATCCTCCGACTCTCGCAGGTCGTTACGCCTTAATAGCCTCATAAACTCTGTTGTGTACTCTGGAACAGATCATGTTCCTTGCTGCAACCTCTGGTATTTCTGGAACATGATCTTTTCATAGTCGGGTGGAAGGAAATCCCAATGAATCGACGCTCTCATCCTCGGCCACATTTGGATCTAGGCAAGCTCTTCTCTCTGCCTCCTATGCTACAGTCTCTCCCACCAGACAGACACTCCTTCTTTCAGCCGACATGCCACCAGTCCGACATGTTTCCTGTTAGGAATATTCATGTATTCGAAGAAACAATCCACATCATTCAACCAATTAAAGACACCCTCAACTCCCAGGTACTCATTAAAGGGCGGAATATCCATCTTAATCCGATAATTTGAGTTCCGACCACGCTCATCCATATCATCAAAGTAGTCTAGAAACTTTTTCTCTTCGTCATCCACTTCTCTTCCAACGTAGGCTTGCCGCCTGCATTGGTTTCCAGGAATATATCTCCTGACAGGCCGGCTAGGGGGTGAATCCTCCTAATGTCTTGCCCCACCATCATTCCGATCCCTGTTAGCGCCCACACCTAGGTTACAAATTTGAGTAATGACCCCCTCGAAGCGCTCCTTTATACGCTGCATACAGAGATCCAGTTGCTCCCCAAGCCGCTGCTTAATTCATTGCTCACTCCAGGGCTTGTAACGCTACTATGCCGTCGGCTGAAGTCCCAATTCCATTATCACCATCCTTGAGACCAGCCCCCTAATTTTGTAAGGCCAACCATAGATTAGGTGATTTAATCCTGCTTTGATACCACCTGACGCAGCAAGTTAGCATAAGATAAACCAAGGTATAATACGGCTAGCCTTAGGAAGATAATTTGGACTCATCCAAAAGAGAAAACTCTGAATTGTATTCGTATTGAATGCATAATACAATGAATAAAGGCATATATATAGCCTTAGAAAACCAATCTAAAAAAAGGAAGAAATCCTAGAATAATTAGGAAAGGAAAAATACAGTAATTTTCAGTTTGATATATTATGGCCCCAAATGGATAACCATAGCAAAAGTTATGGCCTCTGGAAGTTGGTCTTTCTTTTATGTGCGAATTTCTTCTTCTGATCTTCCTCGTCCATAAACTCCTCAACTATACGCTCCACGCATCCTCTGAAGCTTCGGAGGCCAAGAGGATTGACTTCCATATTGCATCTCATTTCATTGGTG
Source organism: Erythroxylum guanchezii (assembly GCA_025629825.1). Taxonomy (NCBI): domain Eukaryota; kingdom Viridiplantae; phylum Streptophyta; class Magnoliopsida; order Malpighiales; family Erythroxylaceae; genus Erythroxylum; species Erythroxylum guanchezii. Next base: position 2,397,672 of record JAOTAX010000196.1, on the reverse strand, counting down.
ATGCACTCTTTTTGGTTCATCAATCCATTCAACATTCAATTAAGGGTGATCAAAATGATAACTAACTTCTTAAAAAAGAAGGAATTACTTGCCAATCAACTTGAGGAACTCCTTGTTTAGTTAAAGAGAAAGAGAAGGAGAAAGCAGTGAACGGTGCCAAAATCCAAGCAGTTGATGAAATGGTCTACACAATGAATAGTTGACAAGGACAATTTTTTCCTATTTCAAGAGGGCTTGCAGGACGTTTAGAGAAGACAAACATATGTCCTTGTCTTCTTCTTAGAAAGCTAGGTAAAAACAAAAACTATTTAATGCACTTCATTCCTAATGCACCACCTTAACTTCTTCTTCCTCTTCTAACATTAATCCTAAACAAATACTTCTGTAACTTAATTGAAACCTCAAGAACTTCATTAAGATTTGAAACCATTTTGATCAACAAAAAGGACCAAGTTAATATGTTAAACATATGCCTTCGTAAGTGAAAATGGTGAATGTTGTTGCCTGCAACCAAATATAAAAAGAAACCAATTTCCTGCAACACAAATTAATGTAGTAGTAGAAAGTGGATATCGTTCCCACGAGAAATTTTTAACAGTAAAGGTTATGCAATAAAAAAGGGGGGGTTTTGTGATTGTGAATTAAACAAAATTTAATTGGAAATTGAAATTGAAAAATAACTAAAAAATAATAATGAGAATTTAACAATCAATAGAAATAAATCTTGGTTTCCGGTCTCCTTCGTTATTGAACTTGTGTTGATCATCGACACTAAAAATGACCAATTTATTAATTCAACATTCGTCGTGGTAAATTTCTTTATGTATTTTCTCTTATGTTTAGTTAACCAAAACATGTATTTGAATTAATCCTTATTGATTAATAACCTGGATACGATCTCAGATTTAATTAATTAATAGCTTTACGAATCAAAAAAATCGACGAACTAGACAACATACATACGATGTATATTTAGCCTAGACAATTATTTTTCCTAGAATCATGTCCCTAACGTAGTAGACAAAAATTCTAGTTGCTACTTTTCATTAAAAAAAATGAACGTCAACCTGTTTAATCTAGCAATTGATTGAATAAAAATACAAACTAGTTGCACACCTAGCTGTCAATTTAAACAATCAAATAATTACCTAGAAAAATAATTGATACTTGACTAATAAATCGATTGAAATAAAAAAACACAAATCTCACAACATGTAAAGTTCAATAACTAGAATTCCGTAAATCAAGAAATAAAAATTTAGTTACCTAACGTCATGATTTTCCTAACTATTTTGACTGTCACTGGCGTTGGAATTGTCATAGGCGTTGCTCTTCTTGTTCTGCCGTCAAAACTCCTGTCTATTTGCTCCTTATGCAGCCCTCTCCCATTCATTATTCATCGATGGGAGAAATAAGATTGGGAGGCTTTATTGTTCAGCTCCTGTGCATCCACGCACCACGTCCACGCCTGCGCCAACAACTAAGCCTGCTCTCCAAGCCACTGCCCTCCTTCTGCTATCTCCTGTTGCTTTATTTCTATCTACCTTATACGTGTTTTTGTCAATTAAGAGCACTACCGTTTATTTCACGCACTGCCCCTCTTATTACTGTTGCGTAATTTTTAAAACCCTTAGCCTTATTCACTTACGCCATCGTTTTGGTTTGTAGCATGATTAGACAATTAATGTTGGTCCTCTTTTAAAATCACATGCCACTGGGTCACACTACTGTTGTTGCCGTGTTGCCTTCACTTGATTTATCAATGACGCTGCCGTTTTGCTTTAGACTTCTAACCTGCTGTGTTTCACGTCTCTGGTTGTTGCACAAGGCCATGTCTAATTAGTGTTAATATCTAGTTCAACTCTTTTTGTCCCAAAATCGTCGCAGTTCTTTTTATTTAGTTCCAAAATATACCTTGATATAAAAAAAATTAATTCCCATTAAGTTTAACTTCAAACCTCAAGAATAAAAAAAATTAACACACAAAAAGATAAAAAAATAACGACATTAACAGAAAACTTTGATGATAAGATGGGTGTATGCATGCATATACCTGGTTGGCGAAGTTGTGGCGAAATCCATCCACCGTCATTCATGTTTTAGCCATTTCGCAATCCATCCTTAGAAGACTCTAGTGTACGGCTCGCCACCACGAAATCTTAAAAATTATTCAACTTCTTGTATTTAAATTTATTTGTGCAACTACTTTAATAACACTATTGTTCTGTGTCATCAAGAAAAATATATAATTTTTCAGGAATTAAAAATTCCACTTTTGTGTAATACGCAATCAAAATCTCTTTTATAACGATTAAATGCACTCGGTAATGACAAAAAATGTTAGAAGAATTTGATTCAGCCAAGGACTATTGAATAAAGGCCTATTCTTTTGGGTTGTTAGAGTTTTTAGCTGTTGATTTTATCTTAACCACTTAGCGTTTTTTGTGATATGTTCTGTTTCTTTTGTTATTTGTAAGGCTATTAAAAGTCGCGTTCAGTTTCAATAAAATCATCACTTAAAATCCCAATTGTTTATGTGTTTGATTTAGTTATTCCATTGCTAAACCTTACAATTGGTATCAGAGCAGGTTGCTCTTATGTTAGTCGTTAACACCTCGAAATGATAGATTATGTCATGTGTTAGACCCACACGTGAGGGGAGTGTGTTGAAATATAAAGAGTGGGAGTTTGTCTCACATTGGAGAAAGAGAAAAAAGAAAACTAACATATAAGTCTAGTGGGCTACTCCACCTATCACCAATTGGTTTTAGGATGGAACCTCACTTAGACTTGTATGTGGTCTAACTTTCCTTCTCGTGTGGACCCGTAGGCCCACTGTAAATTCTAACATGGTATCAAAGAAGAAAAGGTATTTATTATGCTTTAAAGATGATTTTTTAAGGAAAGTATGGTCTTATTTTCTCTTAGAAAAATCAGAAACATTTTATCACTTTAAATGTTTCAAAATACTAGTGGAAAAGGAAATTGGAATGCCTATAAAATGCTTAAGAACAGATAAATGAGGAGAATTCAACTCTGCAGAGTTCAATGATTTTTGCAAACAACATGGAGTGAAAAGACAATTGACCACAGCTTATACTCCACAACAAAATGGAGTGGCCGAATGCAAAAATCGCACTGTGATGAACCTTGTAAGAGCTATGCTGACAGAGAAGAAAGTACCTACAAATTTCTGGCCTGAAGCAGTCAGGTGGACGATTCACGTTTTGAATCGATCACCTACCCTTCCAGTAAAAGATATGACACCAGAAGAGGCTTGGAGCAGAGAGAAACCGTTAGTCGATTATTTCTGAGTTTTTGGATGTGTGGGACATGTTTATATTCTAGATGCTAAGAGGAACAAACTTGAAGATAAAAGTGTGAGCTGTGTTTTATTTGGAGTTAGTAGCGAATCCAAAGGGTATAGAATGTTTGATCCGGTTGCAAGAAAAATTATAGTGAGTCGTGATGTAGTTTTCAAAGAAGATCGTGAATGGGATTGGAAAATTTTTGAAGGTGAACAACTAACGGAATTGGACTGGGGGGAAAATATTGAAATTGAAGAGAACACAACTGAAGGAGGAGAAATCACAGAGGAGCTGATTGAACCAGCTTTGCTGACTGAACCAGCTGCTGAGATGGATTTCCCAACAGTCGCTGCACCAGATTTGACAACAAGGGAGGGTAGAAATCGACGTCCACTTGTATGGCCAGCAGATTATGTTTCTGGTGAAGGCTTGTATAAAGAAGATGAAGCAAACATGGCACTCTTGATGATTTCAGATCCTCCAAACTTTGAGGAAGCTGTCAAAAGCCCAAAATGGAGATTGGCCATGGATGAAGAAATCAAATCCATTAAAAAAAACCAAACATGGCGTTTTGTAGTTTTGCATGCTGGTGCAAAGAAAATAGGAGTAAAATGGATTTATAAAACCAAGCTAAATGAGCTTGGAGAAGTTGACAAATACAAGGCGAGATTGGTGGTGAAAGGCTACACACAGGAGCATGGAATTGATTATATTGAAGTGTTTGCACCTGTGGCCAGAATGGATACTGTGAGGATGATCATAGCTTTTGCGACTCAAAAAGGCTGGAAACTCTATCAATTAGATGTCAAATCGGCTTTTCTACATGGGGAATTGAAGGAAGAAGTTTTTGTAGAACAACCGAAAGGCTATGAGAAAAAGTGAAGTGAGCAGATGGTGTACAAACTACAAAAGGCTCTTTACGGATTAAAACAGGCACTTAGGGCTTGGTTTAGTCCAATAGAGTCTCACTTCATCAAAGAGGGATTCAACAGTGGTTCCAGTGAACAAACACTCTTTGTAAAGAGGAAAGGGGGTAAATTTCTTATTGTGAGCATTTATGTTGATGATCTTTTGTTTACTGGTGATGATGAAGAATTATTGGTAGAATTTAAAAGTTTTATGAAGAAGGAGTTTGATATGATTGACTTAGGTTAGATGAGGTTTTTTCTTGGAATTGAGGTATTACAAAGATCATCTGGTATTTTTATATGTCAAAGGAAGTATGCAGTTGAGGTTTTAAACCGTTTTGGGATAGAGAATTACAATTCTGTTTGTAATCCCATTGTTCCAGGACAAAAGATTGGCAAAGATGAAAATGGCACAAAGGTGGATGCAGCTTTGTACAAACAGATAGTGTGAAGTCTGATGTATCTCACAGCCAGTCATCCTGATCTCATGTTTGTTGTAAGTCTGATTAGTCGTTTCATGGCATGTCCTCCACAACAACATTTTGCAGCAGCTAAAAGGGTCTTAAGGTACTTGAAAGGTACTGTGAACTATGGTGTGTTCTACAAAAGGGGAGGAGTTAGTGATTTGATTGGATTTACTGACAGTGACTATGCCAGTGACATGGAAGATAGCAAGAGTACTTCAGGCTACGTGTTTATGATGAGTGGAGGAGTAGTAGCTTGGTCTTCTCGAAAGCAATAAATAGTCACCTTGTCGACTACAGAAGCCGAGTTTGTTGCAGTGGCTGCATTTGCGTGCCAAGCTATTTGGATGAGGAGGATACTTAAAGAAATTGGTCATTCACAAACAGAAGGAACAAAGCTAATGTGTGATAATGCTTCGACTATTAAGCTGCCCAAAAATCCGGTTCTACATGGTCATTCCAAGCACATAAAGGTAAGATTTCATTTTCTTAGGGATCTTACTAAAGAAGGAGCTATTAATTTACTGTTTTGTGGTACTCGAGATCAACTTGCTGATCTGTTGATAAAGCCTCTCAAGTTGGAAGCATTTCAAAAATTGCGTGAAGAACTTAGTATGTACACTATTTCAGACTTGAACTAATTCTTGACAAGAGAAATAAGTTCAAGGGAGGGATTGTTAGAAGAATTTGATTCAGTCAAGGACTGTTGAATAAAGACCTTTTCTTTTGGGTTGTTAGAGTTTTTAGCTGTTGATTTTATCTTAACCACTTAGCGTTTTTTATGATATGTTCTGTTTCTTTTGTTATTTGTAAGGTTATTAAAAGCCGCATTCAATTTCAATAAAATCATCACCTAAAATCCCAATTGTTTATGTGTCTGGTTTAGTTATTCTACTGCTAAATCTTACAAAAAATAGATTCAGCTAATGATACGCTCGATTCAATTCAAAATCAATAGATGGGGTCTAAATTGATCAAATTTTGAGTTGGGTTCATTTTTTTTTTAATTTCAAGCATTAGATCAAGTTCAGATTGCCTAATCCGATCTTAAACTTATATAAAAGGACATTATATTAATTTTTCAAAAACAAAACTAATAATTAGATTCGATGAGCCCAACCTTAAAATATCAAACTTAATCGAGCTTTAGCAAAGCTTGGGCCAAAATATAGATTTTCAGGTCATTAATCGTTGCTAGTTACGAAGCTCTCGTTGACGATCGTGACACCAAAACCTTAGCTTTAGTATCCACTTAACACCTATTTGATTCAGTTTTTGGAGGTTCTAAAAGTATTTTTCTCTACTGCAAAAGTTATTTTAAGGGAAAAAAAATAAATATTTGACTGTAAATTTTAAAAACATTTTTGAAGTAAAAATGACCTTTTTTAAAGTTAAAATATAACTTTATTATAAGCTCAAATTTGAAATTAAAAAAAAAAGCTCTAAATTTTAACTTTTTCGGATAGATATTTTGCCGTCGCTTACCTTCGTATCAAAAGTAGAAAAAGTCACTGTTCTTGGTTCTGTTCTGTTCTTTGGTTCTCTCAAGGACATGGCAAAATCTCATCTTCTCAAGACACCAAACGGATCGGTATGTTTTTTCTGGTATGCTTTTTCTGGGATTTCTCGAACGCTACGGCCGTTGGTTCACTACCCGTCCATGCGTCTCAACGCTTTCAAGCTCTTCTTTTCCCTCAAACCTGTCAAGATTCCACCTTCTCCTGCTTTATTCGGTCCTTGTCTGTAATGAGCCTTTGGAAGCATCATTCCATGGCCGTTTGCTCTCAGGCCAAGTAAACATTACCCACCAGGGGAGAATGAAGTCATTGCAGCTCTCTCCACATTTTCTCTCGAGGTGCCCTTTCTTTGTTTCCTTTCCTACTGAAATAACGTAGGAAAGTTCTGCTCAGTTTGGGTTCAATTGAGATCGTTTTGTTGATTTATTTCATTAGATTTTGGAACAATGTTGCTGTTCACTATCATCTTAAGGAGTCTGAATCTTATCCCACTTCAGATTTCTTTTTTTTCCTTGTGCGGAATACTCTATTGGATGTTTCTTAGTTTGACATTTATTTTCTGGGGCTGTTTTGAAAAAAGATCTCCTTTTCTTCTTGATAATGTTCTTCTTTTTGTGAAAGGATGAGCAACCAGAGGTGCAAGGACCGGCCTTTCTGGTGTCGACTGATAGAGGGGCAACCAACAGTCCAGTTGGTATACTTTTTGATTGTTATATTCCTCTTTTTCCTTTTAACATAAACAGGTCTGAACAGTATTTTCGGGCTGCTAATCTAAACTCAAAGAAGTTGCCTTTCATTTCCTTTCCTTGTTCTACATCATCTGAATTCTTTTGTACGTTATTTTTCAGTTCTTTATAAACTTGAAAGGACTTGTTTTTCCTTTTCATCATATTTTCTGGAACCTGCGATTCTATTTTCCTCGGAAATCCACTTGGAAGACTTGTATTCCATTTGAAGTTACATTTTGCAGTGGGGTGGCATAATGAACGAGAGGTTAAAGGAGGGAGTCAATTTGACTGATTATATTTACTAATTTTCCCCTCTTCTACTCTATTCGTTCAACACATGCACATGTTTGTACACTCAAACTTATAAACATTTCAGATAGTGTCCCATTTGATAAATGGAATTTACTTATTATGTAGAATATACTGATGTTTCTGTATACCGCTTATCACTATCGGAAGACACAAAAGATCTCAATCAGCTGGTATGCATTTGCTTCTTAATTCATTTTTTTTTTCAAGCAGACAATATTATTACTTTCTATATCTGAACTAATTACTTAAACACTCCTTAGTGATTATACACCTTGAATACTGGCCCTCAGTTATTTTTTTCTTTACTCCAGTCTATTTCAGTCGCTTCCCTCTATGACTATTCATTTGATATTTTCCCAATTGCCAATTCTGCAGAATGCGCTCATCCAAGAGGGAAAGGAGATGGCTTCCGTGCTTTATACTTATCGCAGTTGTGTTAAGGCTCTTCCCCAGGTGTATTTTTGTGTTATTTGATATTTACAACACTACTGATAACATGATTTCAAAGTTGGAAATTAATCCAGGACCTTTCTTCTTCTCTTAGATGTCTTTGATTATAACAGCTACAACTGAAACTCTTTCTGTTATCTGCAGTGTATAAGAAACATTACCCACCATCTCTACATGATGAAGTTTGGAGATGAAATTTAAAGATTTTATACTGAACTAATAAAACCGTTCATTGTCCCAGAGTAAATGATAGATGGAGGCACGCCAGTTAATTGACCAAGCAATAGTGCATTGAACCTTTTCCTTTAGTCTGAACTCTAGCTCAAAGGATTCATTCCATTTTCAGAAACCAGGGAATTGTTGGTGCTGAATGAGTTATTTAGATTGGATTTATAAGGCTGACTATGCCCTTCCCATCTTTGCTTTGACGTGTAATTCATGCTCTGCAAAACATTGCCAATTAAAATGTAAATTTAGGGGCGTTTGATTCTAATTTTATTTTTTTGTTGTTGTTTTTTGTTTCTATTTTTTTTAAAAAAAACGAAAACCTGTTTGGTTGAAATTTGCAATACAAAAACTGAAAACAAAAATCTGTTTAGTTGAGATTTCTAATAAAAAACTGAAAATAAAAATATATTTGTTGTTATTATTATGATTATTAATTTTTATTATTTAATTTTTAATAAATTATTCTTATTATTATTAATTTTTAATAAGTTATTATTATGATTATTAATTTTTATTATTATTATGATTATTATTATTATTATTATTATTAAGTTATTATTATTATTATTATTATTATTATTATTATTATTTATTGTTATAAATTTTCTACTCGCTATTTTTAATATTATTAATTTTATTATACCAAATTAATTATCTTATTATTATTATTATTATTATTATTATTATTATTATTATTATTATTATTATAAATTTTGTACTTTTTATTATTATTATTATTATATTGTTATCGTTATTAATCGAGATAGAAAGTAGGGATATGTTGGTTTTCTGTCAAAGAAAACATGTTGTCAAAATTCAGAGAAACGATGTTTTCTGGTTTCTGTAAAACGGTTGTGGCTTTTTTATTTTCAGAAACAAAAAATCGCAACAGAATAAACCAAACACTTTTTGATTACCTGTTTTTCTTTTTACAAAAACGACGACAAAAAATGAAAAAAAAAAAAAGAAACAAACAGCCCCTTAATATATTGTGATTTGTTTACTGTTTAATATACTTTAAATATTATTTATATGCATAAATAATTTTATTATAAAATAAAATATAATTAAAATTAACAAAAATACTTTTTATTTTTATGCTGCTAGATAGTTTACTGTATAAAGTTCTTTTTAAAAAGCTGTTTTTTTAATTAATAACCAAACAATCAATTAACTTATTAGAAATGCTCTTTTTAGATAAGCTTTACTAACAAAAACTCTATTAATAAAAGTTCTACTAAATTCATCCTAACAGGCACTACTGAGAAGCGAACTTATGCTCAACTTATTAGACGAGACCATATAAGCTTTTGGTCACATATGACATGATGTAGGGTGTAACTCAAACTCGATTCAAATTTCGATTAGGATTTATAATTAAAATAACATTATTTTAATCAATCAATGTAAATTAATTATTTAGTTAAGTTAGTCTTTTCAAATATGAACCTAAATAACTTAATTTTATTTATTAATTTCAAATCGGACTCAAATATCATTTCTAGGTTACGAACGGTGACAGATTCAGTCCAGCCAATCATGCCGACCTAATTTGGACCAAAAGTTGTGAACACAAACTTATATCAGGACTTGTAGTTGAGGATTTGGTCAGCCCACTAGCATTGGACATTGGGCCATACTGCCATATCAACGTACCCAGAACCAGACTCGAACTTGGATCGCAACAGAGCTTGTTAAAGAAGAGAAAATGAGATCACTAGGACAAAGAGATGGTAGTCTCTTTGTTAGTATCCATTTTCGTCTACTTCTTTTTTCCTTAGGTAAGAGCATATGGGCCCTTTTTGAGTTTGGGCCTTAGAGATTCAAAAGGTGAATTGTTATGTATCAAAGCTCAAGACTTGGCTCACACAAGTACCAAACTTGTACCAAAAAACATGCCATAAAGAAAAGAACCTTTAGTTTCATTGTCATATTTAGTGATTAATAAATCATATTTAAAATGACGTTATTTTTATTTACAAATTTAAAAATTTTAAGACTAAAATGAAATTATTTTACGATAACTCTAGTAAGCTCGGATCACGCAATTCGCGTTCAGCAGAATTTTAAATATAACTCGAGTTGCATTTTGAAGGGTTATATTTGACTCAATTCGGTCCAATCCACTATTAAAAACATTAGTAATTATAATTTGTAGCATACCAACTATGAAACTCAAATTCCAATTCCTTTCCCCACAAAAGATATGACTTTTGTTTCAATATTAAAAACTATATTAATTTAAGTTTTAAATTCAAGATGTGTCTATACAACCATAAATTATCTAACACTTAATATATTGTTGATTAGCATACCTTCTTCCAACCAATATTAATTAGATACTTCCCAAAGTAAGAAAGTATTTTGAGAAAAGATGGTGCCCTAAAGAGATGCTATAGGGACACTTTTAATGTGACCCATTAGGGTATCTTAGAGACATAGTTTTCTTGTAATCGGAATATCACCCTTGTCCCAAAAGGTGGAATCAACCACTTCAGTTGCCCCCAAATTTAGGCCCGACTAGATTGTGAGGGGTTAAATCACGGTTTAATCTCGGTTGACCTCCTAGTAGAGCGGCCCATGCGCTCCCGTTTTCAGGAGTCGAATCTTGGTCCTTGTCCCAGTTTACCCTGCTAGATTGCCAACTGAGCTACCCGTGCGGGCGGAATATCACCCTATATATATACAAAGTACGTGATTTCCAAATTATAGTTTGCATTTAACATTTTATGAAATATAAGTTTATGAAATAAATAACTTTATGACATATAAGTTTTTGGGCAATATTTAAAAATCAGTCAGGAAGTTAAACCGGTAAGATAAGAGGTTTAAGATATAAAAGGTTTAACCGATATTAAAACGTCATAAAATCAGCTAAAGATTGAATAAAATTAAAAATTTTAAAATATAATTAAAATAAATAATTTGAAAAAGAGATTGTTAAATAAATTTGTATTTATTTATTTTTGTTTATAAAAACATATTAATTTATAAAATTAATTAATTAATTAATTAACTAACAAATTTTTAACAACAAGAGTTATTAAAATAAATTGAACCGAAAAATTAAAAATCGAACTGAAAAAATTAAACAATTTTAGATTTTTACGGATGAAACAATCGAAGGGGTAATCATTAGTTTTTGGTAAATCAAATTACCTTCTTGATTTTTTCTGAAGTAATTTTACCAATTTTCAATGAGAATGAGACCATCTAATTATTATTACTAAAAATTAAAATCTTCTTGTTGTGCATTAATTGAATTGAATAGAAGGAACGAGCAAAAGACCCCACAGGGTTTTTTGATGCTGTATAGGAAAAAGAACAGTTGACCCGCAAAACCCGGCAAAATATCATGGCTTGTTAAAAGCTACCGGTCTAATAATTAAAAGACTCTTTTTTTTTTTTTGTTTAACGTCAAAAACTCCTTTCTCTCTTGGGATTTGAAATTTTATTAAAACTGCGAGAAATTGAATTCTTTAAAAATCAGTTCATAAATTAAACTAAATTAACTAACCAAATTTATATTAAAATAGTGAAATTATATCCCTTTTCAGATTTTATTGCATAAAAGAGCAACATTTTGCATTATAAATTTTAAAGTTCGAATGATTAAAATGCTTGACTGGTTCAATTTTTAAAACTATAAATTGTCCAATTTTTTGATTTAATTTAATTTTTTGTTTTATTTATATTAAAAACTCTTGTTATTAAAAACTGATTAGTTTATTAATTAATCAGTTAATTTTTTATAATTTAATAAGTTTGTATAAATTAAAATAAATCAAATAATTTTCAATTGAAATTTTTTTATTAAACTTCAAAATTTTCTATTAAGAAGAATAATCTCTTTCAATAATAATTTAAATTCTTTAATTTTATTTAACCTTTACCTGATTTTCTGATGATCTAATATTAGTTAAATCTTTTAAAACTTAAACTTTTTATTTCACCAATTTAAATTTTAGTCTGGTTTAAAACATTGTAAAATACAATTAAGCTTTTAAATAACTTGATTTGCATAATCTCAAAAAGAATCTTTAAACTATACAAAAATCCTTTGAAACCTTTTTTTATATCCTATAATCACTAATTCTCCAATTTCTTAGAGTAAATTCTTGAAAATATTTATTAATTTACTAGTGATATAATTTGAAAACATTACTTAAAAGTCAAAGTCAATGTATTATAAGGTTTTTCGTATTGTAAAAGTATTGAGAATTATAATATACATAGCCTTCTTTTTGTATTTTTACAAAGAAGCTATTTCTTTTTTTTTTGGGTCGAGCCTATAGTATTTATCGACAGACCCAATGACTAATCCCCTCACTAATTTGTAGGTGTTTTACATAATAGAACAGCTAGCTTAAAAATTTAAGACTGCTTTATATCCAAAGCCAATGATCGTACTTGTTGCTTGAAAATATAGCCCATCTAGTTGGATGTACTTATAGGAAGCTACCTAATATATAATCTTTATTTCATCCAAGTTAAAATATTTATAAATCTCTAGAAGATATGACTTTTATCCTGAAAAAATAAAAAATATCGCAAAAGGAAGTGTCGCATAATGCGTCTAGCACTTATGAATGTTATCTCTGGTAGAGGTCAGCCACCATATCTCTTTTTGTGCAAAGAAAATCTAACAAAATCCAAATTTATCATTTTTTGAGGGTTGACCTAATTTTTATTTTTTGGTTAAGTACTCATATTATTAATAATTCATATGGCTGTTAATGTGAAGTCCAACCCTCTTTCTGACGTTGATGGTTAGAGGAGCAACCTAACAAATCTCAGACCTTACTTATTTCAAAGGATTAAAAGAAGAAGAAGATTAGATTAGAAGCTGTTTTTTCCTTCTGAAAATTAGATAAAATATATGAAGCTCATACAAAAAGTATGAAATCAAAATAAAAAATTCTTATATACTAAAATAATAATTAATTTTCGTTAATTATTAAGTTCTTATAGACTAAAATAAATCAATTAATTTTTATTTAACATTTTTTTCAATTAAACTTCAAATTCTTTTATAGGTAAGAACAATCTCTTTCAATCATATTCTAAATTCGTTAATTTTATTCAATCTTTAGACAGTTTTATAACTGTCTAATATTGTCTAAACCTTAAATTTCTTGTCTTATCAGTTTAACTTTCGGTCTAATTTTTAGAAATTAACATGATACACTATTAAAGTTAGGGATTACCTGCACTTTTTTTTTGTGATTTCAATTGTTTCATTTAGATTATTATATTTTAAAAGTTGTCATTTATCTCTTTATAATATTATTTAATTATCATACAAATTCTTTCTTTATATTCTATTAATTTTCTTTATCTTCATAATTTTAAAACGAGATTGTATTGTTAAAACTTAAGAATTCTAATAATGTGTAATGTTGAAGAAAAACAGATGAATAATTAATATAATATGACGAAAAGAGTTATTTAATGATTAAACAATACAATATATGAGTGATAGTTTTTAAAATATAATAAATTAAAAAAGTCAAATAAGAAAATGATTAAAAAAATTCAGCTGGTTCAACCAGTTTAATCGTAAAAATTTCGAACCGATCAATTTTTGGTTTATTTTTTAACTTTTCAGTTTGATTTATTTTGATAACTCTTTTCGTTAAAAACTGATTAATGTATTAATTAATTTGTCAGTTTTTATAAATTAATAAGTTCCTATAAATTAAAATAAATAAATTATTTTTCATTTAACAATAATTTTTTAATTAAACTTTAAATTTTTTGATGATTAAAGACAAACTCTTTGGAAGAATAGTATTTCAAAATTTTTAATTTCATTTAATCTTTAACTGATTTTATGACAATTTAATTCCGATAAAATCTTAATCCTCTTGTCTTATCGGTTTAACTTTTTGCTCGATTTTTTAAAACATTGATCAAAAGAGTTTCCAATATATTTAGTCCTAAAGTTTAAATAGTGGGGTAATAATAACCACAAGTAACCAAAAATACAAAGGAGTAAGCTTAAATCTCTCTTATGGAACTCTTAATCATCATAATTGGCCATATACGGTGGTGGGTTTCTTTTAAACTAATCATCTTGCACATGAGGAATATCGTATTTTATATATAATTTCATCTTATTATCCTATTTTTTGTCTGCAATATATAACAAAGACCTAATCTTTTGTTTGTCCATTAGACTATGGCACTTAAACTAATATCTCTGTATTTATATATTCTCCACAGAAGATCTCTTAAGTACAACCGTATCTCTTAAAATATGCCTTTTCCTTGGAGGGTTCAATGTATCAAGTCATTATCTCATAATTTAATTGGCTAGTCATTATTAGTTGCACCTGCTTATTGTAAATAATTAGGTGTAACCTTTATCTCTATTTTTTTCATTAATTAAAAAACTCGACTGGTTCGATTAGTTCAATCGTAAAAATCTTAGATCGTGCAATTTTTCAATTCATTTTTCAAATTTTCTATTCGATTTATTTTAATAACTTTTATTGATAAAAACCGATCAATTTATTAATTAATTAGTTAATTTTGATTGATTAATAAATTCGTATAAACTAAAATAAATAAATAAATTTTCATTTAAATATTTTTTATTAAATTTCAAATCCTTCAGTGAGTAAGAAATATCTCTTTCAATCATATTTCAAATTCTTTAATTTTATTCACTCTTTCGTCGATTTTATAATGATTTAATACATGTTAAATTTTTTAAACCTCAAGCCGCTTATCTAAACATTGGTTGTAACCTTAGTCTCTGTATTTTTTCCTGTGACTACTCAAATGATGCATGGGCATCAACAAACTATGGTCCACCAAATCTAGTCACATGCTAATATATTTTGGGCATGTTAAGATTGTCATCTGGTTGACATTGACCAAACAATACTCCATTGTTTCCACGCCAAGGATTAAAATCTTATAGTAGGCAATTACATATATCCTCATGTATATAAAACGTTGAGTTCAATTTTTTTTTAGGATAAATAAGTGTTTCGCCCTTCATGAAATAAAATTCATAAATGTGAATATTCTATTCAAATCACAATTTTTTCCTTAACAAAAATTGTTAGGTAGGATGAAAAAATCATTTACAATTAAAAAAATTATAATTCTTAAAGTTATCAAAAATTTAAGATTTTTATTTTTTTAAAAAAATATTTTTCTTAAACTTTTATTAAAAGCCGTTGACAAATTAGATACTTATGATGTGATAGACTCAAATCCGTGTTTAAACCTGATTTGCATCATATTAATTGAGTTTAATTTGTTCTACTAGTCATGTTTAAAAGCTGAGTTGATTTGTTATCTCAACGATATTTGATTAATCTACATATGTATTGTTTTATGTAACATGTGTTGTCATTATTTTTGTTAATAAATTCTAAAGCAAGAATTATAATATTAAAGATTAAGAAATTTTTATAAAATTAGTTAAATTACATGAAAGTAGAGATGACAATGGGTCGATTCATGGGTTTGACTTGTTATTTTTTTAATAATTATTTTAAAATTAAATATATAAAGCAACGTTCTTTTTTATAATTAAGTCTAGGATTGAATTATCCAGACCTACGCCTACCCAAAACCTAATTCTTTTAAGCAAAACGATGTTATTTTACTTTAAAAAATTAGGCCTCAAATTGGTATGAAGTTGATTTAGCTTGTGTACTAACGTATTAAATATACCTAAATTTAAACCTATAAATCAACCCATTTTTTATCCCTACATAAAAGTCCGCATCTTTTATCTTGGATGATAATGAATTATCTCATTTATGTCATGTATAAGCTGTGATAGATTGGCAAAATCAACTTTTAAGTCATTTTCTTCAAGAAAAAATTGAAGTGGAAAAGAGGGACCAACGGAAAACATAAAAGAAAAGAAAAGAAGCCAAACAGAAAAAAGCAAGAGAGTGAAATGTTGGGGGACCGTAGTTTTTGTCATCCCAAAAAGCTAATAGCTAATCAGCATTTCTCTATCTGTTCCCCGTCAAATGCTATACAATGTGACAACAATCCATGTGCCGACTGCCGAGTATGAGGTTTAACTTTGTCCAAAATTACATTTTAGCCTTCAACATTTATAATAAAATATAATTTAAACCTTAACATTGTGAAATATTTAAATTGAATCCTAAAATTTTCAAAACGTTTAGAACAAATTTTAAATAAAATGGACTGAAATTTTGACGAAATTAGTTTTTTGTTAGTTAAATACTACGTCAATATTAGCATGATATTATTTTTATATTTTTAAATTAAAAATAGGTTTCACTACCATATAATTATTTTTTAAAAAATTAATCATAAAGTGGGTCTCACAATTACATAGCAGCGAAAATTACTGTTTATGTATTTCAAACTGTATACCTCATTTGTCACGTGACAATTGAGCTCATATTTATATATTTTAGATAGTAAGTCTGACTTATCAAGAGTCCATTTTTTTATTTAAAAAACAAAAAAATATTGTCATGTTAGCATTTTACGTGACGTTTAGAGAATTAACTCTATTGAATTTTTCACACAATTAAAGTTTATTTTGAATGTATTAAAGTCTTGGTCTATATTCTGTTGCATACAATCTTTGAAATTTGTCACATTCCATTTTATTCAAAGATCTTATCTAACGAGTTGAATTACTTTAAGTTCTTCTAACTCATTATACACAAATTGAAGATTTGCTTTTGTCTTCTTTGTCAACTTTTATTTTGTCTTTGATTCCATGTAAAAATCAAGTTCATGCATAGCTAATGGAAAACCCACTTACCTAATGCTCCCCCAAAATGAAGAAGCAACAAATTCATACTGTTTTTATAATTTTCAAAATCAACTTTTGAACTCATATCCTAATATCTAAACTGTCTAATTACTTAGATTGTTGATATGGATTTAAAATGAATTCATTAATTTTGAGTGGCTAAAAAAGGAATATAAGCTTTAATATCTAATTAAACGTTAAGATTAAGTATTAAATAAAAATAACTCGATTATTATTTTAGCAAATAAAAAATAAATTGTATCTAAATTATATAACTTTTTTTATTTGATTTGAGTTATGTACGATCAAATTTAAATAATTCAGAATTCATTTAATTCAATTTTCTTAAATTCGAGTTTAATTCAAACATTGATTAACTTAAATATAATGTGCTAATTTTTAATTAAATCGAATCAAATCCTTTGAGTCCATGGCATATAGACTAATTTTAAGTTAAATAATGTTTACCAATTTTAATGTCTATTTTTATTATTACATTTTAATTTGGATTGGCCTAATCAAGGCTCTTAATCTTTCTAATTTCTTGCATAATTACTTTTTTGGTAGCTCTTTGGTTATTACTTGAGAAGTGGAGCTCTTCAACCAAATGGACTGCCCTTCTTTTTCTTTCTTTTTAAAATTAAAAATCTAAATTATTGAAGAAACAAATTAATTCATGCAAGTTATTAATTCAACCATGTGAATAGAATTTTTGTTGACTTTAATAATATATTATTTTTATTTAAATTTTAAAAATTCATAACAATTTCAAGTTTAATAATAAAAAGTGATTTTAATCTCTCTATTAATAATAACTTTTATTGATATATTCCTAGAGAAAAAAATAGTTCATGCAAATTACAACTCAATCACATGAATTACAATTAATTGAATTTAATAATTTATTATTTCATTACTTAAACTTAAAAAGACTCCATGATATTTCTAAATTTAGCGATAAAAATGGCCTTTATTTATGTTTTATAATGATAATTTTTATTAAAATATTCTAAATCTAAAACTCAAATTCATGAATTACAATTTGTTTATTGTAATATTCTATTATTAAATTTTTTACTTAAAATTGAAAAACCTTCACGACAACTCCAAATTTAAATATATTTTAATTTTCTCTGTTGATAACAAATTTTCATTGATATACATATACATATACAAACTAATTATAGGTAGACAATGCCAACAAAATTACAGCTTTCTTGCTACAGTTGGAGGTGTCCTATTCACTATTCTTTAGTTTGGAGTTTCACAAGAGGACCACTAGGAAGAAAGGTGTAGTGTTTGGGACAAAGGAAAATTTATTTTTGTGATATTATTTAACTACCATCATATTCTATTACTTTTTTTATTTATTCATAATTTTAAAATGGTGTCATATTAAAATTTAATAATTTAAATTTACAGAATTTTAAATAAAAATAAATAATAAACTGAGAAAATATAATTAACAGAATTGTATAATAGTTTATGAGTATTATAGAGATAAATGATTATTGAAATGAAATAAAAAAAATTTAAAGCATTGGAAATTGCATAAAAAATGAAAACAAAAAAAAAGAGAAAGAGAAAGAGGATGGCTCCACCAAGGTAGAGAGTTTTATAATATAGTAGGTTGTCTAGATTCTATGTGACAGGTTGTACACTGTGTCAAAGTCTGTCTGGGAATCTTTTATGTTTAGATAATTTATAAATGAACAAAAAAAAAAGAAAATTTAAGTCTTGTATGATATATATATATATATATATATATATATATATATATAGATGTCATTTCTTGAAAGAGATTGAGTTTATGACAAATTGGAGCATTTGAAAAAATGTAATGTAATTATAGAACTTTGTGGATGAAGTGTACTTTGCTATCCATTGCTTTCAAAATTAGAGCAGAAGTTAAATCAATAAGACAAGAAATTTAAAGCTTAAAAAGTTTCATCGGTATTAGACCGTCTAAAAACTAACTAAAAATTAAATAATTTGAAATACGAGTGAAAGTGATTGTTTTTAGTTATAAAAAATTGATAAAAGAAATTGTTAAATAAAAATTAATTAATTTAATTTTAATATAGATTAAAATGAATTCAATCTTGTAGTGTACTCTTGTTATAAAAAAAGAGGAGGAGAAAAACTTTAAAATGTTAATATTTTTAATGTGAATACAAAAATGCAAGTAAAAACTATTATTTTTTTAATGTGAGCAAGGTCAAAACTAAAAATTTACATTTGATGTAAGAGTTTACATTAAATAAGCATCACTCCTTTCACAATTATTATTATCTAGATAATTTGTTTTAATAAAGATTATTTTCTATTAAGTTTAGTGATAAAGGAAATAACAATGTTCTAAAAACTGAACCGAATGTTAAACTGGTAAGACAATAGGTTTAAGGTTTAAAAGATTCAATTAATATTAGACTGCCATAAAATTAGCTAAAGATTGAATAAAATTAAATAATAAAATATGATTAAATGAGATTGTTCTTTTAATTAAAAAAAGATATCGTTAAATAAAAATTAATTAATTAATTAATTAATTATAGTTTATAAGAACTTGTTAATTTATAAAATTTAACCAGTTAATTAATAAACTGATCAGTTTTTAACAACATGAATTATTAAAATAAATCAAACTTAAAAATTAAAATATTCAAAATTTTTACAGATAAATCGATGAACTTTTTTAATCATTGAAAAATAATTTGTCCCTCCCTCTATTAAAATTCACATTTTAATAGAGAATTTGTACTTTTGAATAAAAATATTTTGTACCTTGTTATTTTCACTTTTTATTAAAGTTTAAATTATTAAATTTAATGAAAATTCAAATTATTCGTGTACAATGACTTTTTTTCTTTTCTATTGTCACTCGACTTTTATCAGGAACGAGGGGTCTAATCATGTACACTCAAAAGGTTGCATTTTCTAGAGGGTCAATCTCAGATTTTTCAAAGGAAATCTCTTTACTATTTCTGCCTTTTTGACACAATCTTTGAAGAAAATTGGTAAGCAATCAAAGATAAAGATGGTGAAAAAATGTTCAAACTTACACATGTCCTTTAAAGTTCAACGAGAAGATCTTTAGATGGGATGATCAATGAGATATCTTCAAAGTAAATCATAGGTGTGTGAGGAAAATTCTCATACAATTCAAAGATATGAAACTTACAAGAAAAGTAAAGAAAAGTATTACTTTTCCATATAAATTATCAAACTTTTTTTTAATAAAAAATTATAACTAATAACTCCTTAAAAATTGAACTAGATAATAATAATAAGTATTCAAATTTGTTATTTAACTTTAAGTTTTTAGTTTAATAAATATTTTTTTTGGAATACATGGTTTGTGAATTATTATATACATTCGATAATTTATATAATATATGTTTAAAAACAACATATTTTTTAGGTTATATAAATGGAAAAGATGATCACACCATATAAGATGGCAACCCAGACCAGCTCAGGCTCAGCTCGACTCAACTTAAAATTAACAAACTTGGGTCCTATTTTCTTGGGCTAATCGGGCCTTGAGTTATGCTCGGTCTATCAGGGCTCGGCCTGGCCTGAGGTTTGATGGGTAACTCAAAATGACTTCGTTTTGAAAAAAATGATGTCGTTTTGTTTTGTTTTTTTAAATAGGCAGGACTCGGCTCAATCCATTGTCATCCTTATATATTACACTACAATCTAATTATTAAAAAACTTAACCGATTCGACCAGTTTAATCGTAAAAATTTTGAATTGTCTAATTTTTTGGTTCAATTTTCAAAATTTTAGTTCCATTTACTTTAATAATCCTTGTTTTTAAAAATTAATGTGTTTATTAATTAATCAGTCAATTTTTGTAAATTTATAAGTACTTATAAACTAAAATAAATTAAATAGCTTTCATTTAATAATTGTTTAATTAAAATTTATTTTTTTCATGGATAAGAACAATTTTTTAAACCATATTTCAAAATCTTTAATTTTAGCCAATATTTAACTAAATTTATAACACACTTGAACTAATTAAACCTTTTAAACCTCACGCTATTTTAATTTTTCTTATCAATTTAGCTTGAGGTAACGTTGCTACAATTTAGGTTGAGGTGTAACCTTTAAAACGTTGCTACAATGGCAATCTAACTTTTCCGATTCCACGTAACATTGAGTAGAAAGATTCCACTAGGAGAAGTAATCATTAGTCATGGGGAAAAAAAGTTTAAATAGTTATATAGAATTTCATATAAACTTAACTTCATTGTGCAGTAATTAAGTGCAAATTTCTTGCAGACAACATAAATTGTGCTAAAAGCAGCAGGATTTGAGGGGAGCAAATCTAGGAAATGGACAACTCAGCTAATAATATTCCAATTTTGACAGGTTGCTGTAAGAAATTACCAACCAAAGATGAAGTTGTACATGCATGCATGCAAAGCATATGCGTATACGAAGGAGGCCCTATTTTAAAAAAAGATTAAAATTTTAAATTAGAAAATGAAAGACTAAATTGAAAAATATTAATATTTATTATATCTAAATTTTTATAAATAAAGTTATTGAATAAAAATTTAGATTTTTTAAATCTTAATCATAATATGAGACTAAATTAAATTGAGATATAATTAAAAATGTGTTTTATGCATTGTTTAAACATTCTTTTATATATTTTTCAATTTTAATATTATTTTTATTTTCTAATATAGACATGTTGGTTTAATTTATTTTTATAACATATGAAGTAATTTCAGTTTTGTATTTTAATTTTTATAACTTAATTTTATTATTAAATAAGTAAAATTATTTATTTAATATTAGTTATTAATAAAATTCTCCGGTGAAGTTCGTGTAAAAAACTCGATGGCTTTAATACAATTTTCTTATTTTTATAATAGTGTACTAAATTTTATAATAAAAACTAAAATTTAATTATATAAAATTAAAAATACTATTTTATAATTTTAAAAATTATCTATTACCGATATCATATTAATATCAATATTCAAAATCTTACCAAATTTACTAGGAGATAAATATTTTTTAAAAAAATTATATGGTAATAAATGAGAATGTATCATCATGTCCATGGGGGCATGGGTATGGGCATGGGAAACAAATCTTAAAAGGGAATCAAAGTGAGAAAAAAGACGGGGCTCATCTTTCTTTCTTACTTTCTTTCTTTGGACACCATCACCACCACTCCACTCCCCCACCTGCTCAAGATATGGTAAGCGCCACATGATTTCATGTTGGGAAGAAAAAGGGCACCTCAGCTGACATCACCTGTATCTCTATGAAGGATTTGCTTGGGTCCCCCACAAATGTTTTTTCCTCCTCTCTTTTCCTTTGCTTTCATCCAGAACCCACCCATCTCTCAAAGATATATGTCCATGGGCATTGTTGTGTTGTATATTTAAAGAAATCCCACCTCCCATTTTCCCTTAAATATTATAAAGATTTGATCTTTTCTGCATTTTTGCTTTTTCTTCTTACTGGGGTTTTTGCTATTTCTCTCATTATTTGCATTGCTTACTCTGTAATTCATTTCTGAAATCAACATTTACAAGATTTGGCAGGAGATCTGGTCGGATCTTGCTTTGTGGGGCTGTTGTTGGGTTTCATTTCATCAAATACAAAAAAGGCCTCCTCTTCTTGTGTCCTCTCCTTCTCTCATTAAACCAACTCACACCACCTAAAGACAGCAACTTTCATAACCGAAATAAAAAAAGAAGCAGAGCACCATTCTTTTTGTTTAATCAATCGGTCTACCTTCTTCTTCTTCTTCTTTTGATTCGTCTTGTTTACTCGTCTTGAATCTTTAATCTGCTGCAATGGCTATAGGAGCAGAGTCAGAGTTTCATGTTTTGGCTGTTGATGACAGCCTCATAGATAGGAAGCTGATTGAAAAACTCCTAAAAAAAAACTCATCTTATCAAGGTATTGCTGAACTTTCATGGCTTTAGTTGCCAATTATTCTAGTTGGTATTTATTGGATTCTGATTAGAAATGCATTTCGGTTATGTTATAGCAGTTACTACAGTTGATTCTGGAAGCAAAGCTTTGGAATTTCTGGGTTTGCATGAAGATGAACAGAACAATGCAAATTCACCTTCTGTTTCTCCAAACAACCATCAGGCAAGTTTCCTTTTTTTAAAACCTTTTTTCCCTTACCCTTCCTCTGTAATGTCAGAGATTCCTCATATTCCTTAGTGATTGTCCATAAACTTTCTTGTCTGGTTTTCTGATTGTATCTTTTGTTTTCTTTTCCTTTTGTTGCTATTTTACAGGAAGTGGAAGTGAATCTTATCATTACTGATTACTGTATGCCTGGCATGACTGGCTATGATTTACTGAAGAAAGTAAAGGTATTACTACCTTTTTGCATTTGGTTTCTATTCTCTTCTCCTTTCTTAAAACTTTCCTATTAAGATCCATTCCATTCATGGCAAGATAGGTTCCTTTGAATCTCTTTCCCTGATTTAGAAACCTGAAGTTATATTATTTTTACTAGTTGTCAAAATTTTCCTTCATTCGCCAATTGCTAAGGAAATGTAAATGATTCTCTTAAGAATATTTACCACCTATCCTGTACCTAAGCAGATCAGATCAGGCTCAGATACTCCCAAGATTTATCCTTTTGTATATATACATGTCATTTATATACAGAAACATCAATTGGGTATAGCTACTTATTTTGCTTTTCTCTATGGTTTTTTCAGGAATCATCATCCCTGAGAAACATACCAGTAGTTATTATGTCATCTGAGAATGTCCCTTCAAGAATCACCAGGTAAAAAGATCATATTAAGCATAATTTGGAAATTACTTTTTTCAATTTCTTGATCCGTTCTGTACTATTCAGAGGGTGTAAAATTATGTTTTTGGGACCGTGAAAATTTGACCGTTAAGGCAACTGTGATTTTGATGACAGATGTTTAGAGGAAGGAGCAGAAGAATTCTTCTTGAAGCCAGTACAATTGTCAGATTTGAATAGGCTTATACCTTATATGATGAAAACCAAAGTCAAGAGCCAAGAACAAGAGCACCAAGAACAGCAGCCACCACCACCACCACCTCCTCCTCCTCCACCACCACAAAAACAACAGCTACCACAACCACAACAACAACCAGCTTCCAATAATAAGAGGAAAGTTGTGGAAGAAGGACTTTCACCAGATAGAACCAGGCCAAGGTACAATGGAATCACTACCATGAGCTAATTGTTCAAGGATCTTGAAATTGTCTTTGCACCCCCCCGTTTCCCTGAAGTTTTTCTCTTACAATGTAATTTAGATCAATCAGGCTGGATAGTGTGTAGAAAAATAGAATGTTCCCTTCCAATTTTGTTTTGTAAATTAGTCAATAGAAAAAAAAAACATAAAAGAGAGAAAGGCAATGTTGTATCTATAGGATATATGATTATGTCTTCTTCATTTAAAAGAGCACTACAGAAAAAGGCTAACTTTACAGATTCTTGTTATGTTGACAGTGTGTATAAATTACTGTTTATGATCAGAAATTCAATTTTCATTTTCCTTTTACTATTTTTGCTTTGGTGATTCATCCACTCTACAATTTTTAGATCGTCTAGGATTGTTACTAGGCCGGGCTAGATCGGGTCAAGGGCCGCTTAAGGGCCTAACTAAGAAATGGTTCAACCTTGAGTCCTCAAACTAATATTGCTTTGGTTTTACTCAAAATAAATACGGTTTTGGTTAAAAACTAATTTGTCAAGCCTAAGAGGCTAAGATCATTCTTAATAACAGTCGCATAGCTTCTTTTTAGTTAGGCTTATATCAGTAGAGCATAATATATTAATTATTATATTGATTTTAAATTATATGAAACATGAATAAAAATATATTTAACTAAATCTTTTACATGGATTATAACATAAATAAAATTAATATAAAAAATTAATATTAAAATATATAAAAAAAGTTAACTAATATTATATAAATCTTAAAATAAATATTCAA
This sequence comes from Erythroxylum guanchezii, assembly GCA_025629825.1. Classification (NCBI taxonomy): domain Eukaryota; kingdom Viridiplantae; phylum Streptophyta; class Magnoliopsida; order Malpighiales; family Erythroxylaceae; genus Erythroxylum; species Erythroxylum guanchezii. The sequence goes on along the minus strand of JAOTAX010000196.1, from coordinate 2,373,014 downwards.
GTTGAGTAAATAATTAAATACATAATAAATTAAGCATTTTATTGTAATAGATAAGATGAGTTTGTAAAATAAATGTGAAGATAAGTTTGGGAATATTGTGAGAATTATTTATAAAACATAAGGGCAAAAGAGACTAAAAAATAAACTTATTAATTGATATGAAAAATTTACCAGAAAAAGTCACTTGAGGTTTTTTTGAGAAGCTTCAAATTTGAGCTTCTTAAAAATGTATATTTTGGCTGCCCAAAAAGTTATATCTATTAAAGAAGTGCTTTTTTATTTTACAACAAAACACTCATTTAAAAAAAAAGACTTTTGTGATAAAAAAAAATACTTATTGACCTCCCAAAAGCCTACTGAAACAGGCACTAAACAAAGTTATAGTATCGATATTGAAATTGTACAATATTAGTGCTTATTAATACCTAATACAATCTAAAATAATCATTTATCAAATTAAAATTGAGTTTCTTATTATAATTTAAATTTAAAAAAAATCAAGTTTTCACTCAATAATTTAATTTATCAAAATTAACATAAAATATTTATTTTTTAAATATAATAATTATTAACTAAAAATAAGAATATTTTCTTTTCAATTTACCCTTTCAACTTTTTTTAATTTATGATTCTTACTAGATATTCTTCAGTACAAATATTTGGTATTAGTATAATTCATTTTTTACGTTGATAACAACCCAAGTAAAAAAAGTTTCAAACTCAAGATCGAGTTCCATAAAACTTAGACACGGCCCAATCCATTGCCAATCTACACAAAACATAGATTATTATAAACACATTTGATGTAAATTTTACACACCAATAAATATCCATACAACCAGTTCTACATGCAACCATCTCTCTCTAAAACAACAAAAACAATCATACATCGAGTTTGAAGAGACCTAGTAGTACGCAGCCTTACCCTTAAATAGTAGAGAGGTTGTTTCCTAGTGCAGCCATCTCCCTCTCAAAATGCTATATTCACAAATTCATCCATCTCCTCTCTAAATGCTATATTCACAAATTCATCCCAAGTTATGAGGACCTGCAATAACAAAAATAAAGGAAATTTCTAAGTTAAAGATAGTAGACAGGATCAAACAAGAGGTATAAGAATTCGCCTTTCCAGTTGATAGTTTTAATATCCGACCTAAAATCAACAGTACAGGCCCAGTTTGATTAAGTTCAAGATTGAACTCGGGGTTAAGAAATCAGGTTCAATTGGACTTAGGCTCAGAACCAATTTGACCAGGCTCGAGCTCGGGCTCAGGTTCAAGCATGGTTTAGGCTTGAGTTTAAAAACATTTTTAGGCCCGAGCTCAAGCCAGCCTATTGCTAACCTTAACTCAAAAATGTCAAAAAACATTGCTTAACTACACATTTCTGTCTTCATCAAACAAAATCACCTCAAAAACACTATTCTATCAAGGACTCAAAAACTGTTCCCTTACGAGAGCTCTTCAAATCAAAATTCTGAGTATGTCATGAAATAAGCTCTATGCTTTCTGAAAAATATATCAACACATAATGCCCCAACCAAAAAATATATAAATACTTCACAATTGGATAGCTCTGGAAATGTATGACTTTGTTACACTTAGGAATTCATACATAGAACTCGTGGAAAAAGAAATCTTTTCAAAGACTCAATTTCAACATACACAAAATGTATCAATTTGGTAGATAGAAACATATGACATCGTTGAAGAGCCTGTTTCATAGATCAGGATTAGTTTGACAAGCAAGTTCAACCTCAAAATTTTATCTCCCACATATACACCCACATATACACATGCAGAGCAATCAAATTATAAACAAATGTAGTAATAAGAACTCTACTAACATAGATAAAATGTTCAACATTATCTTGAATCAAATGAAGCTTGAAGTATGGACAGACGACAAATTTGTCAATACCTCGTTGCAACGATAAAGGAAATATAGTTTAAACCTCATAGATAGATGGAAAAGGTTGCATTTTCCTATTAACAGCTATTTAGGACCAAATGGTGTACATAATCAAACTTATTTCTAATGTGTAGAAGTGCTAGCACAAATTGCCATTCAAGAATTAATATCTGGAAATAAGATTAGACCACTAATGCAGAAAACACAAGAACAGAATAACAGCATTAAGGAATGGTAATGATGCCTCGCTAGTAAGCAATAACAGCATTAGAACCTCAGCGGGAAAGTGCAAAGAACTGACCAGGCTAGTCACTCCCGAAATTATCATAATTCACACCTTCAGACATAGTGTCCAGTCTTCTAACATCACCTGTAACATTAGAGCATCAGGTTTTTTTGCTAGTTTTGTAACGCGCCACAAGAGCTATAAAGGCGCATAAACATTAACCTTTGTGATCTATGTCTGGAGAATCTAGAAAGCTTTCATCGTCTGGTCCTAGAAAGGGTGATCTAGAGTAGTTCTCCAATATATCTGCAAATTTTTAAACAAAAGAGTGAACCTAGATAAAATTCCAACACTCAATAGCATTATCTGATTAATACTCAAAAATTTTGTGTATTAGAATCAGAAAAATTGTCTGTTTCACATGCATGTTCCAGCAAAGTCATAGTCATGCAGAAGATGGTTTAATTTTCCACTTCAACATCAATGTATGAAAAGATAATCCAGAATGAAAGACACATAAGAAAGAGACGAGGTATGAAAGGGCAGGTCCAACTGTGTGCTTGCAAGCAAGCACACAACCGGCGGACCGCTCATCCACATGAATACAGATGAACAGGCATTTGGCAGGGAATGAAACAAACCTGAACTTCGGGAAAAAATTGTCAGATCTGTGAGACTGAGATTTCGAGAAATTTGATCCAGAAATCCATAAGAAGAATCGTCTGTATTCAGCATGGGGTCATTCAGAGATTCTGAGTTGGACTCCAGACTTCTGAAAGTTGCAGCAACAGATACATCTGTATTTCGTGGGCATGCTTCCAACACTCTATCAGCACCGAACATAAAAGTGGAAGGACCCAAATAACCAGATTCTGATTTGATCGCTTCACCATTAAGTCCTTGCATAAGACCAATGTTTGATCTTTGTGTTGAAAGCATGTTTTGTGGGGCATCAAGTCTGTCGGAATGAGCAGACATGCTGATAGTAGGATCCATAATTGGGTGGAGTAATGATCCACCGTTAGCGAATCCATTAGTTAGAGTTGAAGCTATCTGCTGGTGCAGGTTCTCTGACTTCAGTGCTGGTCCTGTATGTTCTGGGGCATAGCACGCAGAATTCTGGGCTGCTGACAGAACAAAAGGTGAATAACAAGAAAACAGCACAGAACAGAGGAGAAAATGCAAATCGATTCCCTCCCTTCTTCCTTTTAATTATTGATGATATAGCTTAGCCATTTTCAACCAAATAATTCCATACAAAAGGTTCTCAATCATTTGAATCTTTAACCAATAAAACTTAGGGAAAACAGCACATCCAAATAACTATAGTCCACTGATGCAAAGCATGAACATGAGAGATTAGATCATATAATCAACACGTTGTTGATCAGTTAAAAGAAGTCTCACTCATATAATCAAAATCTTGTTGATTAGTTAAAGCAAGTCTCACTTGGTGCAACATGAGATCCATTAGAAGTAGGTAGAGGAGGAAGACCAGTAGGATTTATCTGACGCATCAGTTCCACCTGCTGCTCAAGAAGTTTGTTGAATTCACTTATTTGTTGCTTAACCATCAGCCTCAGATAATAAGCATTGAAGAATTCACGATTCTCTTCTTCAAGCTTCTGCCAAACTGTGAAAGAAAGTTGGAAAATATGATAAATAAGAAAGTAAACGTAAATTTGCTTCTTCAGTGTAACAAAATTATAATGAGGACACACATTCACATGCAAGGAGCCAATAAAATACAGGCATATTAACAAGTGCCTACACAGGAGAAGAATAAGTAAAACGCCCAGGTGACTTCAATAATATCATTACTATAAGAACTATGGACAAGGCAATCTTTTCGTGAAACTCCGTATATCTTTCCTAGAGAATTTCTAAACCTCTAGGCTTAGTAAAACGTAAGTTGCTATAATTCACAAATACAAACGGGATGGTCATACAAAAGCATAGGAACATGATCTAAACAAGTGGTAGCATTTACGAGTAGTCCATGTTAAGTAACAAAGGATTAGCAACAAAATTATGACACTTTCAAGGTGGAATTTCTACTGACATAACCATGGTAAAATTAACCAAAACAAAAATTATATGGGCATTGTAACAGTGCCTGTGACTATAAATAATTATAAGGCCATCAGAAATTTTCAACCTGAGTACTGATCAGTGACTATACACCAAACTGTGATTGATACGTATTAATTCTAAGCAATCATGAGCCAAAATATAGTTTTAAATGTCTCTGTCAGTAAGATCAGTACTAACCAAGCTCAGTAAAACCAGGCTCTATCTTTGCCTGGGCTAACAATGTTTGTACAACTTCCCTCTGGTTCATATACAGCTGAAGACATCTTTCTATAAGATTTTGCACCTGGAATTCAGGAACAGAAAGGACGCACATGTTAACGCATATACATGTGAAGTAAGCTACACAGAAATGTTTATACTTCACCACACTGAAAGCTCAACAGCTTACCACTTGTATATCTCTTGGTGAAACTCTTCTCCCTGATGGTCCACTTGACATCTCTTAACCTTTTGGATAAGCAGGATACAAGATAAGTTTGTTTAGCACCCTTAAAAACAACAAAAACTCAATTAAAAATTCAATCCTTCAGCCATCATTTGGTCCAACTATCCTACATACAATAACGTGCTAGTCCTCAAATCAGAATCCATATATAATACATCAAATTCTTTTCAGTTACAAAACGCGCACTGCATTATTTCACAGAAAAAAGTATTTGCCACATACTACAATCCAGAGATTCAACAAAGCCATTCAAAGCTGACCTCCACGATTCATTTCCTTCAATTGATCGAACAGCCCAGGTTTGTTAATGATTCTTAAAAGGAAAATAGAGAGAAAAAGAGAAAGGAAGCAATAGAAGAATTCCCATCTCCATCAATGTTTCGTTTCAACTTGATTGGATAGAAAAACATGTGCACCAAGCTGGTTATTAGAAAGTTTCATGAAGACAAGACAAGAAATAAAATAAAATAAAATAAAATAAAAACTTGAAACTATGGTAATATTTCTGTTAGATATCTCTAAAAACAAGAACTTGGAAGATAATAAAACTTCAAAGTTTGAAAATAAAAAAGAAGACAATCGTATCATCTTCCCCATGACAGAAAAGGCCCGAAACAGGACACGCAAAAACAAAAGCATCTCCTCCTGATCACCGAATTCCAGAAAGAAAATCGAAATCTTTAAACTCTCACTAACCGAGATCAACAACTACCACAAGAATTATAAAAAAGCACACACACACACACACACATCATATGAATGTATTCCAATAAGCCAGAATATAGTCAGTCGATATTGCAGAAGAAATGAAACAGACAGCTAGAGAATGAAAAATGAAAACTAAATTTATGGGCACGAATGATCGAGTTCTACCAGAAAAAAAATTCAGACAAACACGATAACTTGAACATGGATAATTTCGATTCACTAGAGCAAAGATAATCCTTACCCTTTATAGGAATCGAGAGTTGGGATGGAGGAGGAAATCTCTAAACTTGTAAGTATTGAACCTTTTTGCTCGAGCTCAACTGATCAAAAAGCTTGGTTTTTGCTGATGTATACGAATATAGTACGAAGGACGTGGGTTGTTGACACGTGGCGCTGGTGGGGCCTAGTGGAGGAGATCAGATGGCGGTGGTGGTGATTGACTAGGACTCCTTTTTGCTTAACAAGTTGGGTTTCGTTGCCGAACAAAACATGGTGAACATGCGCAGTATAGGATAGTTTCGTTAATTTTTTAAAAATAATTTTTTAAAAATTGAATGTATAAAATAATAATTTTTTTAATTTATTTAAAATATAATTAAAAGAGAATGTCTTTAGCCATCGAAAAATTTAAAGTTTAACTGAAAAAAAATGTTAAATGAAAATAATTAATTTATTTTAATTTATAAGAAATTGTTAATTTTAAAAAATTGAACAATTAATTAATAAATTTATTGATTTTTAACAACTAAAATTATTAAAATAAATTAAACCAAAAAATAAAAAATTAAACGGGTCAATATTATTATGATTTAATTGGCCGAATCGGTTGAAATTTTTAATCAATATTTATATCAAATTATTAGTAAATCAGGAATTTCAAACAATATATTCAACGAAAATATCGAATAAATCATGTAATTAAACTCAAATAATAAGAAGAGAGTTTCTAAAAAATAAAAAACCTCATATGAATGAAACGTCGGTTTAAATTTAGCCTAAATTCAACTTGATTGAAGTTTAAGTTTGATAAATTTTGTCAATTATAATTAACTTCAATTTAAAGCGAGTCGATTTAAATTCTATAAATTAAATTAAAATTGATTTTACTTATATTCGAGTTCAATATTAAATTTTTTTAATCTTTCAAACATAAATTTAAAATTAAAAATATTTTTTTAACAAATTGTTAAACTCTAATTTTTTTAAAAAAATTAAACTCTAATAGTTAGAGTAAATGAATTTTCATTTATTAAAAAATACATTAAAATTAAGAGCTAAGTAATATAAATTTCGTTCACTTTAAAGTTAAATGAATAAAATATATTTTACCCGTTATTCAATCAAACTTAGACTAAAATTTATTTTTTCAAGTATTGAATTAGGTTCATTAATTTGATCAAAAGCGATATTATTTTATTTTATAAATAAAAATTAGATCTAAATCTATTTAAAATGATTCATTAATTGTTGGTGTCATTTTATTTAAAAATTTAAAATAAAATTAGACATTTGAAAGCCTATCAAGCTTCGATTTTTTCAATTTGCTTGTAAACCAAATAAAACACATACCCATTGTTATTCTTAGAGCAAGCCCCCAAATATCACGGCGGTTACCCAAATATCAAGGCGGTTGTTATCGGAATTTCAAGTGTAAGTAAAAATTCTACGTTGTAAAGAGATAGAACTAGTGAAAGATATATAAAGAAAAATGACCTATAAATCTAATACCTTAAGGTTGTGGGTTAAAGTGTCGTGTCAAAGCCCATGAGTATGTTCTCTCACTAGGCTCATATTGAAGATCTCCTATCTAAGTGAGGTCTCCAATTAGGGATGGCAATAGGGCGGGTATGAGGCAGGTAAGCCATCCCCTGTACCCGCCCCCACCCTCATACCCACCCCATCTCCGTCGGAAATTTTTTTGACACCCCCATACTCGTATCCGTTGGGGGTTTGACCCCCATCGAGTACCCGTTTACCCGCGGCTTTTTTTTAAGATAAACTTATTTAATATGAATGTATATATATATATATATATATATATATATATAAAATAACAAAATTGTAATTACTATATAACGGGTAAACGGGTATGGGGGTGGTATCCCCATACCCGCCCCATACCTGACGGGTATTTTTGTTAACCCCCCATACCTGCCCCACGGGTAAAAATTTGCTCCCCATACTCGCCCCCGTTCGGGTAATTTTATCGGATACCCATCGGATTCGGGTATAATTGCCATCCCTATCTCTAATTTCAACAAGTGGTATCAGAGTCGATGTTTTGACAAAGGATAAGTATGGAGATATTAGTCGGATCCCATGATTGACTCTTCACGAAGAAAAGAGAGGAGACTCTTGGTGATCCCAGACCAATAGAGTAAAAAGGCTTTTAGTGGTGTCATATACTTGAGCAGTTAAGAAAAAATGCTTTCACTCAAGAGAGAGTCTAAGCCTAATGTGGAAGTTCATATTTGAACGAGAGATTGTTAGAATGTCAAGTGTAAGTAGGCATCTCACATAAAATAAAAAAAAACTCTTAATGATGTCATATACTCGAGCTACTAAAAAAAAGGACTTTCGTTCAAGAAAGAGTTCAAGTCTAATATAAAAGTTTACACTTAAAAAAGAAATTGTTAGAATGTCAAGTATGAATAGGAATCTCACGTTACAGAAAGATAAAACTAGTGAAAAATATATAAGAAAAAAAGGACCTATAAATTTAATACTTAAAATTTTGGATTAAAGTATGGTGTTAAAATCTAAGAACATATTCTCTCACTAAGCATATATTAAAGATCTCCTATATAAATGGCCTTCTCAGATCCAACAATTAGAGCAAAACATGCAATTTTAATCAACTGCTGATCATTGCCGTAACTCTACTCATAGTACTCATACTTCGGGAAAATCACCACCAAGAGTAGTCCCACGTCATAAATCGAACAATAGTCCCATGTCATAAATCAAACAATCATTAATGTAAGTAGGTATAGGCTTCGTTTGATTAACATTAAAAAGATAAGATATCTAAAATTTCACTAAATTTGGACACTAACATTAAAAAGATAAATTATAAATTTATAACGAATTTAAATCAACTTTAAACATATGTTTTTTGAATAAATATAAATTAAATTTAGAATAAATTACACATAAGTTTATTAAAATTAGATTGATTTTTTAAATACAAACTAATTTTACAAAATTTACAACATATATTAACTAGTAAGAAATAGTATTTTCTGCACACATACATTTTAAATAATAGTATATTAAAAATAAAATATATCTTAATATTTTCACTGCTTAAACATTTTTTTTTTGAAATGATGCAGTCAAGTTATATTAGAAGTGTCAAACTGCAAAGCGTCATACAAAAAAGATGGTGGACATATCCCCCATTCTAAATCAGGCATAGAACCAGCAGCACGGGCAATACAATGAGCCGCTTGGTTCGCTGATTTGCGAACAAACCGAATAGCCATTGAAGGCAACAAAGACAGAAGATGTTTGCAATCTTGTACAATTGCACCAAAGTAAGAGAAGTCAAAAGTAGTAGACTGTAAAGCATTAATAAGAAGTAAAGAATCAGACTCCATAATATCACACCTCGCCTGAGTGCGGATTAGCCAACTAAGAGCTTCTCGGAAAGTCAAAGCTTCGCCTAAAGCAGGATCGTCCATACCTGGAATTGTCCTCATCTGCCCCATCGTACCTCTACCATTGGAATCCCGCAAGATCATACCCATACCAAATAGATGCTGCCCAGCTACGACGGAGACATCAACATTACACTTATAACACCCCGCTGGTGGAGGGTTCCATGTAGTACAAGGAGGTGGTGAAGGTGTAGCTGCAGAAAGAGCATGGGCCACCTGCCATTCCCGTAGGTGTTGTCTACTGCGCTGCAGGATAACTGGTGGAGACGAAAAAATATTGTTCCAAACCACTTGATTTCTATTCAACCATAGCCCATAAAGTACCATCAAAGCTTCGTGCCGAATATCCTCTGGTAGGGATTTGACCCATCCAAACCAGTCCGTTAATGTGTCCATTCGTCGCCAACCCACCAATGATAGGACCCAAGTCTGCTGAGCCACAAGACAAGTTAAGAAGATATGGTGTTCCGTTTCGGGATGAGTACCACAAACCGGGCAAACACCTGGAACAACCACAGATTTACGTTGCAGGTTTACCAAACATGGCATAAGAGCCAAAGATGTTCTCCAGCACATATGCTTAACTTTCTCAGGGATGTGAGCTTTCCAAATAAAACTCCAAATATCATCAGTAATGGGGTTGGGTAAACGTGGTACCTGAAAGCGCTGGCGATATCCACTCTTAACAGTGTAAAGTCCTCTGCGGTCATGTGTCCAAGCCCAAACATCACATTGCTTTTGAAGAGGCAAAGGGATGCGGTTAATTAACATGATGTCCCGTGGCTGGAAAAAATTGCTGAGCTGCAAATCGTCCCACTTCTGGAGGCTTGGTATAATAAAA
>JAOTAX010000196.1:2338149-2355338 GCA_025629825.1 Erythroxylum guanchezii | reverse complement strand
ATCTTTAGTAACATGGGCTGTCATAGCATAGTCATTAGTGTTACCATTCATATTTAATAACACTTATCACCTGTTACTGTATGTCATTTTTGTTGTAGTGAGACTTCTCCATCTCTGGTTTTCTCTACCACGACACTCTCACAGCTGTGTTGGAGACATTCTCTTCATGGGCATTGATTTTATGGTGGATTTCAAGACACATCACCACTGCAACGTTTTCTTCTACTTATCTAGGTTGTTTTCTCAAGATCTTAAGGTAGACCCGAAAATAGGTTCAAGTTTCTTCCACCGTGAACTAAGACCCATATCGGTATTATTTCCTTTCCCCTCAAGATTGATTTAATTTGATTGATTGTGGTTGTAATTTTACTGCTTTTCAGTAAATATGGTAAAGACCAAAGAGAAGATATTATCTTCGGTGTCCGACAAAAAGACAGTAACTCCAACACAACATTCAACGATTTATGTTGAATCTGACACCCGATAGGAGTTTCACTAGGGTTGGGTCATCTGCTGCGGCTTCTATTGACATTCTCGAAACTACCTATGTTTGGGACACAGTACTGGATCTAGATTATGATGTTAGTCAAGTCATATTATCTATGGTTGAAGATTTTGCTTCGGATTCTGATGAGACTCCCACAGCATCTGTTCTACCAACTGCGCCTTCTACGGCTTCTCAGAAATGTACAAAGATGCGATGTCGGAAAATAGTTCGACCACCTTGACGTCATTCTTCTGTCCACCTGACAGTGGTTGATGCAATTTCCTTTAAGTTTTACTCTTCCGAGGCTGAACAGAAACGGACGACTCTCAATATTGTCGGACTTGTTTTCGATCGTCCAATCAACTTAGAGAAGTTTCAACAACATGGTCTGAACACTTTACTATCGGAGCGATCTTTACTGCAAGCTTCACTGCTTTCAAAGCATTATGATTCTGATATGGTAAAAGAATTTTACTGCTGTTTATCTTGTGATATTCTGAATGAGAATGCTATGACTTATGGAGTAGTATATATGCGGGGTCGGGTAGTTCGTTTTGATGTTGCTCATTTAAATTTGCTTTTGGTATTTGGTAATTAGATTGGTGATCTCCTTTGTGATGATGATTGGAATGTGTCCAATGAATTAATCGCTACGGTACTGACTGGTGAAAAATTGACTTCATGGCCATTTAGCTCTGTACTTCGTTATTTCATGCGTACTCAAACAAATTTTGTGCTCTTTAAATTGGTTATGGCCAACTGGATGCCAAGCACACACGTTGTTTCTGTCTACTTGACACAGGATAAATTGATTTATGCTATCAGTACTGGGATGTGATTCAATCTTGGACGTCTTATCATTGAAGATATGTTGGCTATTGAGAGTAAGTCACATTCTTTGTTATACTTGTCATGCTTAATCTCACAATTTTTATATGCCAATGAAGTTCCAAGGATAGAGTCGAGCATACTTGAGTTGGTGGCTTTAATGAATATCTCTCCAAGGATTTTTCGGCAACCACAGGTAATGGATTTGCCATATACCACATCGGGTCCCTCGGATGCCATGGGGACGACTTCTGTTAATCCTCATGCAGCTCTCTTTACTGAAATTGAGAGGATTGAAGGTATCCTTTAAGTAGCTGCCGATGCTCTTCTCAACTTAAAGCAGCGAGTTCTACGCTTTTCCGGCGCTTCCTGAATTTGGCTTTTTGGCATATGCTGTCTCAAAGGGGGAGAATTGAGATAAGACTTTGACTACTTGATTGAAGTTGTATTTTTTCTCCTCTGTGTTTTGTTGTTTATGCCTGATTTATGCTTATGTTGTTGAATATTTTATTGAATCTTAAATTAAGGCGGAGTATTGTGGATTCAATATTTATATGTCCAATTACGTCATTTAAGGGAAGTTTAAGAGTTGTGACAAAAATGCAAAAATGGGAGAAATTGTTAAGATATATTATATATATCTTTTTATTTAGTTTTGACATCTTATTTATTAATTGGACATATAAGATATTAATTGGAGTAAGATCCAAAAAGATGTGATTGTTACACTTGTAGTTGTGAAAGAATCCTATACTATATTGAAGTCTATTATCATGTTGGTAATTAAATTGTGTACTGTTGGATTTTATGGATTTGGTCGATAGAAGAAAAACAGAAGTGGTTGATGCGTTTTGGTAAAAGGTTTTTAATTGTGAACATCGTGCACGTCTCTATCAGTATATCTGTGTGTGTTGCATCAACTAGAAGGGTGGAGTTAATTGAATTCTGGAAAAGATAGATCTGATGTTGTGCATGTGTTCTTGGTGTGCGAAATACCGTGGGTTAACTTAAAAATTCTAAAAGTTGTTCTTATGTGGTGTGCATGTTCTGGTTTCATATACACCGTGGTTTAACTTCTAATCTCCAAGAGAGTTGTTCTTCTAGGATTGTGCGTGAAATATACATTGTGTGTGTAGTGTCTCGTATGGTTTAATTGGAGTTGTTGAAGCTAGACAATGTGCGTGAGTGAAGAACGATGAGATTCTTGCTTTGTTGGACTAGCATATTGTTTGGAGGTATTTTGGGAAGCTGAAACTATAGGGAAGTCTTTCTTTTATATCAAGAATATCATTGTTCTGTTCTTAGTTGATTGAGTACTTGAGTTCTTTTTACTAATTATCATTTAATTAAAAGTAGTTTAGAAAAATCCTTTAATGAGGTTAACACGAGTCGGTCGTGTTATTAGGTGTGAAGATCTTTCACAGGAAGTGAGGTTGAGAGATAGTTACAAGGATTGAGTGGTGTTGCTTCAATATGACCTTGTGTAAATCTATAGCACTTTCTTAAAAGTATTAATCTGGGTGAGAGCCCCGCAGACATAAGTAAAATATACCGAACTGCATTATCAAAATTTTGGTGTTTTTTACTATTTCGTTTTTTATTGTTTTCATTTTTCGTTTGTCCTAAAGATATTTACGAAAAAAATTAGAAAAATTTGCGAAACTACTACTACCGTTAGTTTTTCATATGCGAACTCTTAACTAATTTCTTGGACACCTTCAATTAATTCTTTTTTAGGACTACGCAATTATGCTTTTGTACTATCTCACCATTTGCACACATTAAAGGAAACGGTCGATCTAATTCTTCTTTGTTCTTGTTCTTCACTTTTGAGGTATCACAAGAGGGGTTCCAAACTGACAATGCAATCGAAAGATCATGAATATCATCAGATTTTTGTCTTTAATAATGAAATGGAAATGCAAATAAAGGTGTAATTGATAAAAATTTACCTGTTTGAATACATACGCTTGGTACAGAGGTGTGCTTACTACATTATAAGGATCAAACTCATTCTCAAAGATCATCAACATTGAAATGCTAGGTTCTTGAATATCAACGTCTGCCGCATATGAATCACATAAATACAAACGAACCACCTATTCAAATTAAAATCTAGGTAACTGAAGGCTACAAACCGTTTACACAATTAACCACACTCTCAACAAAAGCCGAAGTGATAACTTTCATATCTTTTCAATCCAAATTTCTTTGTTGAAGACTTGAAGTCAAACGCTTTGCTTTGAAATCAGGTTCCTGCTTAACCCAAGGAGGGGTTAGGAAACTCACACAGGTTGTATCTTACACAAGCACCAAAATGGATAGAAAAACATATTTTCTTGCATAAGCTACGAAGAAAAAACAAAAAACAAAGAAGAAAGGAGGGCATTAACTATAACTTAACAGGAAGAAAAAATGCAATCTACATTACTGCAAGATATCAAACTGGAGCTCCTTCATCAGAAGAAAAGCTAAAAGTCAGAAGGAAAAAGGAAAAACAAAATTAAAAAAAAAAGCTTTTGGCTCTCTCATCCACCCAAAAAGGCTAGTAATTGCCCAATTTTATTTATTAAAAAAAACCAAACAACTCGTTTTTCATTACCCATTACGCTGAGAAAACTTGATCCAATCAACTTAGCTATGATCCGTTAACTTTAAGCTGGGCTTGATCTGATCGTCAAGCCTGGATTTTTTTTTATTAAAGGGAAAAACAAACAAGGTTACAAAACATGTATGGGGAAACAAATTCCTGGTTGATCCTTTAACAGGAGACATTGGCACCTTAAAGGTGTAGTAGCAAAAGTTGTGATACCGACAGAATAATATTCTACGTGAGTAGCAAGCCAGTCAGCGCATTTGTTGCTCTCTCGATAAATGTGACGATGAACAACAGTCCAGTTCCGGGTGAAAAGTTCGTGGATACCCATGACAATGGGGTTGAGGGCTGTGAAGCGGATGTCCGAGGAAGATATGATATGTTGCACTGTGGTAGAGTCCACCTCCAGTTCCAGTCGTCGGAAGCCTAGGTCCCAAGCTAGCAATAGTCCTGTAAATATTCCCCAGAGTTCAGCAGACGTTGTGTCACACCAACTGAGGTTTTGTGAGAATCTGCCAAGCCAGTTGCCGTCACTATCGCGTAATACGCCACCTGCTGTAGCCGAGCACTGAGGGCGATTACTGGTGCCGTCAGTGTTCAGTTTTACCCATCCTGGAGCCTGGATATTTTTAACACCAAATATGTTGTGGTGAATAGGTTAATACTTAAGAACTACACACATCCATTAACAGCCTGTTTGGTTTAACGGTTGAAATAGATAAAGAATAGAATAGTTATTCTTAGAAATAAAAAAGATAAGAAATAGAATATAATATGTATTACTTTGTTTGATTTACTGTTAAAGAATTTCTATGTTAATGTTTTGTTTGAAAATATAAACTTAGAATGACAAAGGAATAACTAACAAAATGATAAAAATATCTTTATTATTATTATTATTATTATTGATTTTATTATCCTTATTATAATTAATTATTATTATTAATTTTCTAGTTATTATTGTTCTTATTATTAATTTTATTTATTTATTTATATTAAATTCCTTATTATTATTAATTTTCTACTTACTATTATTCTTATTCTTATTAATTTTATTAATTTAATTAATTATATTTATTTTTATTATATTTATTGTTATTGTTATATTTATTATTAAATTCCTTATTATTGTTAATTTTCTTCCTCTTCTTCTTCTTCTTCATAATAATAATAATAATAATTATTATTATATTTCTTATTATTATTAATTTTGAAAATAAAGAAGAAATGCGAAATGAAGTGAAGGATAAAAAAATTATGAACAAATAACTTTACTCTTGAAATAGCCAAAGAAAGGTGACGGTGGTCATTAAGTATTGTTGAAATTTACTAAATATCTAATCTTAGGATTAAGTATGTTGTATATTTTGGTCTAATCAAATAAAGAAATAATTATATTTTAAGTATACACCATAAATAAAATATCTCGTATAAGTTCATTGGACGACATTAAGAAGACAAGAAACCATTAATAGGTGTACATGCCATTATTGAAGGTTTGAATCTTTTATCAGTATATAACCATATATCTAAAACTTTGCTTGTTTCTTTTATTTATAAAATAATAATTTAGCTATTAAATAATCATTATTATTGATTTATTAGTTGATTTTAAGCTTTGTCTTCCCTTTTAATAATTGTCATTCATGTTCAGTATTCAAAGGATGACACGATGTTGTGGAACCATACAAGACCAGACACGACAGAAGCAGATAGATCGCGTAATTGTTTATTTTTTTGACTTAAAACTGTAGATTTTTCATCTGTTGGGTTGAATTCAAAGGAACAATTAAAGCACAGAAGGTGGTAAAGCAGAGAGCTCAGAGCAAAAATGGCAATGCCATGGGCGATGGCTTTGTGGATGGGGAGGATGGTCTGGCTGGCACTTCTTGGTTGGGTCTCTTCATGCTTGTCTGTTGCTGATGAGATTGCTGGCTCTCTTAGAACTGGAGATATTGGCCCTTTCCATGTTGGGTAATTGTCAATTTGCTGAATTTCAGGTCAGATTCTTCAGAAAGATCGAAACTTTATGCTTAAGATATTGCTTTCTTTATCACGATTCATTGCTTATGTGTGTGTATTTCGCGACAGAATCGTGGAAAAGATCGAAATTTTATGATTGATTCTTTGCTTTTTTTATATCATGATTCGCTGCTTATGTTTGTGCTGGGGACAGATTGTTCAAAAAGATTGAAACTTATATATGATAAATTCTTTACTTTTTTTTTTCTTTTCTGCATTATTTATTGCTTATGATTTTGTTGCGTACTCCTCTATGCGATTCAAGTGGTTAGGTCTTTCTTTTTCCTTCTTGATTGTTAGAAACCCTAATGATTCCTCTTTTAACATCGGTGCGACTTGGTTCAATGTGTATCATTTTGTTTCTGTTTTATGGTTCAGTTGGATCTGCAATTTTCTATTCTAGGGATATCTTTCAGTTCATGCTTTGTTTTACTATTATTGGTTTGTTATTGAGAATTCAAGTGTTCATACAGTTTGTGCTTCCAGTCTTTTCATTCCTAAGAGGTTTAAGTTCATAGTACTCGTTATTTTGTCATGTATCCGAACATATGTATGAGATCATACTTAGGACGAACAAAAGCTTCAGCTTTTTGATCCCTTGGTTATTGTGGACATGTAATTAGTTTTTTGGTTGCCAGAAATACAGATCCTAAATGTGAAAAGATATCCCGGTTGACGGTCTCACTTGCTGATTAGACACAGAGTGTGTGTTAGACAAAACTTAGTTAGGACCTATAGTGTGCAACTTACTGGAAACTTGACTATTCCATGAGTTCAACATCATATCCGTTATAAGGTGAACAATCAAACAATATAAAGTGATTGCGATTTGATCAAGTGAACTTCAGCTTTCTCATTATGGCCGATGTTTTTGTTGAAAGGATATGACTTCCTGTGATTTTTGAAAATGGAAGTAGTTTCTGAGTTTAAATTAGGATCCATCATCAATCCTATGAGAAACTTACAGTGAGACATATTAATCAATTGCCCCAAAATTCTTGCCCGAGGTTCATGGAAGACCCCAAGTGACATGAGATTTCCCTTGTTCTTTGAAAATGAAAGTGTTTCCTGAGTTTAATTAGGATCCATTATCAATCCTGTGAGAACGTGACAGCAAAATTCTCACCCCAGGTTCATGAAAGACTCCGAGCTACATGAGACTGAAAGTGTAGTTGACAAAGGGTAGCATTCTTTTGCATGTTATGTTGTCTGAAGAGTGTCTTCTCAAGCAGTTGTCGTTGCATTACACTTGACAGTTTCGAAGACACTTCAATTATTCAATAGTTAATGACAGTATTAAGTACTACGATTTATCGGTCTTAATTGCTGTTTCATTTCTAGTTCTTCCCAATTTAACTTTCTTAAATTAGTACTAACACCTCCTTACTGTGCCTGAGGAGAAGAATCCGTATATGTTCATAAGATTTGTTAACTTGTTCCTGTTAGGTGTATTGAATCAACTTTGTTCTGATGAAAGACTGTACAGGGAACTGTTGTCTGGAAATTTAGGCTCATGACCATCTCTGGTTTCAGGAATGTATATTTCTTGTTGATTTGGGTATTGAGATTTCTGTTTGGGATCAATCAAAACTATTGATTTTTCCAAAATGCAACAAAAGGAAGGACAATCCATGGCCGACTAAGGTTGGCAGTGGGTTGAGCCGGGCCAGGCTAATACAGCCCACCATACGATTGACTCCGTCGTCTCCATCCCTGTAAGAAGTACGAGATCACCCCAAGAACGGTTTTGTCGCATCGGTACCAAATAAATAGGAATTTCTAGAGTTCATTTTCCATTGCACTAATGATGAATTCATTGAGGTCATGATTTGCTCATGTAAATATAAATGTGGGAAGAGAATGTTATTGTATCAGTTGATGATGTTAGAAAGGGCATTATAATTTTTGTTATTGTGAAATGAACTTCTTGCAAATAATTTAAAATAAAATTTCAGTGAAAAAAGGATTTCTCCTAAATCTTGGAAAGGTGTATTTTTTTTTTCTTTTCTCTTTTTTATGCTATATTATGTATTTAAAAAATCACATTAAAAAATAAAATTTAACATAATAATTTTTTAAAAAACTTTTAATATGATAATTAATGTAATTAATAGAAGAATTATAAAAAGTTATATTTAGAAGAGTTAAAAAATGAAAAAACTTTTTTACTTAACATCAATTTTAAATTTTCTATAATAAATATATTAACAATTATGTATTTGAGAAATTAATTGTTATGAAAATCTGATTATTTATTTTATATTAAAATTTTATATTAAAAAGAAAATGTTATGAAATTCTTGAATATATTAAAGATAATAAAAGGAGTTGAATGTGCTTTAACTTGAATTACAATAAATTAATAAATCAACTTTAAATTAACTAATTTTTAAGTTGAAAAATCTTAACGATTCGAAAAAATAACACTGTTTACAATAATTTAAACGAATCTGAATTATACGAGTTCGATCTATCTCGTTGTCATCTTTATAAATATTTATGATTAAAAATTGAACTTATTTGATTAGTTTTTTTTAAAAGAACTTATTTGATTAGTTTAATTATGAAAATCTTGAAGTGATCAAATATTTAGTTTGATTATTAACTTTTTTGTTTATTTTAATTTAATAGTCATTATTATTAAAAATCGATCAGTTTGTTAATTAATTAATCGATTTTTGTAAACTAATTGATTTTTATAAAATAATATAAAGCAATTATTATTTAATAATCTCTATTTTCTATTAAACTTTATATTAAAGACAATTGTTTTTAATTATATTTCAAAATTTTAAATTTATTTAATTTTTAATTGATTTTATAAAAGTATAATTTTTATCGGTTTAATTTTTAAAACATTACAAAATATTACAATTTACGATTCTCTAAACTCATCAACAAAAGACTAACAAAAATCTAAAGTAAAATTTAACTTTCAAATTCATTATCCCTAAAGCCTAAGATCTAACCTAGATTAGTTAGAAAGCAAGGCAAAAGTTAACGGTGTCAAAGTTGGGTGCTTCAATGGTTTCAGTGAAGATTTCTTGTAACAAGTAAGCACCCAGACATCATCAAGAAGTATAAACTTTTGGGTCACTTCTAAAATGATCGAATGAGATCAGGCATGGATACGAAGTTGCAGCCCCTCACCTCAAGTCCAACTTTCCGCTTTTCCTCGATGAACGACTCTTATCAGTGGAGCTGTAAGTATATAGCTGTGGACAACTTGGTTGTCTTGATGATAAAATGTTTAACATGTCAGAGAGCCGCCTGACATGTGTAGGCGTAATCTTCAGTTAACAGGTTTTGAAATGTTCAAGCTTAACAGGGGACTGCCCAATCTCAAGCTTCTGTTTCGCTCGCTCAACCACTCGACATTTGCACCGAAAATATCTTCACCCATTAGAGATGTTAGCCCTAATTCAGTCGTGGCGCGAACCAATTGGCTTATCTCGAAGTTGGGTAGAGAAGGGAAAATACAAGAAGCTCGTGTGTTGTTCGATGAAATGCCTGAGAGAGATGTGGTTACGTGGACGGGGATGGTTAGTGGATATATCAAGTGTGGGTTGATTGGGGAAGCTAGGAGGTTGTTTGATAGAGTTGATGCAATGAAGAATGTGATCACATGGACTGCGATGCTTAGTGGGTATGTGAGACTGAACCGAGTTTTGGAGGCAGAGAGGTTGTTCGAGGCAATGCCGGAGAAGAATGTTGTTTCTTGGAACACGATGATTGAGGGTTATATGAGAAGTGGACAAGTAACAAAGGCTTTGGAGCTGTTTGAGAGAATGTCTGAGAGGAATGTGGTTACGTGGAATACTGTGATCACTGCGTTAGCAGAGTGTGGGAGGGTGGACGAAGCGAGGAGATTGTTTGATGAAATGCCTGAAAGGGACGTGATCTCATGGACGGCTTTGGTCACAGGGTTGACAGGGAATGGGAGAGTTGACGAGGCAAGGGAGGTTTTCGAGAAGATGCCAGAACGGAATGTGGTTTCATGGAATGCAATGATCACTGGGTATGCGAAGAACATGAGGTTACATGAGGCTCTTGAGTTGTTTGAAAAGATGCCTGAGAGGGATCTTCCATCTTGGAATACAATGATCACAGGGTTTATTCAAAATAGGGAGATAAGCAGAGCGAGGAAATTGTTCAACGAGATGCCTGAAAAGAATGTTGTTTCGTGGACTACAATGATTACAGGTTATGTTCAAGAGGGGGAAAGTGAAGCAGCGGTGCATATTTTCGTGGATATGATAAGGGATGGCGTAGTGATGCCTAACGAGGGAACTTTTGTCAGTATCTTGGGTGCATGTAGTGACTTGGCTGGTCTTTGTGAAGGGCAACAAGTTCATCAGATGATATGTAAAAGTGTTTATCAGGACAGACCATTTATCGTGTCTGCTCTAATAAATATGTACTCAAAATGTGGGGAATTGAAATCATCAAGGAAGATGTTTGATGACGTAGTTACAAGTCCAAAAGATTTGGTATCTTGGAACGGCATGATGGCTGCCTATGCACACCATGGAGGTGGAAGTGAGGCAGTTGAACTGTTTCAAAAGATGCAGTCTTTGGGTGTTAAACCTAACGATGTCAGCTATGTGGCGTTGCTCTCAGCATGTAGCCATGCGGGGTTGCTACGGGAGGGATTAAAGTACTTTAATGAACTTATTAGAGACATGTCCATACAATTAAGGGAAGATCACTACGCATGTTTGGTTGATCTTTGTGGTAGGGCGGGGAGGCTTAAGGAGGCCTACAATCTCATTGAACAGCTTGGGAATAAGACATCCTCAACCATCTGGAGTGCTCTTCTTGCTGGATGTAATGTTCATGGAGATCTGAAAACAGGGAAGCTAGCTGCACGAAAACTTTTAAATATAGAGCCAGAGAATGCTGGGACTTACTTGTTATTGTCTAACATATATGCTTCTAGTGGTAAATGGAAAGAAGCTGCAAGAATAAGGTCGAAAATGAAGGACAAAGGATTGAAGAAGCAGCCCGGTTGTAGTTGGATTGAAGTTGGAAATATGGTTCATGTGTTTTTAGCTCGGGACAGATCTCATTGTCAATCTGATACGGTATATTCTTTACTTAGTACTCTTCACTCAAAAATGAAGAAGAAAGGATATTTTCTTGTAGATCATTTCATTACAGAGGATCCCCTTTTAAGTTATGCTTTTAATTAGCAGATCTGTCATGCCAAAGAAAGATTAATATGAAGCAAACTTCGACAAGTATTAAGTGAAAATTGGTAGTCTTTTGACCATGAATTATGTTCTCACCATTTAAGTGAAATGATAATGATATGATAATCCATGACCTAAAAGATCTGTTTAGTTGATAACCTTTACTTTTTTTCAATTGCCTTTGTCTAGTGAAATTTAATCTCATATTCAACAATTATTTCGGTGTATTTAATTCTAAAAATTACCGCACTGTCAATTAGGACTTAAATGTGAAATAACTGCATATGATTGCTTGCATTCTGTCATTTGGACGTGTTACAAGAATTGAGGGATAATACAATAATGAAAAGAAAAAGACATAAGTCTATTAAACATAAGAGTAGAATTAGAATTTCACATGAATCATTACTAAGTTGGATATAATTTCTATTAGTTGGACACAATTTTAACTCATGGCCTTGTAATGTTATCTAATAATTTGCTCAATAATCTCGCAATATTAGTACGGTAAAACAATCTCACAAAGTAAAATTTCTGTTCTCATCCTTGATTGAGTTAAATTTGTAAACGAAACAGGCTTTGCTTATTGACCATACAATTAATCCGCTAGAAGTGCCTACAAACAACATACCTGTAAGGTCCTTTGGGACAAAATTGCAAGGAGAACTACATTTGAGGTAGTTATGTATATATGAGCATGTGAGAGAAAGTATCAGCTGCCAAGAATGGATACTTAACGTATACATGAAGGCATTCAAAAGTCTCGTGATCAGCAGAGAACGAACCTCAGAAATTGTTAGTCAAGTAAGTCAGACACTGCGGTCTTCATGAATGGATCAACCTCAGCCAGTCGAGCAGCCAATCTCTTATGTGGGAATATGTTATCTGCTTTCATCCTGTCTCTGATCCCATATGCTGGGGCCTTGGCGTTTATATACGTCTGTATTAACAACTCATACTGCCTCAATCGAGGCCCAAAATCGGCTTGTCTCATTCGATAGAGCATTTTTTCGGCATTACGTACATCACCTCTGTTTGCATACTGATCCATAACAGTCATAAAAGAACTGAACATTGGCCTAACTGAGCTCTGCTCAACTGCTTTCTGCAACGCAGAGTCAGCCTTCTCCACTTCCCCTGCTTCCGCCAATAGCTTTACAAGGGCATCCCATGTCAAAGGGCCAATCCGGCATCCACCATCTGCCATTTTCTTAACTAGATCTTTCCCTTTGACTAGTTTCTTGTGATCTGCATATACCCTCAACAATGCAGCATAATGTCTTGAAGACAGCTTCTTCCACTTACTTGACATCAATTCAAAAACTGCCTCGGCCTCATCAATGTTATTCAGCTTTCCCCAGGCTTCAATGGCAGCCACACACTCCTCAAGCCAGGGATTTGACTCACAGACCTCCCAAACTCTCCTCACTTCATCGACCTTCCCAAGCGAAGCGTACAGAGGAAGTAAAAACTTACAAGCCCATCGATGCTCTTTTAAGTTACCTCCTTCAATCTCTTTTAAGAGACCCTCAGCTTTTTCATTCAAGCCTCCAAATAAATAGTGTTTGGCCATAATAGCTTTAGCTTCGGTAATAGCGTCAGGTTCAAAACCTTCAGACTTCATTATCTCAAACACTTGATCCATCCCTGCTATGTCATTGGATCGCCCTTTTGCATCTATTAACAATTTGTAAGTAAAGAGAGAGGGTTTGATGTTTTCTTTCTCCATTACTAACAGTACATCAGCAATTTTCTTCTGGTCAACTCTCTTGTAAAGTAAAAGCAACTGGGTGCAAGAAAATAATGTTACCAATTCAAGGTCCCTCATCTTGTTGAATACTTCCTCTGCTTTCATCAGATTATTAGAACTCACACAGTTGGCCAATAAGGCCCGATAGATTAGTTCCCCCCTAAAGGACTCCGGAATCTGGTGAATGTAGCTCTCTGCCTGTTGGAGGCCATTCACCTTGGCAACCAAATATAGGCGAGAAGCATAATCTCTCTCACAAAATTCAAGCCGCTTATTTGTCTCTAACCATTTATAGAGCTGCAAAAGCAAGAAGAGGAAAACATCAGGCATAAAATCCACCGAAAACTTACAAAACACAAGGCAGAGATACATCCCAAAATCAAAAACTGAAGTCCTAATTATATTTACTAATTGGAAACTTGTATATAATAGTTGCAAGGATGACAAAAACCTAGAGTATGTTTTGACCATCAGAACACCACCATAGATGTACTAATGGGCGAGTAAAAATTAAGCTAATCTGACATGCACATGAAAAATGATAAAACAGTTGACAAAAACTGCAGAGTTTAAACAATGAAAATGATGAAGTCATTAGATGAGTATTCTTAAACAATAGCAAACAAAAGAACCAAGATCAGTGGATGAAATCAAAATTGGAGAATTGAGATTAGGCAAACTACAATCAGAGAAAGGAGAACACCTCCCAGAACTAGTAGCGGTTAAAGAATCACAGAATGAGTGAAAAAAGGTATAAGATAACTGTTGGAAGAATATTTTCAGTTTTATTACTTTATTTGTTTCCTTATTTACTCAATAGTTTATTTCCTAAATTTCCATTTCTGGTCCCTAATTTTATGGGATCTTATTTCCTTCTTTCTAGGCAATAATCAAGGGATTGAATAGCAGAACAATTGCTTATCTTCTCTATAAATATTTCTGTCCTTTATGAGAAATAATATACAGCAATTATCCTCAATTTGTTCAATAACAAGTAAAACTTGTCAAATAGAAATGGAAGTCCAAATCGCCTTAAGCACAGATAGACACATTATGTGCTTCCACACAAGTATACATCTTCATCAGTCAGATGGACAGGTGTACGCACAATAAGCATCCAGTTCTATTTTATGTGCACTAAAATCAATCTAAATTCAAGCATCTACCATTAAGACAAGTACATTCCTCCATGTCATAACAACTTCCATGTATTGCCTCTGTATCACCAGAACTAAAATAAAGTTGGATCAAACTATAATGTCAAAACAGTACCTGTAGGGCCTTAAGATACATACGACGATTACGAAGATTGAGCATAGCAGTTGTGATCTCTGTACGGCTTAAATCCTTTCCTTCTTCCACCCACTTATTAAGAACATCATACAGAGAAGTTGGAGATGTAACTATTGCCTTGAACAGTTCTGAAGGCACTTTATTCTGTGGTTTCTTTTCACTCAGATCCGATTCAGCATCTGATAATTCAATAGCAGTTTGTGAAGGTTCTCCAATACAATCCTCTTCATGGTTGTCATCCAAAATATCAGGCTCAGAAAGTAACTCATCATCACTTCCTACTGCTGTATCCTTGGTTGTATTGCTGCTAATTGTTTCAAGTTCAGATAATCCATCCTCCAAGTCGTCATCTGATTTACTGCTTTTAGCACCGGCTTGAGAAGATAAATTGCGGGTTCCCATGGATAACTTGGAGAAAACATTTGAAGAGTTGTAAAATATGCATCTTTCAGATTCATGAGAAGAAACGAAAATTGTCAACCCCTCAAAGTAACTAGTTGTTACTTGTGATTTAGAGCCACCGAGACTTGAAGTCCCTACCCTTAATCTCTTGAACCTTAAAACAAAAAAGAAGCTTCAAATTCAACAATTCCAAGGAAGAAAAGGAAGATAGCTTCACCGCAACCTTAAATTCTAAAATCCTAAAACCCTAAACCTAAACACATTCTAGACATTGAGAAGAGAAGGCTATATTAATCCCCGAGATTGTATCCTCTCCTTACAGAAAAGCTCAATTGCACCCAAAAATTGGAATGTGTATTTGAAATAATAATATATGGAGTTGAAGCATTTCCCAAGAAAGAATATGGTCATAAAGGAAAAAGAAAAGGAAATAAAAGAGAAACAAAGGTTTAGTTTGCTGGCTGTAGGAGTGATGACACAATTAAGCCTGCAAATCTATTCCTTCCTTTCACGAGTCAACAATCATAAAGCCTAAACATATTTTGCTTTCTCATTCTTTTTGACTCCCATTTTTATCCCAGTCCCAACTTTCCCCAATTTCTGTTCTTTCCTTTATCAAATGCCAATAGAAGGCAAGTAAGCTAACAACAAAAGAACTACCAATATGAAAAATTACCTCATATTTACAGCCCGTTTAAAAAAACAAGAAAAACAATTCCTTGAAGCAAAGTTCCTAACTTGACTACACCATGTACAAAACCGAGCTTACTTCGATTCAAAACTTATTCATCCTAATCTGATTTCGATGTGAAAGCCCAAAGAAATTACACCCTTCCAGTTTATCACTAATTAAAGCATAACAACACATCCTAAGTAATCAAAACTACTAATCCCACTCATTTAAAAAACAATCATTAAATCAGACACAGAGAAAACAGACCGTACATTTCCATCAAAACAAAACCCAACACACCCCTTCTCTTCAATTTCTAAGAAACTTAATAGTCACATGCAAATAGAACTACACTACTTTCTTTATTTCGCATACAAAGAGAACAGTTTGTTCAGTGTACGGAGGAAGAGAAAGGACATACTTGAGAGAATTAGAAGCTCGACGAACAGCCCACATGGTGAACTTTTCAGGAACCAGAGACCCACTCAGAACAGTGAAATTTAAAGAGATCGTCTCAGTGAGAGTGAAGAATAATTTTTTAATTAGAATGAGTTTTTTTAAATAGAATAATTTTTTAAAAAATTTAAAAATTAGAGAGCTTTTATACAATTTCTTAAATTATACACAAATATGTCTACTCCAAAGTTCAATTATTTTTATTTTTAAAATTTTAAATCTCAATCAACAACGATTTTAATTTTTAAAAATGAAAAAAATATATTTAACTCGGGTTTGATCGATCTTCAAGCCACTTAAATCCAATCAAGTTTTAAAAATTAGAGAGTTTTTATACAATTTCTTAAATTATACACAAATATGTCTACTCCAAAGTTCAATTATTTTTATTTTTAAAATTTTAAATCTCAATCAACAACGATTTTAATTTTTAAAAATGAAAAAAATATATTTAACTCGGGTTTGATCGATCTTCAAGCCACTTAAATCCAATCAAGTTGTAACACAATCTTAAAGCTTTAGGTCCAATCAGGCTTTGAAGCCTCGGATCAAACGCTAATTCAAGAAATCAACATTAGTTAATTTAAAATTAACAAATAAATTTAAGCTGCTTAAAATTCGAGTTGCAATTAAGTTTTGAAAGGAATCAGTTTGATTTAAATTTTGAATTGAACTCAAATGTAAAAATGGTAGAGTAATTATTACTGACTTAATGATGAACTTATGTAGTAACACATTTAAGAGTGTAATATTTCCCGTTATAATTATTTAGTTTATTATATAATAATTTATATGAAATATTATTATATTTTTTAACGGAGAAAATATAATTAATATTAAAAATTTTCTTGCGTAAAATAAATGCTATTTTATAAATAATTATTATTATTTAAGAAAAAAAGAAAGCATCAGATGGTTATTAACGAAACGTTGTATGGGTTTTAAAGGAGGAGTTTGTTTCTTCTCTCATTAACTGATTCGTAGGCTTTGTTCTGTGCAGTCATGTAGCGTGCATGAACACAAAAAAACGTACACGATTGAAAACACACACATATATATACGTTGTTTCCGTTTCTCAATAAGAAACAAATAATACTGTTGACAGTTACGGCGATATATATATAACTTCCGTCAGTTATAGGCTTTGTGCTGTGCAGTCATGTAGCGTGCATGAACACAAAATACGTACACGATTGAAAACACACACATATATATACGTTGTTTCCGTTTCTCCATAAGGTCCGTTTGGTTGAGCTTTTATCAGTAAAGTTTTTGTTAGTAGAGTTTTTCTGAGAAGAGCTTTTTTTAAAAGTCAGTTGACTGTTTGGTTGTCAATTAAAAAAATAACTTTTTTAAAAGAGCTTCATTCAATAGACTGTTTGGCAACATAAAAATAAAAAGCACTTTTATTAATTTAACTATATTTTATTTTATAATAAAATTATTTATGCTAAATAATTTTTAAAGTATATTAAAGAATATGCCAAGTA
>JAOTAX010000196.1:2238459-2338049 GCA_025629825.1 Erythroxylum guanchezii | reverse complement strand
TATGATGAATGAAATGAGTTGAGAGTTGAGGGTTTAATGAAATCTAATTGGTGTTTGAGTTGTTATGAAGTGGTTTTGTGCTAGAAGAGGTGAATTTGAGAAGATTATGGGTGTATATGAGGTTAGAATGAGTGTAGGAACCTTGGAAGAGGTTTTGGAGGGGTTTGGGGAACCCTTATGTCCGTTTAATGGACTTTAGGTCCGTTTAACAGACCTTTACGAGTCAAAAGGGGCCCTTTGCATCTCCCATGTCCATTTAACAGACTTGATGTCCGTTTAACGGACCTTCTCAAGTGAAATGGTGCATTTTGGCCCGACAATGTCCGTTAAACAGACATGCATGTCCGTTTAATGGACATCTACTGGACAGCTTTAGTAAATTGCATTTTTGACCCTCTTAGAGGCGGAATCTCGCTTTGTGGTCTCATGAAAGTTGTAGTTCTAGATGTCCTATTTCAAATGGTCTAAAAACAAAATGAATCTGGATTTTTTAGAAAGAGTTATGGCAATCGCGCCAAACTAGGTTCATTTTGATTGAGGTTTTAAACTTGGTTGCTTCTTTTGACCATAACTCCTTCTCTAGACCTCCAAATGACTTGATTCTTGAAGCAATAGATTCCTACCACATTTTCCTATATCTCCATGAAAATTTGTGGTAATTGGTGTTGAATTGACAAGGATTGATCAAAGGAAAATGTGGGAGTCTGTTGGAATAGTGTAAATGGGATTAGTTTTACTGAGCATACTT
This sequence comes from Erythroxylum guanchezii, assembly GCA_025629825.1. NCBI lineage: Eukaryota > Viridiplantae > Streptophyta > Magnoliopsida > Malpighiales > Erythroxylaceae > Erythroxylum > Erythroxylum guanchezii. Next base: position 2,337,301 of record JAOTAX010000196.1, on the reverse strand, counting down.
CAATGTTTTGATTATTTTTGGACCTATAGGATTCCAAATGAGATGACTTTTTATTTGGAGTAAACTAGAGAAATAGGGTTACAAATTATATGAAGAAGTGGAATTTTGATTCAGTCCCTAAGATGTTCAATTTCTAGATGGAAATTGGGTATAGTACACTGTTTTTGGATAAGAACAGTCCGAACATGTTTGAGGGATATCTTCCCAATTACTAAGCCAAATTGGGTGATTTTGGTGTCAATGGAATCATAAGACATAGAGGAACACCTTTCTAGAAGAGAGTATGAGCAAATTGCTTCATCTTCATTTTCTAATTTAATGTGAATAATAGACCCGAAAGTGTGACTTGGAAAAAGATGAGTTTTGTTTTGAGAATGATTTTATGATAGCTTGATACCCGGGATTGCCATGAACATGCATTGTACATCTTTCATTTTATTCATGTGCATTATGAAATACCTTGATGGTACAAATTGTGATATATGAGTATGTTAATTGTTATAGAGGAGCAAGTGGAACGTCAACCCACAGACGTTGCCGGAACTTCCAGGCACTAACTTCGGGAGCAGTTGATATGTAACCTAGACGGTTCCTCTCAATTATTGTTTGTTTATGCTTATGTTTTGACTAAAGAATGAATGTGATTTGATTATGGATTCCAGACAGGAGGTCCGATGATTGTGCAATGTGAATTGAGATATTGAAGTGCTGCTTGAATGTGAATATGAGACCTATGTGCTTGTAATGTGATTGATTGTGGTACATGCATTCCATTCATGAATGCATAAACAAATAATGACAGTTATGACCAGAGTAACCACCAATTAGAGCTTAAAGCTCAACGAGTGAAACCGAGCCTTGAACTCGAAAGTGATTCAAAGCCTTAGGCTCAACGATTAATGAGCCCGGTATTCAAATGGATACGGGACAGTTCAGGCACTCGGTCACAACAACGTAATAATGGGAAAAGTGTCTCATAAGCATTTCATGTGCATTTTGCTATGTATGTTTGCTGGATTAAAGTGCCAAATTTGCCTGTGCTTAAGTGAAAATGTGATATTGATGTGAAGTGCAATTTTGTGTAATATTAGTTATGTGAAATGATGTGTTGCTTAAATTGAGTGAACCATCGATAATGGTTACCTCATTGAATTCGCAAAACTCATCAAAATTGCAACGTTGTCTTTTCAGGACCGAGAGACGACTCTAGCTACTGAGAGGCTCTACTGACGTGTAGATTGTGTTTGGCAAGAGGAGTCATGGCTTATAGGTCGGTCAGCTGGGATTTTTGGATGGCTTAGTTAGATTGTACATATCTTCCTCATTCATGTAGTATTTTTGTACTAGATTTTGTTGATGTACATGTAGTAAAGGTTGAAAGACACAATGTAGACTTTCGATTTTGAGAAATGAAATGAGGAAAAGTTGGTTTTAAAAATATTGTGATTTTCTTATGATGCTTTATAAGCGAATAATGATATGATGCTATATGAAGTGACTGTAGTGATCGAATGTAGCTCGCCCTTATCGTAGGATATGTATCGGAATGACCTCCGGGCATCCCGGTGTGTACCCTACGGTAAGGGGGCGCTACACTACATCTCCAAGAGCTAAGGGGAGAGATTATGAATCAGGGCCGACAAACGTAGGTCCTAGACTCTGAAGAAGTGAGCGTGGAAGAATTCCACGATGATATTTTTAAATCGAAGAGGAAATATTCCTTTGTACTCCTTTGGAAATAAAAGAACCAACCTCTTTTCAAGAGGCTATTGATTCACCTAACCACACAAAGTGGATGGATGCCATAAGGGATGAAATGACACGAAATCAGGTTTAGGAACTAGTTGATCTTCCGCTCCACCAAAAGTCAATTGGAAACAGGTGGGTTTTCAAGATAAAACGTCAGGCAGATGGAACGATTGACAAGTTCAAGGCCCGTTTGGTAGTGAAAGGTTGTACTCAAATAGATGGTATATATTATGAAGAGACATTTTCTCCTGTGGTGAGATTTGCCTCTATTCTCTTACTTCTGGCTCTGGTTGCCCATTTAGACCTGAAGTTGTACTCAAATGGATGTAATGACTACTTTCCTCTATAGTAACCTTGAGGAAGAGATTTATATGAATCAACCTATTGGTTTCCTATCAAAAGGTCAAGAAGACAAATTGTGTCGTCTTAAAAGATCCATATATGGTCTCAAATAGTCTTCCAGATCGTGGTATTTCAGATTCCATGAAGCCATTACTTTTTTTTGGCTTAGTCATGGTTTCAGAAGACCATTATGTATATGTCAAGAGAAAAACAAGTGAAATTTTGTTTCTCACTTTATATGTTAATGACATATTACCAGCTGACAATAATATGGAGATGCTCAAAATCACTAAAGAGTAGTTGTCCTCTATCTTTGATATGAAGGATATGGGTGAAGCTAGGTACGTCCTAGGTGTGGAAATAACTAGAAATCGTCCCAAGAAGCTTCTTGGTTTAAGTTAGGAAGAGTATAATAATAAAATCTTGGAACGTTTTCAAATGCATTATTCCAAACCCGTTGATACTCCAGTTGAAAAGAGTCTTACCTTGAGTCTTGATCAATGCCCTAAAATAGATAAGGAAAAAGAAAAAATGAATAATGTTCCCTATGCTAGTGCCGTAGGAAGCTTAATGTATGCTATGTTGTCTACACGGCCTGACATTTACTTTATGGTTAGTTTGGTGAGTCGTTACCAAAGCAACCCAGGACCTGCTCATTAGTAAGCAATCAAAAGGATTTTTCGCTACCTTCGTGGTACTTCAGACCTCGTCCTTTGCTATCAAGGCAGGAATTTAAGGTTAAGGAGATATTCGGATGCCGATTGGGGTGGTGACCCGGATGAGCCTAGGTCAACCTTAGGATATGTTTTCACCTTGAGAGGGGAAGCCATATCTTGGTGCAGCAAGAAGCAATACTGTATAGCATTATCAACAATGGAAGCAGAATACATTGATTGTTGTCTTGTCGCTCAAGAGGCAATATGGTTGAGAAGTTTTCTTCAGGATCTTAATCTTACTCCTAAAGTTAATGATCCTATTGAAATATTATGTGACAACACTGCAACCATACAGTTTGCTAAAGATCTGAAGATTCATAAAAAATCTAAACATATCAAAAGGCATTATCATTTTGTAAGAGATGCCATAAAAAATAAAGAGGTTGCCATAAAGTATATACCTACTAATAAGATGGTAGCTGATCCATTAACTAAACCTATTCCTTGAGATTCATTTAAGGCTCATATGATGAGTTTAGGTTTGCGTAAGGTTTAGTTTTTCCATTGAGTTATATCTTGTTATATAATGGACATGTTTATAATTGTAACGAGCTTTTGTTTAATAAAAGTTTATTTCTCAAATGTTCATTGGTACGCAATTACATGATAAGGCACATTGTAATATCACCACACACCAGGCTTCTGGTTGACCTTGTCATACAGGCATTCGCCCTAACGCTTAAGTAACGAGTAAGATGAGACTTCACACTATTAATATTGAGTGTATGTAATATTGTGTTATCTTCATACTTGTGTAGTATGCATGATAAGCTTTTATATTTGAATAGTCACCTTAGTAAGTCTAAGATGAGATTGATGAGTCGGATGTGAAAGATTCATATTTTACCTTGAAGCTTTAAAGCCAAATCTTGAGTCTTAAGATTAACATTAGGTATGTTAATCTAATGGCTCAGATTAGTTTTTAAGAAAAGCTAGATTCATGATTTGCATGACATAACAGAGTGACATGCCCAACTTAGTGGGAGCTATGCTATAACACACATTTCATACTGTGTGTGCTATCTAACGACCTTCTTGTTGAGTGACAGTTAAATCCCTTTCTCTGTCACTGTATGATCCCATAGATTTTAATGTATAATCGAATGAAACCCTTCGACTTAGAACTATGATATGAAGTCAAGGCTTGGTGTTGCTACTTTAGTGTGTTTTTTCCAAGGGCTAAGTTGTATACAGTCCAACAGAGCACATTAGGAAAGCAGTTAAGGTAAAATGAATTATTATGAGTGCCTAAGGAAGAATATTTTCCTTCATCACCATATCAGCCTGGACGATTATACTTGGTATATAATCATATGATATATCTATGAGCATAAAGGGATAATGTATGTGTTTGGTGATATTTTGGATAATTTAGGGTATCATGACTATGTGAAAGTATTATGTTAGTTAGATGGTGACTTAATATAACACTACTGGTTCTTTAATGGTCGCACGCCCCATTCTCAGTATGACATGTGAAATTTAGAGAGAAGATGTAACTCGTGACTTATGTGGCCGAGTGGGAATTGTTGGCAGTTATGGCTATATATATAACTTCCGTCGGTTATGTTTATTCTCATATAAAAGGAGGATTAAGGGAGTGGAAAAATAACATTCATTGCAATCACAGAGAAAAACTCCCTTTATTCTCTCTCATGTGAATTACACCATCAAGGCTTAGTGTTTGGGGTCTGGATTAACGGTAATCCTAGTAACCAACCATGAAACGTAGATTAGCAAACAGAGAATTGATCGACCGCTTCTGCATTAAGGTCAGTCCTTATAAAATTCTACAAATACAAACAAGAGAAAAGAGACAATAATTTTTTTTTAATCCTTAAAGAAAGAGTTCTTCAAATTTATCTATAGTTATATTAAGTGTTGAAAATGAGACATATTTCTCTATGTGGAGTGTATAGAAATTTTGTAATTTTGAAGTTTCGTATCGATTAATCTTCACATTTCAAATATTTATTATTTATCTATTTTTCTATAAGTATGATTCTTAAATGCAATAGATAAATATATAAGATTGCAATTTTTATTCGGCTACATATACCATCCTTCAATTGATATTAGAGCCTTAAGTATTTTGTGTTTACATCGTACTAAAAATAGTGTCGTATCTTTTGATAATTGTTAAAATAAAATGCATGGTATTTGATATGCTCACGTTGGTGTTCAAAAAATATATACATTAAACGTCGAAGAGAGACAGATTTTTGTCTAAAATGAAAACTCATTAAATGCAATTGTCAGATGCAATTGGTACGCATGGTTTAATGCAAAGGCTTTTAAAAGATTTTGGTTAAAAGCTTTTGACAGATGTTTTTTTAATGCAAAACCATTAAAGGCTTTTAACAGATGTTGTACTTCAATTATCTAATAACGTTACTTACGTTATTTGGTCCCATCTCTTGAAGTTTCATTTAACAATTGACCGTTAAACAACTCCTTTGCGCGTTGTTCTTCGTTTCTGAAAGGCGAACACTTAAGTCATCATAAAAGAATATACTTGTGTCCTGAAGTGGCGTTGATTTCGGTACTGCTTTAAGGTGAGATTATTGCTAGATTAATTGGGCAGAATTGATCGCAATTATAAGGCCTTTTATTAAATATGATATGAATTTCTAATGTTATTAAAATTGTTTTAATAACATAAAATCTTAACCCTTCAAAATTATTGAGTTTATTTTGATATACTATATGATATTTTATCAAAAAGGATTTTTCATTCGAGTAAATAATAATATTTATTTTTATTTACAAGGAATGACTTGATAAGCAGGTAATTTGTAGTTCGGAAATAAATAATATTTTCTATTGCATTTGATGTATATGTGAGGAAAAATTACTTAATTTTATATTTTTGGCCAAGATTACCTAGGAAATATAATATTAATTAATTCTCTATCACTTGGATGGATAAATTAAATTATACTAATAGGAACGACCTGTCAACCGGGAAATATGTAGTATTGAGCCTACTATAAAACGTTTTATATGATAAAATAGAAAATTTATCACTATTTAATTATGCATGAGTAACAATTTGACAACCAATGGGCTCATTCATGTTTTAAAGAGATTATATCATTTAGATAAAATTCCATGTCTTAATGATATATGATTGTGTTATTATTTTGGTGTTTTTCCTTTTATTAGATTTCTCAAAAAATGTTTACTATATTACTGCGAAGCATTCTTAATGCTAACAAGCTAGCAGGTAACAATTTGATGATTAGTACTGCAATCTGATAATTGTTCTCATGCATGAAAAACTTATCGATGTGATCGATAAACCCATGAAGGAAGCGCCTCCTGAGAGAATTGATGATACTGACGCATTGGATGCATATTTTAAGTACAATAAACAAAGTACTAATGCCAAGTGCATTATTCTGGCATCAATGAGTTCTGAACTCCAAAGGCAGCATGAAGATATGAATCCTCCATAGATCATTGAGCATCTTAAGAAGATGTATGGGTCACAAAGTAGAACTGCTAAATACCAATTATCTAACTCCCTATTCAAGTCTGAACTGAAGCCCAAATCGCCTGTGAGACCCCATGTTCTTAAGATGATTGATCTTATAGAACAACTTGAGAAGTTAGGGTGTTCACTAGGGAAAGAGTTGTCACAAGATTTGATCTTACAATCTCTTTCTGACATTTTTTTACTATTCATTGCTAACTTTAACGTGAACAAGATGGACTGTGATCTGCATGATATGCTTAACTTGTTGATCGATTATGAAAATCAAGTAGCATCTTCTGAGAAAGTGAAAGTGTCAAGGTCTGTGAACTTTATTGGTAAGTCTTCTAAGCATAAGTGGAAGCAAAAATAAGCCCAAGAAAAATCGTCTTAGACCCAAAATTGTTTGGAACAAATCTAAGAGTAAGGAAAAGAGAGTTGACCAAAAGGATGTTGAATGTTTCTTCTGTACTAAGAAGGGATACTAAAAGAGGAACTGCCCAGAGTATTTGACTACTTTGAAAGGCAAGAAACAAGGTGGGATATTTATGAAAAATGTTTTCATAATTTCTTTAACTACTATTGATTATACTAAATAGGTATTAAATACTGGCAGTATCTTTAACATCTGAAATATGTTGAAGGGTCTAAGGATTGGTAGGAGATTGAAGAAGTGAGAAGTAAAACAAAAAGTTAGGAATGGAGCAAGTGTTGCTGCCCTAGCTGCAGAAACTATTTCTTTTGTAATGCCTACAGGAAAAGCTTTATTATTGGAAATTGTTATTATGTGCCTAAATTTGTTTCGAACATTGTTTCCATTTCGTCATTAGACAAGCGTGGATTTCATACAATCTTTAAGAATAACCAATGTAATATATTTCATGATGATGAATTATATGTAAGTGGTTATTTAAAACATGGTTTTTATGTCTTACCTGAAATAATTGTTTATCTAATTATGAATGTTTCTGGTCAAAAAAAGAAGAGAGATAATCATACAAATCAAACTTACCTTTGGCATTGTAGATTTGGTCATATTGGTGAGAAAAGAGTAAATAAGTTGCATAAGGAATGATGCCTTAGGCAATATGATTATGAATCATATGATACTTGTGAATCTTGTCTCAAAGGCAAAATAACCAAATCTCCTTTTACTGGAATTGGAGAGAGAGCTAGTGAACTTTTAGGACTTATACATACTGATGTATGTAGGCCTATGAAAGTTCAAGCTAAAGGTGGATATTCTTATTTTATCACCTTCACTGACGATATGTTAAGATATGAATTTGTGTATCTTATGAAACACAAGTCTGAATCATTTGAAATATTCAAAAAAATTCGTAGTGAAATTGAAAAACAAACTGATAAGAGTATAAAGGCACTAAGATCTGACCGTGGCGGTAAATATATTGATGATGATTTTGTTGATTATCTAAGGCAAGATGGAATCTTGTCTCAATAGACTTCTCCAGGAATACCACAACACAATGGTGTCTCAGAAAGGAGAAATCAAACCTTATTAGATATGGTGAGACCCATGATGGGGTTTACTCATTTCCTATTTTCCTATGGGGATATGCTTTAGAAGCTGCCGCCTATTTATTAAACAAAGTTTTCACTAAAACAATCACTAAGATTTTATATTAGATATGGAAAGGACGTAAGCCTAACCTAAAACATTTGAAAGTTTGGGGTTGTCTAGCTTATGTCAAGAGATTGCAGCCAGATAAGCTTGAAGCCAGGTCTGACAAGTGTTGATTGGTTGGCTATCCCAAGGAAGCTATGGAATACTATTTCTATCACCCTTCTAAACACAAAGTGTTTGTAGTCAGAAATGCAACCTTTTTAGAAAGGGAGTTCCTTAACGAAGGAAGTTATGATATAGAACTAGATCTTAATGAAATTCAAGATTTTGACGAATCAACACAAGCTCAATAGCATCAGACGCATGTTGAGCAACCTTTACTTGATGTCTTGAAATTAACATATACAGTACCAGCCTCAACCGTTGAGGAGAATGGACCAATTAATGAATCTGTCTAAGAACCAGTGCAACAATAAGATCAAGTAGAGGAAGAACTTATTATACATGAGCCTTTTAGAAGGTCTACTACAGATTGTCGTGCACCAGATAGATTAAACTTAATGGTGCAAGGTGACAAGGATCATTATATTGATGATGACCCTAAGACTTACAAAGAGGCTATTGCAAGTCCAGATTGTGAGAAGCAATTTAAGGCTATGGAATCCGAGTTAGAATTCATGAGAATCAATAAAGTATGGACTTTGGTTGATCCCTCAAATGATGTAAAACCTATTAGATGTAAATGGGTATTTAAGAAAAAAATTGGAGCGGATGGGAATGTTGAAACCTATAAAGTCCGTCTTATTGCCAAGGGATATAATCAAAAGAAAGGTATTGATTACGAATAAACTTTTTCCCTTGTGACGATGCTCAAATCTATTCGGATTCTACTTGCTATAACTACATATTATAATTATGAGATATGGCAAATGAATGTGAAAACAACATTTCTTAACGGAGAGCTCAAGGAAGATGTCTATATGACTCAACCTGAAGGTTTCGCATTGGCATCTACTCCTAATAAAATATGTAAGCTACAAAGATCCATTTATGGATTGAAGCAAGCTTCACAAAGTTGGAATATTCGCTTCAATATAACAATCGCAAAGATCGATTTTGTTCGATTCAAAGAAGAGCCATGTGTGTGTAAGAAGGTTAGTGGGAGCATAGTTATTTTCCTAATGCCATATGTAGAAGACATATTGTTAATAGGAAATGATGTACTAGCCAGGCAAAAGACAAAGATTTGGCTATCTGAACAATTCTCCATGAAAGATTTGGGAGAAGCAGCTTACATTCTTGGAATCAAGATTTATAAAGATAAACTAAGGAAGTTGCTAGGGCTCTCCTAATCTTTGTACATTGATAATACCTTAAAAGGTATCATATGGAAAATTCCAAAAAAAGTTATTTACCAATAGACACTGGCATTTCTTTTAGTAGGAAAGACTTTCCTAAAACCTTAGAAGAAAGAGACTACGTGAATAGGGTCTTATTTGCTAACGCAATGGAAGCTATCATGTATACCATGACATGTACAAGACCTGATCTTGCCTACACGCTAGGAATAGCGAGCAAGTATTAAGGTAACCCAGGTGAGGAACATTGGAAAGTGATAAAAACCATCCTAAAGTACTTGAGAAGAACTAAGGATCAATTCCTCATATACAGAGATTATGAATTAAAGCTAATAGGCTGCACTGATGCTAGCTTTGCATCAGATAAGGATAATAGCAAATCTACCTCTGATTATATTTTCACTTTGAATGGAGGAGCAGTGAGTTGGAAAAGTTCCAAGCAAGCTACTATAGCTGATTCAGTTATTGAAGTAGAATACATAGCTACATGTGAAGCAGCTAAGGAAGTTGTTTGATGAAAAAGTTCTTAACTGAACTTAGTGTGGTTTCTTCAATAAAGGAAGTTGTTCCTTTATTGTGTGACAATACCAGTGCTATTGCATAAGTTAAGGAACCAAGGGCACACCAAAGATCCAAACATGTTTTGCGGAAGTGATTAAAGAAATTGTTGAGCGTGAGGACTTTCAAATTCAAAAGGTTGAAAGAAAGGAGAATGTTGTAGATCCCTTCACTAAAGCTGATACGGAAACCCCAAGAAAACAAGGTTCATGAAACCCCCTAATCCTATTGAATCAAAACCCTAATCTTTCTATTCTAAGAACATGCTAGATCAAACCCCAAATCATAAGTTTGAGACCCAATCCCAAAGAAATCAGAAATCAATTTACGTTGCAAGTACTTACTTATTGATGCAAATCAATTTCTTGAAGTATCCATGAAGAAATTCACGCCTCCCTTGAAGAACTCACTATGAATTTTTTTTTAATCATGCAAATATAGAGTTACAAGGTTATAATAAGGTATAAATATCCTTAACTAAGTCCTAACCCTAATAAGAATGGGTTTGCAAGCCCATTGAACATAATCTGATCCAAGTCTTAAAATAACCCTAACAAACAAAGCATATGCTACCAATTAAAAGAACAACCCATAAACCAGTCCTTGGGTCTAAAATAAAAGATAATAAATAAAAAGCCCCAAATTATCAAAAATGAGCCTAAATGGCTAAGTGCTAGCCTCTTCCAACGCCTCCTCTAATAAAGTCACAAGCTTGGGCGTGCCTTGGTGTCCCTCTATAGATGTTTCGACCTCCTCATGTACTTGACTTGTGATTTGAGCTTGAACAAAAGCTTGCATTGCTTGTTTAAGCCTTGAAGCTTGTTGCGTTGTAATTGGATCATGTGGCATGTGTAGCTTGTCCGGTTGATGTGCAAGACATGGAACTTTATTGGGAAGGCTGGTTGTATCATCCCCTCCCTCCTCAAAAGGATTCTTCCTCGAATCAGACCCTACATTAGTAAAGGGAGAGAGATCAGCAACATTAAAAGTAGCGGACACTTGATACTTACTTGGCAAATCAATCCTGTAGGCGTTATCATTAATTCTCTCAAGCACTTGGAATGGCCCATCGCCTCTAAGATCCAACTTAGATTTCCTTTGCTTAGGAAACCTCTCCTTCCTAAAATGCACCCAAACCCAATCGCCAGGCTCAAACCTCAACAACTTGCGCCCTTGATTAGCCCTGTGCGCATTTGCTTCATTCCGCTTCTCTATTTGCTGCCTTGCTTTCTCATAAATGATCTTCATCAATTCAGCCTTGTGTTGTCCATCCCTGCTAAATAACTCATGTAATGGTAAAGGACACAAATCCAAAGGCGTCAAAGGGTTAAATCCATAAACTATCTCAAATGGTGAATAACCAGTAGTAGAATGAATGCTCCTATTGTATGCAAATTCAACTAATGGTAAACATTGTTCCCAAGTTTTAAGATTTTTCCCTATAACAACAAGCAAAAGAGATCCTAAAGTCCTATTGGCAACTTCAGTTTGGCCATCTGTTTGAGGATGATAAGTAGTAGAAAACAAAAGCTTAGTTTCTAACTTTCCCCAAAAAACACGCCAAAAGTGACTCAAGAACTTTACATCACGATCTGAAACAATGGTTTTTGGAGCACCATGTAAACGCACAACATCTCTAAAGAACAAATCAGCAATATAAGTGGCATCATTAGTTTTATGACAGGCAATAAAGTGTGCCATTTTACTAAACCTATTAACAACCACAAATATGTTATCCCTACCATTTTTTGTCCTAGGCAACCCTAATACAAAGTCCATAGATATGTCAGTCCAAGGATGCTTAAGCACAGGCAAAAGAGTATACAAACCATGTGGATGGGTCTTTGATTTCGCTTGTCTACATACAACACACCTAGAACATATTTTTTCAACATCTTTTCTCATGTTGGGCCAGTAAAAATGTTCACAAAGTATGTCATATGTTTTTTGCACCCTAAAGTGACTCATCAATCCTCCACAATGTGATTCACGCATAAAGCAAATAGGCACACAAAGCTTATTCATCCTAAACAAGTACCCATCATGCCTAAAAAACTTTTGAAATGCGGCATGCTCACACGCACCATAAACATTCCCAAAATTATAATCCGAAGCATACAAATCTCTAATAAACTCAAATCCAAGCATTTTAGAACTCAAAGTATTGATTAGAGTGTACCTTCTTGATAGTGCATCAGCCACTACATTTTCCTTACCTTGCTTGTACTTGATCACATATGGAAAAGTTTCAATGAACTCTAGCCATTTCGCATGTCTCTTGTTCAACTTACCTTGGCCCTTCAAATGCTTGAGTGATTCATGGTCAGAATGAACCACAAACTCCTTTGGCCATAGATAGTGCTGCCATGTTTCTAATGCTCTCACCAAGGCATATAGTTCCTTGTCATAAGTGGAATAATTCAGTTGTGGCCCATGAAGCTTCTCACTAAAGTATGCAATGAGACGCCTACCCTACATCAAAATAGCACCAATACCTATCCTGGAAGCATCACATTCAATCTCAAAAGCTTCATTGAAGTTAGGCAAACTTAAAACAGGTGCAGAACATAACTTATCTTTTAAAGCATTAAACACAAGTTCTTGTGCCTCACTCTATTTAAAACCAACATCTTTTTTAATGATTTCAGTTAACGGCGCAGCAATGGTGCTAAAATCTTTCACAAATCGCCTATAAAAACTAGCCAAACCATGAAAACTACGCACATCACCAATAGACTTAGGAGTAGGCCAATCTTTGATAGCCTTAACCTTCTCCTCATCAACATGAACACCATGGGCAGAAATAACAAAGCCAAGAAATACAACTTTATCCATACAAAAAGAACACTTTTTAAGTTTAGCATAAAGCTTTTCACACCTAAGTGCCTCTAGTACAGATTTAAGATGTAAAACATGCTCATCAAGGCTTTTGCTGTAAATCAGAATATCATCAAAATATACAACCACAAACTTGCCAATAAATTCACGCAAAACATTGTTCATCAATCTCATGAAAGTGCTAGGTGCATTTGTCAAACGAAAAGGCATGACCAACTATTCATATAAACCATATTTAGTTTTAAAGGTTGTTTTCCATTCATCTCTTACTTTCATCCTAATTTGATGATAGCTACTCATAAGGTCAATCTTTGTAAAGAAACAAGCACCATGCAATTCATCAAGCATATCATCTAATCTAGGAATTGGGTGGTGATACTTTACCGTTATCTTATTCACTGCCCTGTAATCCACACATATGCGCCAAGTCCCATCTTTCTTTGGCACTAATAATACTGGAACTACGCGTGGGCTTAAACTTTCTCTCACGTGCCCCCTCTCTAAAAGCTCCTCCACTTGCCTTTGAAGCTCCTTTGTCTCCTCAGGATTACTCCTATAAACTGGGCAGTTTGGAATTTGAGCTCTTGGCACAAAATCTATCTGGTGTTTAATACCTCTCAAAGGTGGAAGTCCCTTAGGCATCTCATCTAGAAAGACATTTGAGTATTCCTGTAAAATAGATTTAATAACACTAGGTATGGAAGAGTCAAGGTTAGCCTCATTATAAAGAATTTCTCTATAGTTAAGCAAAATTAAAGACTTAGGTGTGTACAACACTTGTCTCAAATCTCTTGATTTTGCAAAGAAGGTACTCTTTTTTCTTTCACTCTTCTTTTCACTCAACTCCCCTTTTTCTATTGCACTTCTCTCTTTTTTTTTTCTCACTAGTGCAATCTCTCTCAATTGAGCCTTTATTTTTAGTTTTTTGAATGGCTTCTTTTTCTTTTCTTTTTTTCAAACTCTTGGCCTCCCTTTGCTTTTGTTCTTCCATGTCTTTTGCAAGCCTCATTTGATCCTCATGAACCTCCTTTGGTTTTAGAGACGCCAAAACGAAGGTTTGTTCTCCCATCTTGAATGAGTACCTATTCTTGTAACCATCATGGATCACACACCTATCATACTGCCAAGGTCTCCCCAACAATATGTGACCCGCCTGCATTGGTACTACATCACACAAAACCTCATCAGAATTCCTCCCAATAGAGAATGCAACCTTTACTTGCTTGTCTACCCTTACTTCTCCACATTCATTAAGCCACTGTAGCTTGTATGAGCTAGGATGTTTAATAATAGGTAACCCTAACTTCTCTACCAAGATTGTACTAGCTACATTTGTACAGCTCCCTCCATCAATTATCATACTACACATCTTTCCATTGATTAAACAACGTGCATGGAAGATGTTTTCCCTCTGCTCATCTACTTCTACCTTCTCCTGCACATTGAGAGCACGCCTAACCATAAAGGCTTCGGCTTGGATTGGTTCCTCTACCACCACATCACTATAATCCTCAAGCTCAGGTACTTCTTCTCTATCACTCTCCTGGGACTCAATTCCCCCATCATCTCTCAAAAACATAACCTTTCTATTTGGGCATTGTGAAGCAATATGATCAGATCCCAAACACTTAAAACATTTAATGCTAGAATGCTTACTAGAAGAAGCTTAGGAGTTAGGTGTACCTTTAGGGTCAAACCCTATATTCGGCCTTTTAGGTGTCTCCTTGAAGTCCAGTCCCTTGTTTTTCATCTTCTCCTCTCTCTTGGGCCATTTTGAACTCCATGATTGACTTGAATTTGTCCCACTCCTTGCTGTCACTCTAGCTTTGCTTTGCTTTTCCACTTTCATAGTCATGTTCACCATATCCTCAATCTCTACATAGTGTTGCAATTATATCACATTAGCTATCTCCCTGTTCAAACCACTCAAGAACCGTGTCATAGTTGCCTCCAAGTCCTCCTCTAAATTGGCTCGGATCATAGCTATCTCCATCTCCTTGTGGTAGTCCTCCACTGATTTAGACCCCTGACTGAGTCTCTGAAGTTTCTGATGCATCTCCCTATAATAGTAAAAAGGCACAAACCGCTTCCTCATGATTGCCTTCATATCATCTCAAGTAGTAATTGGCATCTCCCTATTTTTTCTCCTGGATGTCACCAATTGATCCCACCATATTAGTGCATAATCAGTAAACTCAACAGCGGCTAGCTTTACTTTTTTATCTTCAAAAAAATTATGGCACTCAAAAACTAAGTCCACCTTCCTTTCCCACTCCAGGTAAGCCTCTGCATCATTCCTTCCCTTGAAGGCTGGGATCTGCAGCTTGATGGATTTAAGGTCTTCATCTCTCCTATTAAATAGCTCAACTCTCTGAGCTCTCCTAGGTCTGCGTACCTCAAACTCTTCCTCCTCCTCTGGTTCATACTGAGGTAGTGGTTGCTGCTGGTGTACACCTGCACGCCTCCCCTAAGGTTCCTCACATTTCCCTTGTCTAAGCTCATCCATCTGTCCCATAATCTCAGTTAAGGCTAGATTAAACCTCTCAAATTGTTGTTGCATGGCTCTCAAGGTGAAAGCGATATTTGCATCTTCCCCCTGGTTGTTATCATTACTACCTCCCTGTGACATTGTAGATAAAATGATATACCTGCAAAACAAAGTTAGTAATAAACAACCTCACACACTCCCTCACTTGTTTCCCTCAAAATGATGTTACTCCCCTCGTGTTTAAGTTACGGCAATAACTCCCTCAAATAAGCTCACTCACTTTTACCTTTTACCACTCAAGTGATGTCTTTAAAGTTACTTTTCGGAAATCAATTCAGCACAACTAAGCAAACAGCAAGCAACACAAATTAATTGGAAAGAACAAGTAAATCCTAACAAGAAACAAAATAAGAACAATTCTAGAAGCAAAGTAATGTATGGAAGAAATAAAATAATATGCTAATACACGGATGGAAAAGATGTGTATGCAATGATTTTTGTTTATAATTGAACAATATGAATGCAAGATTGTTCAATTCAACGTAATGGAAGCAAAGAAAGGCACAAACACGAATGTAAACTAAGAATCAAAGAAAGATATTCAATATATTGTAAAACTCAATAAAAACTCAATAGCTCAAAAACAAATTTCAAATCTACCCATGTTTTAAAATAGGCAACTCAGCGTTTTTTTTTTCAATGATGTTTTTTTTTACTATTCACTCTTTTTTTGGTACCGTTCAGTTTTTTTTTGCTTCTGTTCACTCTTTTTTCTCATTACTGTTTTTTTGGTACTGTTGCTTTTTTTTCCTTCCAGCACTGTTCACGCGACTGTTCACATACTATTCACGCGACTGTTCACACACTGTTACTATTCACGGGTACTGGTCACACTTTTTTTTAAGAAACAAATAACAAAACACAATAAAGATATGTAAGAGTTCAATAGAATTAAGCCAAAGCTCTGATACCAAGATGATACGGAAACCCTAAAAAAAACAAGGTTCTTGAAACCCCCTAATCCTATTGAATCAAAATCTTAATCTTTCTATTCTAAGAACATGCTAGATCAAAACCCAAATCATAAGTTTGAGACCTAATTCCAAAGAAATCAGAAGTCAATTTACGTTGCAAGTACTTACTTATTAATGCAAATCAATTTCTTGAAGTAACCATGAAGACATTCACACCTCCCTTGAAGAACTCACTCTGAAATTTTTTTTTAATCATGCAACTCTAGAGTTACAAGGTTATAATAAGGTATAAATATCCTTGACTAAGTCCTAACCCTAATAGGAATGGGTTTGCAAGCCCATTGAACATAATCTGATCCAAGTCTTAAAATAACGCAAACAAACAAAGCATATGCTATCAACTAAAAGAACAACCCATAAACCAGTCCTTGGGCCTAAAATAAAAGATAATAAATAATAAGCCCCAAATTATCAAAAATGGGCCTAAATGGCTAAGTGCTAGCCTCTTCCAATGCCTCATCTAATAAAGTCACAAGCTTGGGCATGCCTTGGTATCCCTCTATAGATGTTTCGGCCTTCTCATGTACTTGACTTGTGATTTGGGCTTGAACAAAAGCTTGCATTGCTTATTTAAGCCTTTAAGCTTGTTGCGTTGTAATTGGACCACGTGGCATGTGTATCTTATTCGGTTGATGTGTAAGATATGGAACTCTATTGTGAAGGCTGGTTGTATCAAAAGCGCTTGGATCAAAGGAGTTTGATAAGCACAAGTGGAAGATAGGATTGAAGTTCATGACTGATTGGGTCTAGGTCAAGTGGGAGATTATTGAAATTATGCCCCTGACCCAATCGTTATGTAATAGATTGAACATCTTAGTTTTGTGATTATTAATTTTAATTAATAACATGGCAAATGATTTTATTATCGTATTACGTTTATTATTTTTATTCTAATATGATAAGTCATTGATTAAATTTATACACTTCCCATCATAATGGAGATTATAATAATGGGAATTTAATCTAAAAATGTTCTTGATCATAGGATCATTAAATAAGAACTTTAATGATTCGGTTAGGTCAATATATATGTAATAGTATCTATTGGATGGATATTAGTAGATCTCATTTACTAAGTTACATATATAGATGATGCATATGGAGATATGATCATTTAACTGATCAAATTGAGAATTCTCAATGGTTAATATTACCTTTGAACTATCAAGTGGGGTATTCGCATAAGGATTTAAGTGTATATTTTTCCTTTTACCTAACATCATCATAGTAATCAATAAGTCACTTATTATATTTTGATGTCGGGCACCTCGTGTGCAAAAATGCTAGTTGAATGATCATTGGATATAATTAAGTACCTATCTGATTAGTAATGAGTCAAGATGGGATTAATCGACTCTAGGTAATGAGTTTGAGCTCTATGTTGTCATTGATCTTAATGATTATTTCAAGATCTTGGCCAGGACGATTGAATGAGTGAGGAAAAGAAGTTTTCTAAGTCATCACCAATCATTAATGATCGACATGTAACATAGTTGGTTATCTAATAAGGTTTGATAGTTTAACCATACCTTAGGATAATCTAGAGTTGAAATGATGGAAGAAAATAATATATTATCCTTAAACTAAGGTTCTATTTTGCAAGATTGTTACTTCACACTATCCGGTCGTTGAGGAGTATTGCTATACGCTAATCTTGATTAGTAATTAATTAGATAATTACTACCGGCTTAGTGATGAACCTATGTGGTAACACACTTACAAGTATAATATTTCCCGTTTATGATTATTTAATTTATTATGAGATAATTTATTAAATAATATGTGCGGCATATTATTATATTTTTTGCTAGCACAAAAAATATAATTAATATTGAAAATTCTCTTATACAAAATAAATGAATAAAATAAAATAGTTTTATTTTATTTTATTTTATAAATAATAATTATTATTTAAAAAAGAAAAAAGAAAAAGAAAGGCATCAGATGGTTATTAACGAAACGTTGTACGGGTTTTAAAAGAGAAGTTTGTTTCTTCTCTCATTAACTGATTCGTAGGCTTTGTTTTTGAAAAGAAAACAAAAGAGAAGCTTTGTTTTATGCAGTAATGTAACGTGCATGAACACAAAATACGTACATAAGTGAAAACACACACATATATACGTTGTTTTTGTTCTAAATAAGAAACAAGAGAAAAGAGACAAAATTGTTTTTGTTCTATTTTTGAAGAAAGATTTCTTCAAATTTATTTATAGTCATATCAAGTGTTAAAAGTGGGACATATTTTTTAGTGCAAAGTGCATAAAGACTTTGTAATTTCAAGGTTCTGTATTAATTAATCTTCACATTTCAAGTATTTATTATTTACTTGTTCTTTCTATGAGTATGATTCTTAAACGCAATAGATAAATATAGGATTGTAATTTTTATTTCCGTTGCGTGTGCGATCTTTCCCAAGCAACATGAAACGTTTGATTATTTCTATCTCTTCCCACAGCACATAGAAATTCATCCATAGTTTTGGTTTTCAGCCAACATCTATCTAG
Organism: Erythroxylum guanchezii; assembly: GCA_025629825.1. Lineage (NCBI taxonomy): Eukaryota > Viridiplantae > Streptophyta > Magnoliopsida > Malpighiales > Erythroxylaceae > Erythroxylum > Erythroxylum guanchezii. Next base: position 2,318,654 of record JAOTAX010000196.1, on the reverse strand, counting down.
ACCAAGAAAATACTTGCATCCATGCCTAAATCCATGTTTAATAGCTTTTCAGCATATGTACATTCTTTCAAATACAGGTGGAGATGTTGGAATTAGCCGAGACACTATCAATATAACAGTGCTTCTTAGGTTAGTCTACCTAATCACTTCAGTATAAGACCAAAGCTTTCTAAACTCATCTTCAATGTTGATCATAACAATGTCTACTATTTTTCTTTGCTCTTTTCAATGTACTCATGGACACTTCAACACCCAAACAATCCTTAACGTAAAATTTTATATCATCATTCTTCAAAAATGGGTCTCTTTTAAGCTTATCCTTCAACAAGTCAGCTAAGATGTTGGTGTTCATACTAGGATTTGTATATACCCTATTACAGTCATGATTGTTCCTGAATTTCTTAACTTGAAATGAGTGCAGCTTCCTATCAAATGCTTTATATATACCAAGGGCAGTTCATCACTGTCATAATATTCAGACAAAACTACCTCATCTTCATTATCTGCATCACCTGCATCAGATTCATGTGGTCCATTATCTTTATCCGGATCATTACCTTCATCTCCTTACTCTAAATCCTCTTTAGCATCTTCATCCAGGCCATTACCTTCATATCCTTGCTCTAAATCCTCTTCAACATCTTTATTCGAACCATTACCTTCATCTCCTTGCTCTAAATCCTCTTCAACTTCCATATTTGTATCATCTTCATTCTCCATATCTGCATCATTTTCATCCTCCACATTTGGCACATTGTTTAAATTACCTAGATTACCTCCAAATCCTTCATTCTTAACATCCTCACCATTATCTTCAGCTATATTACCCTCATTATTCATCCTCAATCACTTCAACAGGGATATCCACACCATGTTCAATATAAATATCAATATCACCCGTACTCATTATTTGACTAACCATATCTAATACACTAGCATCATCTTGTACAACTTTCAAACCATTACATAGTTCAAAACCAAACATAAGATAAAATATCATTTTCACATTGTTATACACACTTCTCTTACATACGTCAACTAGTTCAAAATAGCCCAGTAAGTCAGGATCAAATTCAATTTCATCCACAAAACCACCTTCATACATAACACTATCACCCATATTAACAAAACATCCCGTATGATGGAACCTCAGAGTTACTTCATCAAATATCATTATGCCAAACCGAAAAAACCAACTATAAGAAAACAAAAACACTCAATCAGAATATTGAAAGGAAACACTGAAGTGAAAGTGAAAAATTCAAGCCTAGCACAGCACATGATGCTTAACATATTCATAACAATTCCATCAAACAACCTACTAAGTTCTATTAATTAAGGTACGTGGCGTTGTTTACACCTATGAATCAAGAAATATGTTCTCGCTGTGGCTCCAAAGCTCATGAAAATTTCACGTATAAGTCTCATGAGAGCTGCACCGCTGGTTTCCAGCCTATATACCTACCTAATGGTTTATTATGGCTCAATGTTTAAAAGATATCTTTATTAAATGCAATCCTTATTCAATTTAATAGTTACATCAACTTTAAGTCACTAGTAATTAGAGTCTTTCATATTTAAGTTACTAGTAAAATAACAAAATCAGAACTTTATGTTATCATCAATGATAGTTAGAGTATTGCAAACAACAACATATAACAATACATCAGTTGCAATTAAAAAAATATACACTCATACGACAAATACTCCCACTAGTAAAGCAAAAAGGATGTAGGAGAGCAACAGAACTAAAAGAATCAAATTAAGATTTTGTATAACCAATTGCTTTTCTATTATGCTCTGATCGGTAGGAAAGATGAATCTTTTTACTAATCAGAGCACAATAGAAAAGTAGTTGATCCTAGCAGTTAACTATTTTGCAACTGACCGTTTTCGGTAGAAGATGAAACTAATATCAGTTTGTTTATGCCCATTTCATTCATATTATCTTCCTCAGACTACTCTAACCTTATACTTCTCCTTACCACTCTAACCTCAAACCTCTTATAATCAAATGTTTACTACTCTTAAGTCTAATGGCTAATACTTTTATTCTAAGACTTACCTTAATTTCAAGAAATGATGCGTGAATTAGGCAAGTCAACCTTTTCAATGAAGACTGGAGTGCGGGATGGGGGGGATGGTGAATGTACATCAACTAACTAACACATCCTTCAACGAACGATAAAGCGTAGATCTGGCGAGGACAACCCTTGGTGAAGATGCATGAACTAGGCAAAACAAACCTTGCATGAAGATTGAAGCGGCATGACCGACAGTTAAGATGCGTCAAAGCAGGAAGCAACGATGGGATTTTGGGATTTTCTGTAACTTTCTGGTTTTTGTTTTTTTACTTTACAAAATTTATAGAATTTATGAAAAATTACAAAATTTTGGGGTTAAAACTTAAAACTTTTTAAACACGGCATAATTTTCACGTTATTGCATGTAACAGTGCGTATAAACACGGCATAATTTTCATCCCAAAAAAAATCTTAAATTGAACGTAATCGTGAAATTTTAAAGGCATATTTCAAATTTATGTCTCAAGATGATCGAACTCAAAAAGTTTAAGCCCCACTTCCGCTTTAAAAAGTTGGGTGTTTCAACGGTTTCAGTGAAGATTTCTTGTAACAGGTAAGCACCCAGACATCATGAAGAAGTATAAAGTTTTGGGTCATTTATAAAATGATCGATCGAGATGAGGCATGGATACGAAGTTGCAACCCCTCACCTTAAGTGCAACTTTCCGCTTTTCCTCGATGAATGACTCTTATCAGTGGAGCTGTAAGTATATAGCTGTGGACGACTTGTTGTCTTGATGATAAAATGTTTTAACATATCAGAGAGCCGCCTGAAATGTGTAGGCGTAATCTTCATTGAAATGTTCAAGCTTGACAGGGGACAGCCCAATCTCAAGCTTCTGTTGCGCTCGCTCAACCATTCGACAATTGCACCGAAAATATCTTCACCCATTAGAGATGTTAGCCCTAATTCAGTCGTGGCGCGATCCAATTGGCTTATCTCGAAGTTGAGTAGAGAAGGGAAAATTCAAGAAGCTCGTGCGTTGTTCGATGAAATGCCTGAGAGAGATGTGGTTACGTGGACGGGGATGGTTAGTGGGTATATCAAGTGTGGATTGATTGGGGAAGCTAGGAGGTTGTTTGATAGAGTTGATGCAATGAAGAATGTGATCACGTGGACTGCGATGCTTAGTGGGTATGTGAGACTGAACCGAGTTTTGGAGGCAGAGAGGTTGTTCGAGGCGATGGCGGCGAAGAATGTTGTTTCTTGGAACACGATGATTGAGGTTTATCTGAGAAGTGGACAAGTAACAAAGGCTTTGGAGCTGTTGGAGAGAATGTCTGAGAGGAATGTAGGTACGTGGAATACTGTGATCATTGCGTTAGAGTGTAGGAGGGTGGACGAAGCGAGGAGGTTGTTTGATGAAATGACTAAAAGGGATGTGATCTAATGGACGGCTTTGGTCACAGGGTTGACAGGGAACGGGACAGTTGACGAGGCAAGGGAGGTTTTCGAGAAGATGCCAGAACGGAATGTGGTTTCATGGAATGCAATGATAACTGGGTATGCGAAGAACATGAGTTGGAAATACGGTTCATGTGTTTTTAGCTAGGGACAGATCTCATTGTCAATCTGATACGGTATATTCTATACTTAGTACTCTTCACTCAAAAATGAAGGAGGATATTTTCTTGTAGATCATTTCATTACAGAGGATACCCTTTTAAGTTATGCTTTTAATTAGCAGATCTGTCTTGCCAAAGAAAGATTAATATGAAGCAAACTGCGACAAGTATTAAGTGAAAATTGGTAGTCTTTAAACTATGAATGATGTTCTCACCATTTAAGTGAAATGATAATGATATGATAATCCATGACCTAAAAGATCTGTTTAGTTGATAGCCTTTACTTTTTTCAATTGCCTTTGTCTGGTGAAATTTAATCTCATATTCAACAATTCTTTCGCTGGATTTAATTCTAAAAATTACCTCACTGTCAATTAGGACTAATGTGAAATAACTGCATATGATTGCTTGCATTCTGTCATTTGGACGTGTTACAAGAATTGAGCCATAATACAATAATGAAAAGAAAAAGAAAGAAGTCTATTAACCGTAAGAGTAGAATTAGAATTTCACTCGAATCATTACTAAGTTGGATATAATTTCTATTAATTGGACACAATTTTAACTCATGGCCTTGTAATGTTATCTAATAATTTGTTCAATAATCTCAAAATACTAGTATAGTAAAAACAATCTCACAAAGTAAAATTTCTGTTCTAGTCCTTTGTTGAGTTAAATTTGTAAACGAAACAGGCTTTGCTTATTGACCATAAAATTAATCCGCTAGAAATGCCTACAAACAACATACCTGTAAGGTACTTGGGACAAAAATTGCAAAAAGAACTACACTTGAGGTAGATATGTATATATGAGCATGTGAGAGAAAGTTTCAGCTGCCAAGAATGGATACTTAATGCACACATGCAGGCATTCAAAAGTCTCATGACATCAGCAGAGAACGAACCTCAGAAATTGTTAGTCAAGTAAGTCGGACACTGCGGTCTTCCTGAATGGATCAACCTCAGCCAGTAGAGCAGCCAATCTCTTATGTGGGAATATGTTATCTGCTTTCATCCTGTCTCTGATCCCATATGCTGGGGCCTTGGCGTTTATATATGTCTGTATTAACGACTCATACTGCCTCATTCGAGACACATAATCGGCTTGTCTCATTCGATGGAACATTTTTTCGGCATTACGTACGTCACCTCTCTTTGCATACTGATCCATAACAGTCATAAAAGATCTGAACATTGGCCTAACTGAGCTCTGCTCAACTGCTTTATGCAACACAGAGTCAGCCTTCTCCACTTCCCCTGCTTCTGCATATAGCTTTACAAGGGCATCCCATGTCAAAGGGCCAATCCGGCATCCACTATCTGCCATTTGCTTAACTAGATCTTTCCCTTTGAGTAGTTTCTTGTGATCTGCATATACCCTCAGCAATGCAGCATAATGTCTTGAAGACAACTTCTTCCACTTACTCGACATCAATTCGAAAACTGCCTCAGCCTCATCAATGTTATTCAGCTTTCCCCAGGCTTCGATGGCAGCCACACCCTCCTCAAGCCAGGGATTTGACTCACAGACCTTCCAAACTCTCCTCACTTCATCGGCCTTCCCAAGCAAAGCGTACAGAGGAAGTAAAACCTTACAAGCCCATCGATGCTCTTTTAAGTTACCTCCTTCAATCTCTTTTAAGAGACCCTCAGCTTTTCCATTCAACCCTCCAAATAAATAATGTTTGGCCATAATAGCTTTAGTACTAGTGTCAGGTTTAAAACCTTCAGACTTCATTGTCTCAAACACTTGATCCATCCCTGTTATGTCATTGGATCGCCCTTTTGCATCTATTAACAATTTGTAAGTAAAGAGAGAGGGCTTGATGTTTTCTTTCTCCATTACTAACAGTACATCAGCAATTTTCTTCTTGTCAAGTCTCTTGTAAAGTAAAAGCAACTGGGTGCAAGAAAATAATGTTACAGGGAATTCAAGGTCCCTCATCTTGTTGAATATGTCCTCTGCTTTCTTCAGATTATTAGAACTCACACAGTTGGCCAATAAGGTCCGATAGATTACTTCCCCCCTAAAGGACTCCGGAATCTGGTGAATGTAGCTCTCTGCCTTTGGGAGGCCATTTACCTTGGCAACCAAATCTAGGCGAGAAGCATAATCTCTTTCACAAAATTCAAGCCGCTTATTTGTCTCTAACCATTTAGAGAGCTGCAAAAGCAAGAAGAGGAAAACATCAGGCACAAAATCCACCGAAAACTTACAAAACACAAGGCAGAGATACATCCCAAAATCAATAACTTAAAGTCCTAATTATATTTACTAACTGGAAACTTGTATATAATAGTTGCAAGGATGACAAAAACCTAGAGTATGTTTCGACCACCAGAACAACACTGTAGATGTACTAATGGGCGGGTAAAAATTAAGCTAATCTGACATGCACATGAAAAATGATAAAAAAAAGTTGACAAAAACTGCAGAGTTTAAACAATGAAAATGATGAAGTCGTTAGATTAGTATGCTTAAACAATAGCAAACAAAAGAACCAAGATCAGTGTATGAAATCAAAATTGGAGAATTGAGATTAGGCAAACTACAATCAGAGAAAGGAGAACACCTCCCAGAACTAGTAACGGTTAAAGAATCACAGAATGAGCAAAAAAAAAGGTATAAGATAACAAGTAAAACTTGTCAAATAGAAATGGAAGTCCAAATCGCCTTAAGCACAGATAGACACATTATGTGCTTCCACAAAAGTATACATCTTCATCAATCAGATGGACAGGTGTACGCACAATAAGCATCCAGTTCTATTTTATTTGAACTAAAATCAATCTAAATTCAAGCATCTACCTTAAGTAGGGAAAATATTAAGACAAGTACATTCCTCCATGTCATAACAACTTCCATGTATTGCCTCTGTATCACCAGAACTAAGATAAAGTTGGATCAAATTATAATGTCAAAACAGTACCTGTAGGGCCTTAAGATACATACGACGTTTGCGAAGATTGAGCATAGCAGTTGTGACCTCTGTACGGCTTAAATCCTTTCCTTCTTCCACCCACTTATTAAGAACATCATACAGAGAATTTGGAGATGTAACTATAGCCTTGAACAGTTTTGAAGGCCATTTATTATGTGGTTTCTTTTCACTCAGATCCGTTTCAGCATCTGATAATTCAAAAGCAGTTTGTGAAGGTTCTCCAATATTATGCTCTTCATAGTTGTCATCAAAAATATCAGGCTCAGAAAGTAACTCATCATCACTTCCTACTGCTGTATCCTTGGTTGTATTGCTGCTAATTGTTTCAAGTTCAGATAATCCATCCTCCAAGTCGTCATCTGATTTACTGCTTTTAGCACCGGCTTGAGAAGATAAATTGCGGGTTCCCATGGATAACTTGGAGAAAACATTTGAAGAGTTGTAAAATATGCATCTTTCAGATTCATGAGAAGAAACGAAAATTGTCAACCCCTCAAAGTAACTAGTTGTTACTTGTGATTTAGAGCCACCGAGACTTGAAGTCCCTACCCTTAATCTCTGGAACCTGAAAACAAAAAAGAAGCTTCAAATTCAACAATTCCAAGGAAGAAAAGGAAGATAGCTTCCAAAAAAATGATAGCTTCACCCCAACCTTAAATTCTAAAATCCTAAAACCCTAAACCTAAACACATTCTAGACATTGAGAAGAGAAGGCTAAATTAATCCCTAAGATTGTATCCTCTCCTTACAGAAAAGCTCAATTGCACCCAAAAATTGGAATGTGTTTTTGAAATAATAATATATAAAGTTCAAGCACCAGAAACAGTCTCTCTACTATGTAGCGGTAAGGCTGCATACTATTAGACTTCCCCAGACTCCGCTTTATTGCGGGACTTCAGACTGGATGTGATGATGGTGGTGATGAATATATAAAGTTCAAGCATTTCCCAAAAAAGAATATGGCCATAAAGGAAAAAGAAAAGGAAATAAAAGAGAAACAAAGGTTTAGTTTGCTGGCTGTAGGAGTGATGACACAATTAAGCCTGCAAATCTATTCCTTCCTTTCACGAGTCAACAATCATAAAGCCTAAACATATTTTGCTTTCTCATTCTTTTTGACTCCCATTTTTATCCCAGTTCCAACTTTCCCCAATTTCTTTTCTTTCCTTTATCAAATGCCAATAGAAGGCAAGTAAGCTAACAACAAAAGAACTACCAATATGAAAAATTAGAACTTCATATTTACGGCCCGTTTGGTTTTCATCTTACATAAACCAACGAAAGTTCAGACTCACATACTATTAATAACGAAAAAAAACAAGAAAAACAATTCCTTGAAGCAAAGTTCCTAACTTGACTACACCATGTACAAAACCAAGCTTACTTCGATTCAAAACTTATTCATCCTAATCTGATTTCGATGTCAAAGCCCAAAGAAATTACACCCCTTCCAGTTTATCATTAATTAAAGCATAACACACATTCTAAGTAATCAAAACTACTAATCCCACTCATTTAACTACAAGTAACAACTAAAAAACAATCATTAAATCAGACGCAGACGAAACAGACTGTACATTTCCATCAAAACAAAACCGAACATTCCCTTTCTCTTCAATTTCTAAGAAACTTAATAATCACATAAGAATAGAACTGCACTACTTGCTTTATTTCGCATAGAATGGGAACAGTTTGTTCAGTGTGCCGGGGAAGAGAAAGGACCTACTTGAGAGAATTAGAAGCTCGACGAACAGCCCACATGGTGAACTTCTCAGGAACCAGAGACCCAATCAGAACAGTGAAATTTAAAGAGAAATTGTAGAGAGTGAGAGTGAAGAGAAACAAACTCTTAAACCCTAACAAAGTCCTCTTCAACAAGATGATTTTTACAATTTTTTCTAAGAAATGGAACTGTCAGTCTGTCACACTCATACCTCTACTAACTAATTTAATTAACGATTCAATTTTAATATTTATATTCAAACTAAATTAATTAACTTTTACTTAGCTAAATATATTATTATTATTATTTTAAAGTATTAATTTAATTAGAATTAATTTGTTTAAATTAAATTCAAATTTTGATTTAAATTATTATATTAATGATATTTGATTTATATCATAGAGATTTCGTTGTTCTTTTTTAATTAGAATGAGTTTTTAAAAAAATAAAATTAGATTAATTTTTTTAAAATTGTAAATATCAGAGAATTTTTATATAAATTTTTAAATTATACATAAGCTTCACAAAATAGGCTTAGTCCAAAGTTCAATTATTTTTATCTTTAAAATTTTGATTCTCAAATAACACCGATTTAAATTTTTTTAATGAAAATCTTATATATTTAACTCGGGTTTGATTGGTCTTCACGCTACTTAAATCCAATCAAGTTCTAACATAATTCTAGAGCTTTAGGTCTAATCGGGCTTTAAGTCGGGCCTAATTCTAAAGACAAAAACTCGAACTCAATTCGAACTTATCTCATATTTTTTAATCCCATTTTGTAATTGAAAATTTTTTCTCTATTGACTTAAGTGCATATTACTTATTATATTATTTAAATAATTTTAATATTTAAATTGACGAAAAAATTGAGTTTTTTTACATTATCTCTTTTTATTATTACTGGAAACATGTAATCTGCTTTTTAATTACAGCCATAATTTATGTTTATTTTTAATTTGATTTGAAGTAAAAATTTTGCAAAATCAAGTACTATTAAAAAGATTTTAAGTTTAATTTATAAATAATGTATATTAACCAAATTAAATTTAATAATAAACTCAATTCGAATAAACTCAAATTTTGAAAATAAGTTTCTAATCCTAAATTTCAAAAATAAGTATTAATAAGTTGTGCCTTGAAGCCCCTTTGAGGTGATCAAGTTAGTGGAGAGAAGGAGCATAAGATTAAAAGAACCTGTGTTCGAATCCTCCTACTTACGCTCTCTCGATTGAGCCTATTATACAAAGCTTGCTTAGTGCAGAATACCCGATTGACGTGATTTATAAACTATTATATCAATTTGAAGATTTACCCAATACACATCCAAAAAATAGTGAACTATAGGTTTTTGCGTTTCTAAAAAAGTAGCCTTGGCAGTTTACTTTTTTAGTAAGGTGGTGTTGGAATCAACTTACATGCATTATTAGTTTAGATAATTAAGTAAAATATTCTAACCAATAGGCCAAGTCCTTTGAGGTTATTATGCCATTTTCTATTTGTTCCGGCGGATCTTTTCTTGTGTGTGGATCTAGAGTTAACATTTTTATTGACCTCTAACTCGAAATTAATGCAAAAAGTTTGAATTGATTAAGCTTCGGACTAGACACAAGTCCAAGAAGTCAACATTAATTAATCTAAATCTAAGGGGTGTGGTTGAGTGGCAATGACTCATCTATCCTTAACCAAAGGTTAGGGGTTCGATCATTGGCTTTGAGTATAGAGTAGCCTTAAATCCTTAGGCTAACTATTCCACCCTATGAGGTGCCTACAAACCAGCGAGGGGATTAGTCACTAAGTCCGTCGATAAATACTTTGATCAAAGACTAAAAAAAAATATTAATTAATCTAAAATTAACAAATAAAATTTAAATTGAAATTCGAGTTGCAATTAGGTTTTGAAATGGATCGTTTGGTTTAAAATTTAAATTGCACTCAAAAGTCAAAAAAAAAAAAAAAGGTTTGAAAATTTAGAAAAAATAAAAACCAATTAGGGTTCAAGCTTTTTTAGCCCAATTTGATAACTCGGGGTTGGAGTTTTAGACCTTTTTTGGACTTAGCATGCTCTAGTGGAACCATACGAAATACTTGACACCTTGACATCATACGTTTGGTCCAATTGTGGTGGATTTCCTTTACGAAATTAATGCTTTGAATCAGAATACTATGCGGGAAAGTTGTTTAAAGCATAATGCGGTGAGAATCAAACAATTAGGTGGATTAAATCATGAGATAATTGCATATTCCTCCACGTATTTTGTACCTTGTAACATTTTAGTCCCTGAACTTTGTTTCTTAAACACTATAGTCCATCAAACTCTATCAATACTTCAAGGAATCAGTCTTAATATTATATAAAAATAGAAGTTTCAAGGACAGAAAGATCAGACTATGAACAGAAAACAAACATGTAGGAACTATTATCATTCAAGATGGGCCGGGCCTAATTTGCAATTATTCCTACAATCTTCTCTTAAGCCTAACAAAATGTGACTACTAGGGTTTACGTGGTAGGGCATTACATGAGTAATTTTTTGTGTGTGTGCATACATTGGAACTAAAACTAAATTACATAACTAGTCTTGGGAGACAAATCCCAGCTATATCCTCTAAAAGGATTGGGAGGCATCCTACTATTGCAGTAATAAAAGTAGTAATTCTTAAACTATAATGAGCTGCAGTTGTGGTTAGTCAGTCTGCGCAACGGTTGCTTTTTTGTATGTGTGATTTGAGACAACTGTCTAGTTCTAGTCTAACATTGCTCTGATGCCCATCACAAGAGAGTTGTTAGTCTGTGTCCTATTGTTGTATCCAAATATTTAATTAAAAAAAACACAAATGAATAGTTTGTTACTAACACTTAGTATATTCCAACATATGATATGATCTTCCAACAAGTTTGATATGATCACTCTAATCTTTTTATTCTTAGTGATTTAATATACTTATTAGGCTCGGGCCAAAATAAAAACTTTAAAATTTGTTGAGTTTATAAAGTTTTTTTTTAGTTTTTATCCTTTTTAGGTTTTGGATCGATTTAGACTTCGCAAGCTCGAAACTCAAACTTTTTACTTGACTAACTTGACATTTGCCTATTGACTTTAGGTCAAGATCGAATCAAAATGCGGATCGATTTAGACTTCTCAAGTTTGAAACTCAAACTTTTTACTTGGCTAACTTGACATTTGCCTATTGACTTTAGGTCAAGATCGAATCAAAATGCTAGTGATAGCATATGCAAAATGTGACAATGGAACTATTTTGGGGAGGCAGAGATGTCATGCTGCAATAAGAAATTCTTGTATTTGTACATCTATTGTGAAATGGATACATAGTCAAGGAAAGGAAACTTTCTTTACGAGTTGAGCAAAAGTAGCTTTGGAGTTGGCTTACCTCATCAGCTTTTTAGTATAAAGTTACTTTCTTTTTTTGTCCCTTTCTAATTATTTCTAAAGAGATTGAAGTGGGGGACAATAAAAACACACACATACACGTTGGCATCACTGGTGGATGCATCTCTTTCTAATATATGTATTTATATATTCCATACAAAAATTAATATTTTGTGTACAACAAAAGCATAATTTGATTAGTTATGTTGAAAGCAAAGGCTTAGTTAGGTTTGGTAATAGATTAAGTTGGATTCAGGTGATATGCTTTTTGCTTGTTAACGGTCCAAAACTCAATCAAAATTTGGATAAAATGAGATAGTACTGTCAATTTTAATAAAATGGCCTTTAAGGGGTGTGACTCGATGGTTGAAAGCGGGGATTAGTTTTAGTCAAGTATCAGATTTGATTTCATGTTAATCCTTTTTGTAAGAGTCTGGAACAGCCAGGATTTTACATGTAAGTGGGAAAGTAATTGGGCCCTCAATAATAAAGTGCACCCGCTTAGCCCGCCTGTAGAACAGTGTGCTAATTAAACCCTCAAGAAAATGTGTTTGTTTGACCCACCTACGAAATTTCTTCGAACCTTAAAGAAAATAAATAAATAGATAAAATTAGGGCTTGAGGGCTTCAAAGAACAGAAAGACGAGGATTTTGATAGTGAAAGAAACGAAGCGTTTTGTTAAAGGGAACGAGTGAGACTTGACATAATGTAATTGTTGCAAAACGGGGCGTTTTGATAGTTAAGTTAAACTCAAACCATGATTTTGGCATGTAAGATACCTTCACATTTCTTTTTTTTTTTTTTACCACTTTTAGTTTCTAATATAATATATAGATTTCCAAAAAATATTAATAAAATGACATTATTTTAATAAATTAAATTTTACCCATTAGACAAAATAACATTATTTATTAAAATATAACAAAATTATTCTATTTTACCTTAAGTTAATTGAATCAAATTAAGTCAATCATTTCATCTAAATTGGAATTCGATACAAAGTTTGTATCTAAGTCATCTTCCGATAATTTTGGAGACATTTATGATACATGCACAAGTTTTAATTAACTTTTCTAATTAAATTTTACTAATGAATATAAAAATGTGATTAATTTATAGGTAGTTCGGTAGATAAGCATAAAGAGGAACAACATTAATAATCCTTAAAATAATATAAACATTTAGGAGGGAATACATATATTAAAAATGCGACTCTTACTATTTTTATACACTATTTTAATTTAAAATTTGATTAAACTTAAATTAGTAATGTTAAATTTAAATATATCAAACTTTGAGATTTCATAGATATTCAATTAAAATATCATATTCATTTTAAGTTGAATTTTTTAAGAGTTAAAGACAGACTCAAAAATTGAAATTTTTATTAACTTAAGTTCGAACTTAATTAAAATTTAATTAAATCAAAATTTATTTATTAGTTGATTGGGATCACGTAATTAGGTTATTCAATATGTTCCTAAAAAATAAAAATTACAGTATAAAAAAAATTAGACTCACAATATCTTTAAATCCAAAACCTAATTTATAAACTCTTATATATGTGGATATTAATTGTCTAAGGATTTCCAAAACCCTAGTGATTGATGATGCCAAAGCTCCACTTTGAGGTGCCTTGAAAAGAAATTACTCTTCTTCATTTCTGGCCCTCCTTTTTTTCTCTTGTCTTCTTTACCCTTCTTTGTGGATTCCATCACACCTGTTCTTAGACATTATTAAAAGTGTCGGTTTCTTATGATTCATCCATGGTGGTCTGCTCCATAAGTTTGTGGCTTATTATGGAATCAAATATTTCAAAGCATCAGGACCAAAATCATATATTCCTTTGACCAATGATTCCATTATAAGATAAAACTCTACCCTCCACTATTTTAGTTAGTTCATACTATTTGAAAGTACAAAGAACAATCTTTTATGTATCTCTTACTCATATTTTGTTTATTGATTCGATTCATAGAATATATATTTCTGCTTTTAAGGGCTATTAGATCTTAACGTGTCCCATATGAAAGAACTAGATCACTTTAGTTTGTCTCATACGTGGGCTAATTAGTTGGAACGCTGGAGATTCTAAGGAATTATATGAAATGGTTTGGTTCTTTTCAAGCAAACTTGTAAAAGACAATAGCAATTCATGATAGGCCACCAAACTAATGAGATTAATTAAATAAGGACTTGATTAATAAATATAATCTCCGTCTACATCTCTTAATAAAAGATTATTAAGGTTAAGTAAAATTTTTAAAATTACAATAAAGTATTGTAACTGTAGTTTATCATAATTACTCATTCGGTCCTTAATATAATCAACATTTCATAATATAAAATCTTGAAGTCAATAAAATTTAAGAATCTTTGAATTCGTTGACCCACTTATGGCCTAGTGACTCCAACCTCTTGGATATTCGACATGAGCCGATTAGGTTTGAGTTAAGTTTAAAATAACGTCGATTTGTCAAGTCAAACTTTAACTAAATCAAAATTCGCTCAATTCAATCATAATTTATTGATTTTGAGCTCGATTAGATTGGGTGAAACTTGTTACGGTACAGATAACTTAGACGCTTTAAGGCATGAGAAAGTTTGGATACATGATCATTCCTATCTTAGTTGCACTTAGATTACTTGTTGTTTGGGACAATCAATGTAGGAGTCTGGTCAAGCAAGAAAGTTTGGTGGATCAAACAGCTCCAACCACAAGTTTGCGGTCCCATGTGTGAGCCACCTAATAACCAACCACATCCATAAACAGGAGTTCAACCACCTGATCCTAAGAATAATCGAGGATTTTTTCTTCTAACACCGTGGTTAGACTCCATGAAAGTGAATATTAGGTTATTAGTATCATCATCATTTTAATGTGTTTTTTTAATTAGTATAAGTCGCTAGTATTTAAGTTCACGTTAGATAAACTGTTCATACATACTAATAATTTGCGAATTATGTGTTTTAAATAAATTATTTAACGGGTAAATAAATTATTTATCGAAAACAACCTTTTTAATGTGTAAGGGTAAGGCTGCGTACTGTCAGATGTTTCAAAACCCCGCTTTTATTACAAGACTTTGAATTGAGTGTAATGATGATGATAATTTAACAGGTCAATGATTTAAATCTTCTTCAAAGTTACTAATTCTTCAACTTCATAAATTTGAAAAGTTGGTTTTATGTGGGGAACACCAAAAAGTTGTATTATACATAAGATTTTTAGGTTTCAAGAACATGAAAATCATATTAATTTTACATGCAACGTTGTTCACCTAAACTGCAAAATATACCCATAAAAGGAAAAAACATATATATACATAATCTTGTAGAAGCATTGTTTGTCAGTCACCTCCAGCTACTATAAGCTGGGTTTACCATCATTGATTACTCAGTTTCTTATAATTCAATAGCTTAGGTCCAATTTCAATCGACTCAAAGTTAACAAGTAAAATTTATCGTTAATCTTGAGTTTTAAATCGAGCTTAAAATTAATTCTGCATGAAATAATCCAATTTAATTGATTAAAATGATATTATTTTCTTAACAATATGAATTTTCACTTCACGCATGCCGTGTGATTATTATCAATTACAATAATTACGAGACCTGCGATCGTAATTACTATAAATCTGGGTATTTTTCCATCATTAGTTAGCTATTACTTAACCAGATAACGAGTATTTAGTAATTTCTAAAGATTGTTAGCAATTTAATACAGAATGAGGAGGTAAAAACAAGATAGGAAGAGCATTGGGATCATATACAAATCGAAGCACAAGACAAAGTTGGATTTGTCTTAAAAACAAGACAGGAAGAGCATTGGCATCATATACAAATCTAATCACAAGACAAAGTTGGAGTTGTCTTAAAAACAAGACAGGAAGAGCATTGGGATCATATACAAATCGAATCACAAGACAAAGTTGGAGTTGTCTTAATCTCTCTCTGTCTCTCTCTTTTTTTCTTTTTAACATTCCATTATTAATCACTTTCTAAATTAATGATCATAGTCTGATGAATTGTCACGGAAATTTACGTGGATGTGTAGAGCTCATGGGGGGGTGGTGAGGTTTGGTAGAAGTTAGGCCAAACTTCAACTGTGCTTTGATGGCCTGATGACTAGGTGCCATTTGTTATCCACCAAAGAGTTTTACCTCAGCCTCTAAGCAATCATAGTTGGCACTTGCGTCGGAGTTGACTCACCTTGATTTGAAATCAACAAGAAATTTTGAGTTGACTAAATTTTGAATTGATTTTTTAAAAAAAATTAAGATTTTAAGTTGAACTTTTAGCGTGAGAAGCCTAACTTAATTTGGGAATCAGATCTCCTGTTTTGATTATTGTACTCATATCATGTTTTATTAAATCTCATTCACACATTTGTATAGATCCCACATAAATATATAAATAAAATTTAATGAAACAAAATTGGGACAGAGTAATGGGAACAGAAGATTTGATGTGCCTAATTGGTCTTAATTTTGTATAAAATTTGAAAATCTAAAAAAAAGTTCAAAAATTGTTGATCTAACCTGAAATTCAAATTAAATTAAAGTTATTTAAAAAAATTTAATCGATATGATATTGTTAATATTATAAGAAATAATCTAAGTAATGAATTAATTTTTTAATAATCTTAAATTTTAACAGCATTTTGATTCAGACTTGACTCTATCAATAAGAAAATTATAAGTTGAATTTTGATCTAAATTTTCAAAAAATTTAAGACTTTAAATTGGAATTTTATATTAAGAAGATTGATTTAATTTATCTTAAACAAATATGAAACTCTTTTTTTAAAAATTTAACAAGCTTTAAAATTGTTAATCTAACTTAAAATTCAATTAAGTTCAAGTTATTAAGAAAATTTCATACCAACCTTATTCAACTTAATCTATTATTAATATTATAAGAAATAGTTTAAGTTGTGAAGTAAAGTATTTTAAGAATCGTGGTTTGGATTTAACATGTCACTTAATTATAAGTGATTAAATAATTAAATTATACTTGTTTTATACGTTATTAAATGTGATTTAAAGTCTATTACAATAATATTTTAAAAAAAGTATTGCCTTTTTAACTTTAATCTCTTATTATTCATTTCTTTAGTCTCTAGTTTCTACGGAGATCAGATCTCTCGTTTAGATTATAGTATTCCTATCATGTTTCATTAAATCTTATTCATATATTTATGTGAATCTCATATAAATATATTGATGAGATTTAATGAAACAAGGTGACTGAAACACAAGATTTTATGTGATCTGAAATTTCTATGTTCCACTTCTAAGTTCATCCTCATCTTCGTCAAATGAATCATCAAAGGTTCTCCAAGCTACCTAGTGATTTTATCTATTTTTAGTAGCAAATTACACACAAAGTTATGGAGTTTCAGATTAATAAAAAAAAGTCTTGGAGTTTTGGATTAAAGAGAGAGAGAGAGAGACAGAGGGTTGACAGCCACTTAAAAGTATCCATATCTCCACCAAACAGTGTGGTCCATTAGCTGCATATGATTCTCCATTACTTTTAATGGTGGTTTCTCTTTGTGTTCCTCAAGCTCATAGGTTTTTGATAAGTGGGTCTCTTTAATCACAATCTAAATCTATTCAACGTTCCCAAAGTTTGGATTTTGTTCTTATTTCTTTTCCCCTCAAAAACAACTCCCAATCTTCAACTGCCAGCTGCCCCCGAACAACTCCGGGTTTCTCTCCACTGTATGGAGATGCCATGAAAAGCTCTCATGTGCCATATTAAAGAAGCAACCTTGGTGTCTGCTCCTTGTTCAGTTTAATATTGTAACTACCAACATTAAAAGCTTGTCGGTCTCGGTGTCTTCAGATGTCACTCTTTTTCATAAATGTCTTGGTTTTGCCAAACTGTCTAGCCTGTCACTTTCCATTGGTTGCGTTCCAATAGAGAAGAATAGTAAATTCATATAATCCTCTACTCATTGCTTCTATATGTGTGCTTCATTTGCTGTTGAGTGATATCAGATTGATTGGCTTCTTCTTCTTCTTCCTTCCGTCTTTTTATCATTTCTACTAAATTTTGAACCAATGCTTTTCTACTTGATTTTTTGCTCTTCTTTAGTGTTCTTCTTCAAGTCATTTTCTTTCAAGCAACTCCAACCAATTAAGGGTGGGTGGAGATTGTTGTCCTTGTTGTGGTCACCTTGGTTTTGGGAGGACTTTTCATGTTCCCTTGTGGACATGTTTCATAAAGGTTGGCTTGCTATTGGCTTCTTTGAAGTTCCAATCCAAATGCCAATGAAGAAGATGAAGATGAATCTTGGTTCGAGAGAGCTAGAACAAGTGGAAGATGTGAAGACTTCTCTACTGGATTTGCCCGACTTGGCCTTGGAAACCATTCTTGAGAGGCTCTCGCCAGTTGGGTTGTGTAGTATGGCAAAAGTATGTAGCAGTTTAAGGGGTATGTGTATGAGTGATCATCTTTGGGAGAAACACTTGAAGCAGAAATGGGGTAAAGTGATTGGTGAAGTTGCTCACAAGGAATGGCAATGGCGTATGGCTATGGCTTCCAGAAAGAGGCCAACAAGTCTCTTGAATCAAAACAGTCAAAAGGGTTTGTTAGGAACTCTTGGCAGTTTCTGGCCTTTCCCGTGGATTAAACCAAAATTTCAAAATAGAACCAAGCCAAAAACTTGCTTCCAAATCGATTCAATCATGGCTTTGTATCTCTCTCTTGAAACTGGCAAGTTCTGGTTCCCAGCTCAGGTCTACAATCGAGAGGTAATTTTTCTAACAGAACTATGTTCCTGATTTTTAGGTCCTCGTACTTACAGAAAATCACACTGATCTCCTTTATACTAAGATATACTTCACTAGTTGCTTCTTATGCTTGATATTAACAAAGTAGAGAACTTTTTTTTTTCTGTTCTTGTGGCAGAATGGGCATGTTGGGTTCATGCTTTCCTCCTATGATGCACAACTTAGCTATGATTCTGGGACTGATACATTTCTTGCAAGGTAAAGAAGGAGGTCTGAAGTTTCTCTAATTAGGCTTCTTCACTGCATATTTATGAATCTGCAGAAACCTGCTGCATAATTTTCTGAAACGAAAACTATCCTATATGAAACTTCAAAAACTATCAGCATTTTCTTTTCAAGTAATGTCAAGTTGTTTCCTTCTTGTGATGTTCAATTGCTAAGTACATATGTTTAGTTCAGGAGGAGGAAGTAAACGATGCTCAGACTTGTAGATTCTGAGGAACACGTAAAAAAAGGTCCTCTTCTGTTCTGCAGGTATTCTCCATATGGGAGACGATCGATAGAAGAAAACATATGCTGGGGTAGGATAAGAGCTCCACCAATTGACAATCCTGCAGATGTTCTCTATGTTTCCAACTGTTCAGATGACCTGAGACCTGGGGATCATGTTGAGATCCAATGGAGGAGGAGCAAAGAATTTCCCTATGGTAAGTCCTCTGCCATAAGAAGATTACTGTTCTTATGAGTTCATGAACCTTGTGGAAACCTATATAATTCTGAACACATTGGATTGGAAGATCCTGGCCACGCCCCATTTATCTTTTTATTCAACCCTACTCAAAACTAATAATAGTTTTTGTTCTTCGTCAATTCTGCCAAATATCTGTGAAACAAAAATTTCGGGAATTGCATATTGAATTAATTCAATTATAGATTCAATTTGTTATTGTTAAAATTTAGAAATTATAAAAAGAATTTTTAAGCATTCAAAGGGTATCTTTTATTCGTTTTAATAAATTAAGATTTAATAACAGAAAAGAAAAATAGAAACCATAGAAAATAGATTTCATTTGCACCTGAAGTTTTATAAGATAAAGCATTAAAATAGAAGATGAAATAACATTGCTATCTAGAGTCCCTTCAGCATTATAGCATCAAGTTGGTGCTTGCAGGACTTTAACATGTATGCTGTTTTATTTGAAAAGCTTGGAAATCTTAAAACATTTCATGGATCTTGGCTTGGATAGTTTAGTTTCAGAATGTAATCTCTAGGAAGAAAAGGAGATTGTGAAATTTCGGAGTCATGAGGATATTATTCTAATGCCTTCTGTGAAACCGACAGGCTGGTGGTATGCGGTTGTTGGTCATCAGGAATTTTGTGCTGGGAATGCAAATAGCTGCCATTGTCATGACAGTGGTGAGAGCATCTTCTTCAAATCTGCTCTTTGTTCTTTTCTGCTCTTTGTTCTTTCTTTTTCCTTTCTTTTTCTTTTTAGCCACTCTCTTTTATGCATGGATAGGAACATAAAATAGGTTCTGTAGTTTTCTATGCCAAGCAAAAAAGACACGAGGCAGAGAACACTTTTCTGAATTCATGGAATGTAGAACTTTTTCTGTGTCTTTCTCTTATCCTCTGAACAGCAGTTGCCATATTCTTGATCACATCTCTAGATAGCTTTTTTTGGACTTGCCACAAATTAAACTATCAATATCTTCTGTTGTAGCATTCTAACCCCAGTAACCGAACACTTTTTGTCTGAAAATACTGCATATTTGATTCTGTCCATAACATTTTTCGTTTATATACAATTAAAATTACAATAAAGAAGATCCGGGAAAAAAACTGCACTCCTTTGTATATGTCAGTCCTAAGGAAGTAACACCATTCCCAGAGCTATCCAGACAGACAGGAACTTTTGATGCTACTGTACCTTTTGAAGTGTCTAATTTGAAAAGTTTTGCCAACAGATATGGTGATCTTGGATTTCAATCAATACAGCCCTGGTTCTCAATGGAGACGAACTATAATAAATCGGAAGGGTCATCGGGAAGAAGGAAATGAAGCCGATGGCTTCTATGGAGGAATCAGAAAGCTTTATGTGGAGGAAGAGATCTCCAGGTGGAAACAGCTCTGGCCAAAGCGAGTTTTGGAGTAGTCAGATGCCAAACTGTTTAGTCATTAGCTTTTTGTATATAGGTAGGCCTCTCGTTTTTCCCTTTCTTCAAGTCATCAAAAGGTTCCTGGATGGGTGACCATTAGGCGTTTTGCTGTTGACGTAGAGAACCTGAACACATACAGTATCACAGAGCTCTGAGCGTAGCAGAAGATGAAAGAGTTTCTCTTTCCTGAGATTCTTACCAATTCAAGAGAAACTATGTTTTGGCAGAAGACGAGAAGATAGATGCATTCTCCTGGTTTTTTGCAGTCTGCAGAAATCCGGACGATTGAAACCCTGGAAGACATGAATCTGACATGTTAATCTAAGATAGTTTTGCTACAAAAACAGGAAGCAACTCTGAATTGTTGCAGAAATTGACAATTATGCAGTCATTTTCCAATTCCATCAGGACCTCATATCTGGTATTTCCAGTTCAATCACATTGCTGACAGTTTAATGAACATTTGTCTATGGTCAGGAGAACCTAAATTCAGCATAGTTTCCTGCGTCAACATTGAGTCGTGTTTCCTGATGAGTCTGCTACCACTTTGCGTTAAAAGTCTCACTTCCCAACTAGAGGTCGCAACGGCTAGGAATTCTACCAATCCGAATTGAATTATTAAAGTTTTAAAAGTTTAGCAATTCAATTAAAAATTAAAAAATGTAACTACTGAATTAAAAAAATTCTAAAAATTAGATCCTTTAGAATTAATTATTCATTTTCTTTACTCTTAATTTCAAAATTTATATTTTGTAGCATATCATTTCATCATCATCATCATCATCATATCTCAAAGTTTCGTATTGAAGCAGGATTTGAGAGGCCTGATAATATGTAGCCTTACCCTTACATCGTAGAAATATTGTTTTCAATAAACCCCTATACAAATGTAACAAGGATAATAATGAAACGGGTTGAAAGAGATTGTGCCATATCATATAGATCATTAAAATCTTTATAGCGCCATCTTTTATTTTTCACATAACACAAATTAAACAATATTAAAAATATGGTTAATTATAAATAAAACTCTAAATTTTGTTAAAATTTTAATTATACTTCAAATTTTAAAAAATAACAATAAAATATTTAAATTTAAATTTTTTTAAATTTTAACCTGATATTAAATATGACGCCATTATCTTTGCCCGTACAGTAGTGTCATGTGTACAGAAACTCTTATTAATCATGCATGTCACTGCGATTAACAAATGTTATTAAAACGATGTCGTTTGAAAATCACCCTGAGCACAACCTCTTCCACTCTCACCCTCATCGCTCCACTCTCCACACTCCACAACCCTTCTCCTCTGTAGAAGAATCCAATTTTTTCGAGTCCTCCATTGATATATCCAAGCTCCTCTTCAACGATATCCTATACTCTGTATTCCAGCGTATGCCTACACGAGAGGCATAACAGACCAAACCCCACGAAGTCAACAATTGAATTAAACCAGTAATGATGGCGGATACGAGAAGGCGATCAAGTGGCTGTTTCAAATTCCTAATCGTGACGGAGAACTGATCGGACGGAAGCAAACCAAGCATAGTGGAGATGGTCTGTTTCATGGAGTCCTTAGCGGAATTAGAAACGCTCTTGGAGATAATGGCGTTATCAAGAGGCGCGATGCGTTTGAGCATGTTGGCCATGACAGAGAACCCACCGTCAAAGCATGATTTCCGAGTGGACACGAACTCCTCGTAGACACTGCCGCCGCTGCTGAAGCAGCTAACAGTGGAAGAAGAGGATGTTGAGAAGAACGCCGGCCGTTGAGGGGCAAAGGCAGAAGCGACAGTAGAACGTCGACGGAGGTGGTGTCGATGATGTCGTTTTTGTTATAGATGTTGGGTCTCGGGTCCTTCTAAGCTTAGGCAGCACGAGTCGGAGTTCCATGTTTGATTTTTTTGAAAAATTGGACTTAAGGCTGATTCAACCCGAGTCAGACCGACCCGAGCCCAAAAGTCATCTCTATTAACATCAACATTTTACCAAATCAAAACCTAAAATTTAAATTAAGGAATTGATTGAACTTTAATTGTAGTTGCTTAAACCCAAACCATCATTGGAGGATTGGATTGTCGAGTCCCAGGTTGATTCTGTCAACTATTCACTAAAGTTGAGATAAAAAGTGAAACAAAGTTACAAGAGAAGGTAAGTACATGGAATCTACTCTACAAGAAGGAATTTCTATAAAGTAGGAATTGTTTATATATAGAAGGATTGGAGAAGGAAAGTGAAAATTTAACCAGAAACCAAATAAATCAGGAAAAGTAAGGGAAGTCGCCGATCTCTCCTCTCCTGCTCCGCCCAGAAGACGACGAGGACGAAGATTTTGACTATGAACGGCGGCCCCTCCGGATTCAGTTTGTACCCATTAACCAAATTTTCTTCGTTTCTTCAATTACCACACACGGAACCACTTGTCTTTGTGTATTGAGAAACCTTTTCGATGTGCATTCCCATACGTATGATTGTGCTAAAAAGATTGAGTTTTTCTTTTTTGTGGTTTTTGTTGTGATTCAGACAATGCCCCGGTTACGAAATTGTTTGTTATTGCGTCTGCGGTCTTCACCCTTTTCTTTGGGGTCAGAGGCACGTCTTCCAAGCTTGGATTTTCTTATCAGGTGATTATATTTGTCTGGCTATCTGCTTTTGTTTCTTTTCCTCCTGAAAGGATTGCTTTTGGGATTTATGGTCTTACTAATCTTTCTTTGGACATATTTTTAAGCTAGTTTTTCCTGCTATTTATTGGAATAGATTGAACTCGTATCAGAATTATCCTTTTGTAAATGTTCTGTTTGATCTTCTCGTTCTGTCTGAATTTTGTGAGTATTTTTAAAGGATGTTGTTTCCAATGCTTTAAATGAATTGATCTGAACTAAGCTTGAGGTGTTGTCAACTAGGAGTCATTTTACGGGTTAAGAATTTTATGGTTGGTGCTTAATGTATTTGAGATTTATTTTGGTGGGGAATTTGTTGATATTTATGATTTTGCTTCAGCTCTCTTCAATAGTGCTAATCATTGTGGCAAAGCTACTGTTAAATGTGTCGTTGAGCATTGGCAAGTGATAGTTGCAGCCAATTTTAGTTTCAATAATATTTAGAGTAGCTTATCTTGGATAAACCAATTATAGTGTTAAGGGTTTACACCTTGCAACTTTCTTTCCCCTTTTGCACAAAAACTGTTGTTCAGGCACCTGTGCATCAGTGAATGAAGATTGACGATGTGGGTAACATAATGGAGAGATCTTTATGCATACAATGCTAGACATGAAGAAAGAGATATGATTGAATTTGTAGGGTAATACAGTCTTTAAGGCGGAAAAAGAGAACTGCCACTGAATCTTCTATCTTGTGTGTAAGCAGATACTTAAGGATTGACTAGATATTAAATGAACCATGCATACCATTTCACTGCAAAATATTATTATTGTGTTGCAGTTTTAGTCAATTTGGGGTTGGGGTTGGAGAACATGTTTGCCAAACCGTCTTTGTTATCATCATATGACATACTTTGAAAGAGTCATTTACACGTGACATGAATATCATGGCTTTATGTTCTAACTTCATTTAAGATGGCTTGAGGTCCTTAAACTTGATGCTAATGTACATCTTTTAAATTTCATTTTTCCTTCTTTCAGGATATTCTCAGGAGGCCACCTGTATGGAAATTAATCGCATCAGTTTTTGCCTTTTCTTCTACCCCAGAATTGATGTTTGGACTATATCTTCTATACTACTTCAGGGTCTTTGAGAGACAGATAGGATCTAATAAGTATTCGGTGAGTAGTTCCCTAGTTCACAATTCACTATGATGTTTGTGACCAGTGAGATGTGTAACCACAGCCCTTTGATTAAATTCTGGAATGAGATTATAACTTCTCTAGATTGTTAGTTCAAATTCTGCTGATTCATCCATTAGCCTCTACCTATTCATTTTGAGATTCTATGAAGGAGCTTCCTTTTTTGTACTTTCTCCACTCTTGCATCGGGTTTTAGTTTTATTTTAGTTCAGTTGATACATACTATGGACCAAATATAGGAACTCCATAGTTTCATCTTTATTATCTTCCTCTTTTATTTGTTTACTTCCTCAATTTGATGCCAGCCGCAATTCTACAGGTTTTTATATTGTTCTCATTGATGGTGTCAATGCTGTTTGAGTCCCTTACTCTAATGCTCCTTAAAGGTATGTGGGATGTGTATTGTTCCATGAGTTGCTATTTTGTAGTCTTGCCTTTTTTAATGAATGCACAATTGGTGATGTTGGGAACTGAAAGTTCATGAGCTGTGAGTTTCATATTCTCTTCTAATTTAGATAACTTACCATGATTTTTGTGTATGGAGTAACTGATACTTGAATTGTTCTGTATTTTTCTTGATATTGATTGTGCATCTTATAAGTCACTGGTTGATCTATGAAATGAAAATTTAAATATAAGGTCTGGCAATTTTAAGGGGAAGCTGCTGATAACCTTATGTAAATACATCATCTGAATTCTTGAATGTCAACAGCTTATATCCTCTCTTGCTGTCTTTATTTCCTTTTTTCTCTTTTGACTTCCTGAAAGAGACAGTACTTAGTTTTCTATTTTCTCTCTTAGTTGTCTATTTTCTCTTCAATAATCTTGTATTCTTCTTTGCGTAGAGGAAATGAGTAATGGCAGTTAAATTTATGCTGTAGTTTCCAAACAAGTAGTGTTCTGGGTGAAGATTTGATTAACAACTTAGTTTTCTATTTTCTCTTCAATAATCTACTTGTATTCTTCCTTGCATAGAAGAAATGAGTAATGGCAGTTAAATTTATGCTGTATTTTCCAAACTAGTGTTCTGGGATTTGATTAACAACTGCAGAGCTGTCCTCATGGTTATTATACATGCAACATAATACTATGTCCGGTGGATCTTTACTCTTATTTATAGTAAATTGCAAGTTGTTCAAACAATTGGAATCAGCTTTATTACCTAAAGAAAATCTCAATGACAGATATCCCCCAAATAAACATTTTTCAAGATGACTGGTTAATAAACAGAAATAAACACAAAGAGATGGTTTAGCACTGAGGTGGTTTTGGTACGTATTCCTCTGTGCTGCAACAATTAGTTATGTATACCCTTTTTCTTGCAGATCCATCAGCAACGCTCACATCTGGACCGTACAGTCTCATATTTGCTTCTTTTGTACCCTTTTACTTTGACATACCAGTCTCAACAAGGCTTCGGGCTTTTAGAATTCAGTTCTCTGACAAATCTTTCACATATCTAGCTGGTCTTCAGGTAGAAACTATGTACATATTTTCCTATTTGCAGGTGTGAGTGTATCTACCACATTTCTTTTGCAACAACTCTATAATATATTTCTATTCTTCCAGCATAGGCGAAGAAGCTGATCTTAATATTTGTTTTGCAGCTTCTTTTGTCATCTTGGAAGAGATCTGTTCTGCCAGGGATATGTGGTATCCTTGCTGGTTCCTTATATCGCTTCAATCTCTTTGGCATTCGGAGAGCGAAGGTTTTCTCACTTATCTGAAATTCCTTTCAACAATGAATTTAAAAGACTAAAACTTGCAGCTGAGTTTTACTGATGTATCTGACGATGCCCTTGTTTCAATTTAAAAAGGACAATTTTGAGTTAGCAAATTACCTATGCATATATTAGGGGGAGTTCCATAATTAGGCTTACGAAATCTTTTAGTCAAGAAATTTAAGCTGTTTGATGATACTCTATACTTGATCATATAGTAATTCTGGCACACCTTTGACATAAACCCATTGGACTGAATGTGTGGATAAAGTCTCGAGTTTTCATATACTCTACTGAAACTGAAATTCTACTTTCAGGATAAGATTTGAGCAGCATGGTTTAATTGAAAACCTCTTTGTTATAAACGCTTTGAATTTATGATAGGGAACAATTCAACCCAAAAGTTTTAAGCTGCTGAACGAAGCTGAAGACTAGATTGTAACTCTAATGGACTTTGGAAGTTTAAATATTCATTAGGTTATACCATATTACAGTTTTGTATATTGAGATAGCACCCTAGTACCCTGTAGTCTCAACAGCTGTAACCTGCCTTATTTGATTTGAAGAGAGTGGATGCTCGCACAGTTTCTGCACACAGAATCGAGCATGATGCTTTGGCTTGTGCAGGATTTAATTGGCCTATCTTTTCTCCATGTATATGTCCATCAAGATTTAAAAATCACTATTCTTTGTTCTATATATTTTTTGTGTTCCCCTTGCAAATTCTTATTTAAAACTGGACCATTACTTTAACATTCTTTTAAACATGATTGTTTACCTTTGTACACAGCTCCCTGAGTTTGTGAATTCCTTCTTCTCACGGTTTTCTTTGCCGGCTAATGGGAATCCTCACAGAGCAACAACAAGAAATGTAATAGATAGGGAACCAACTTATACAGCTGGTCATGCGGAGGCAAGCTTCTTTGATGAATGTCTTTACCCTTGTCATTTACACTAGATACTGGGAGTTCTTTTAATAGTTTCAATTTGCACCAGCATGGCATAGGTCTTGACCAATTACTAGGTGTTCCTATTGCTTAAATTTTGCTTTGGGAAGTTTGCATCAAAATATATATATTAAACAGCAGTAATAACATCCTGAGCAGCTTTTTGGAATCGATCAAAATCAATTGTTTAGACAAGTCAAAGATGTGGCCTTCTTTTGTTACGCTTCCTTGCTACCTCTCCTACATTGTTATCATGTTTTACGTTTTTCGCTCAAGAGAACTGGTTCTAGACTGTCACACAACATACTTCATGTTAACAGTATGCATGTGGATATTTTGTCATAGTGATTTGTTTACTTTGTTAACTTCAGAGAACATACTCAACTCCGATGGCTACCTCCATGGAGCCGCCAGAGAGCTCTATTGAAATGCTAGTTTCAATGGGATTTGATAGGAACTCAGCGCGTCAAGCACTTGTGCAAGCTAGAAACGACGTCAATACGGCTACGAATATCCTTATTGAAGCACAGTCACATTGATTGGTAGCAGTACGTGAGGCAAAACTGAGAATTCGGGTGCTTTTTGAGGATCAAACTCATGAACACAGAAACATCAAATCAATTGCTGACACCAAGTTGATGACTGAGTTTGCATGTCATCAAGTTGCTCCTCGGATCACTTTGGATGAGCTAAAGTTTTCTTCTTCAAGTTTCAAGATTAGCACTAATGTATAAAAACAACCAAAACGTACGAGCTTTTACAATTGTTAGACCAAATTGGAGCATATCAGTGTACATTCAAACATTTTCCTCTTGGTCATTGTTTTAAAAATACAAATCAAGATAGTCCACTTGATCATTTGCCAACCATTAAGAACCTGTACTAAAGTGCTTAAGATATAGATGGTAATCATGTACGATCTTTCTGTTCATATCTTGATATATAAGCATGATCATTTCTGTATTACTAAATCATTTGGATGGACTTGACTGCCTACAGGACTTTAAAGTCTCGCATTCCATGAACATATATTAGTAATTTGCAGAAGCTAAGCAATACCAGAAACGCTTGAGTTTTGGTATCATCCGTTCCTCTGTTCCCCCTGTTTTTGAAACTCTAGTGCCTCATTACCGGTCTTTTCGTTCCTCGAACTTTGGATTTGAGAATGCCACTGTCAAGTAATAATTACAGTACACATTTATAGGATGAATTTCTTGCACTCAAAAGGTGGAATCGCTTACCTCATACGCCCACATTCTAACCAGATAGAGTGGTGAGGAGTTGCCTGTACGAGTAGTTTAACTAGTCTTCAGAAAAGTTGTTGAGTACAAGGGTTTTAGGCTCGAGTCTCGGCAGTGGTAATGTGGGAGTTTTATCCAATGTATTGGCTCCTTATGTTTTGAAAAGTTGAGTTAGATTAAACCATAATTTACTCCCCTCACCACTTTGTCGAGCTGGGGTGTGGGAGCGTCTAGGGTGGGCGATTCTATCTTTTAAATGCAAGAGTGGTGGGCAAATCACAGTTTAATCTCAATCAACTCCTCAGAAAGGCCGCCCAGTACTTGGTATACACAAAGAACCACCACATTAAATAAAACTCTCACATAGCCGCTGCCAAGACTTGAACCTAAAACCCTTGCACTCAACAACATTCTTTAGGACCAGTTGAGCTACCCGTGCAGGCTGCATATGATAAATCTCAAGATCATATATACAAGTTCTGAACGTTCAGATTCACACAGCAGTTTGAAAATCAACTTAAAGACATTTCGCACAAACAAATTGTAATGGAAGTTCTTGTGAGAAGTTAAATGTTTATTTTAAACCATTTTCCACAAGACAAATCAGATACCTCCTCCCACAAAAATCAGTACTCTCAGGAAATGTCGAGTCGGCAAAAACAGAGGGATCAGATTCCTGCCTGTAATGGAACAGGAAACCGTGATCAGAGGATGAACTATAATTTTTCCTGAAATATTTGCAAAAATTAACAAAATTTAAAGTAAAAAGCATAACTTTTTATTGCATAGATAGTATAACGAATAATGATTTGACATCTTGCAACACATTAAAGAAAAGAAAAACGAAACGAAAGCAGATAAAACTGGATTAGTCAACTCTGTTCGAGGTTAAATTCAAGTTGATGATTATGTTTCTTCGTTAATGTATTGCTTGTTATTCTGCTGTCACAATAAAAGAGCAATGACGTGGTACCTTATAGCACCACAGGCCACATATGATAAGAGTCTATGTACAGACAGTCAGCAGTCCACTTCAAAAGTTATTAGCAAAGGATAGAGTTTGGTAGAAGTGAACCTCCTGTTTTTCTGTGAAACTGCTTCTGTTGTTGTCCGGTAAGAACAAATGTCCTTCCCTATCTTTTTGGATTTTTGGGTTTTTATTCGTTTTCTCTATCTAATCTTTTAGTCTCTGTTTATGAATCATTACTTGGTTGGAGCACAAGTTTCTGTCTTTCTGATCTCATATTCGTGGAGTTTTGTTGCTGTTGTGGTTACGGAACTGGGAAGTTGGAGGGAAGATGGAATCTGGTGTTTTTCCACTTGCAAACATTTCAAGTTTGGCTCTAAATGGTTCTTTACAGCTTATGATATGATTGTAAAACATATATATGTGTGAATCTATTTGGTTGGAAGAAGATGGGGAGAACTTTGAAACTAATAGATGGTGGAAGATAATAGGTCTCACATTGCCAATCAATGGCCTGGATATGCTAATGATGAACTGATCCGAAATAGTTTATTATGATTTCTTCTTATATTGGAATGTGGGGAGTTCTGTTTTTAGTTGCTTATAGTTTGAAATGCAGGTGCTCTTATTAGAATGCTGTCTATGCTTGTTAGTTTTGGATCTCTTTTCTTCTCTTTGTTATGTTATGGTACCTTTTTGTGCATATCAACTTTGTATGTTTGAAGTTTTCATTTTTACCATTTAGATTCATCCATCAGTTGGTTTTTCTGACTATCATTGACTGAAGAATTAATACGGCCAATTCATGATTCTTGACCAGTTGACTTTTGATAATGAGTTCTGAGACTGTAAAAGAAGACTGTCTTGCATGGGCTGTCAAAGATCCGTCCGGAGTTTTATCCCCTTACAAGTTTGCGCGAAGGTTTGTTCTATACGTTTTACCATGTTAATTAGTACCGTTTCTATACTACCAGATTTGGTTTTGGACTTCAGCATAATCAACGAGGAATGGAAATGAAATCTTACGTATAGAGATCTTAGTTAACCTGGGATATTGGGAAAGGGAAGGGAAAGTAAGGAACAAAAATGATCAGTCAGTATAATTCTATAATCGTGGAGGGTTGGTAATCAGAACAAGGAACCGCAAGGAGTGATCATTCTGATTATTGTTTGAGGTTGCTGAGTGACTTTGTCTAACCTGAAATGTATTACTTAAAAGGAAGAGCAGGAGTTCTCAGGAGTTATTTCACCTACTGATTGCTATCTGAACAAATCTTCTTTTGCATTGCCCTGAAAGGATATTGGTGCTATACAGCTGATTCATTCCCTTTTCTTGTTTCAACGAACACGGAATTCGGGGTGATGATGTTTCAAATTCATAAATGAGGAACCGTAGAAAGAATTTACCCTTATCTTGAACTCATATAATCATTGACATTTTCATATACACTGTTCAGGTTGCAGTTTTTTGCAGTTGTTCAAGTTGATGCTAAATTGTTTTAACTCCTTAAAATCTTACAGAATAATTAGCTGAATCCGGTGAAACCGTTTCATAGAAGTTCATTGATATCTTCCATAGAAGTTCATTGATATCTTCCTTTTATAAATTAAATCGACTTCGATTCTTGAATAATCTACCCAATAACTTGATGTTTTCCCAGTGATCAGTTAGTGGCCTAAACTATATTCATATGCTGCCTCGTAATCTTGGAAATCTATGCAGAGCTGTGGGCAAAGATGACGTTTCACTGAAAATTACTCATTGTGGAGTCTGCCATGCTGATGTTTGGAGCAGGAATCAGCATGGAGATTCTAAACATCCTTTGGTGCCTGGGTATGATCCTGATCACATTAAACCTCTACTAATCAATTACCATGAATATAAACTTATACCACTATGATTATCTGTTTACAGACATGAGATTGTAGGAATTGTAAAAGAAGTTGGTTCTAATGTTAGCCACTTCAAAGTTGGTGACCATGTTGGAGTAGGAACTTATGTTAACTCATGCAGAGAGTGCGAGTATTGTAATGATGGAGAAGAAGTTTATTGTCTGAAAGGATTAGTATTTACTTTTAATGGTATAGATGCTGATGGTACAGTGACCAAAGGAGGGTATTCCAGCTACATTGTTGTGCATGAGAGGTGGGTGCCCAACGAAATCATTTAATCTACATTCCTTTATCTCAGAAAACATTTGTTTTTAATGCTCTGCAGTACCAGTTGATTTCTCGTAACTTCAAAAAGGAGACATTCGTGTATCCTTTAGAATGAGGATGAAGCATAAAGCAATGTGATTGTCAAATGCTGAAAAATAACTTCAACAGTGTAGCTCAGTGATTACAGAAGGATTAGTAGTAAAGACTTTATTATACAGCTGATGTTGCAGAAGTTGGTTTTGATATTGCAGGTACTGCTTCAAGATACCTGATGGTTATCCCGTGGCCTTGGCAGCACCTCTGCTATGTGCTGGAATTACTGTTTATAGTCCCATGATTCGACACAAGATGAACCAACCTGGAAAATCTTTAGGGGTGATTGGACTTGGTGGCCTAGGTCACATGGCAGTAAAGTTTGGAAAGGCTTTTGGATTGAAAGTAACAGTTCTGAGCACCAGCATATCCAAGAAAGAGGAAGCCTTAAGTGTGCTTGGTGCAGACAATTTTGTGGTCTCATCTGATGAAGAACAGATGAAGGTAAAAAACCTCAGATGCTTTTCAGCAGAAAAGATGAATATTTATTTTCTTTTCTTTCACCATTTTCTGAGAGCTGATGGATTCTATGCAGGCTCTCACCAAATCTCTGGACTTTATAGTTGACACTGCATCAGGTGATCATCCATTTGATGCGTACTTGTCACTTCTGAAGACCGCAGGTGTTTTCATCCTTGCCGGATTCCCAAGTGAAATTAAATTCAGTCCCCCAAACCTTATTGTTGGTAATTTACTTCATACCATTTCTAGTTTTATGATGTATTCTTAAACTCTGTTAGAAAATAATAGTTTACATGGTAAAAAAAGGTTCAAGTCTACTGACTTGCTCTCACTTCCAATCTTTCAGGTATGAAAACCATGTCTGGTAGTATCGCAGGTGGAACAAGAATAACACAAGAAATGTTGGAGTTTTGTGCTGCTCATAAAGTTTACCCCAAGATAGAAGTAATTCCTATCCAGTATATAAATGAAGCTTTTGAGAGGCTGATAAAGAGAGACGTAAAGTACCGGTTTGTCATTGATATCGAGAATTCCCTGAAGTGATACACGACAGAAGTAAAGAGGAAGTCTCTTCTAAAGCAAAAACATATGTCTGGATCGACAGTTTCAGTTGCTTCCCTGAAGGTTATATTGCAATTGAAGTGATGGCATTAGATTTTCCTGTATATTTTGAATTGGCTGATAGTGACTGTGATCATGATTGTGAAGAAAGTGTGCTTTTCCAAAATAAGATGGTTAGTACTCAGTAGCACTTAACCTTTCTTAAGAGGGTAAAAAGAATACAAGAATAGTCTTTTCTGCAATTTCTCAAGGCTTGATTGTATATGTCGCTGATACTTGTGAAAAGCCCTTGTGTAATATTCATAAACTTTATTTGTTCCAAATAGACACCAAAAGGGTCTCCAAAGGTTTCATATTTATACATACAATAAAACTTCTATAAATTAATATTGTTGAGATCACGATATTTATTATTTTATAGAGATATTAATTAACCGATAAATTAATATTTATTAATTTAAAGATATTTTTATAATTGATTAAAGTTAAATTTTGATTACAACAAAAAGCATTGTATCTTAGAAAAATTCATGTTTCATATTAATTGAATGAATCTAAAACATAGATTCATTGTACATAATATTAATGGAAACTAATAAATAATGATATTAACGGGATAATTATTAATTTATGATATTAATGGGACCTTATATTTACATTGGGATATTTTGAAAATATATATCTTATTATCTTATCAAAATTTGTTAAATTTTCAACTGGCCCAAGTCGGGGCCGGAGAAAAATATTATCTTAGAGAGATTATTAATTTACCGAGTATCAATTTAAAGAAGTTTTACTGTACATTAATATGCTTACCAACACATTGGTGGATTAATATTGGTGAGAGATCATGCCCCGATCGTGACAGAAACTTATGAGAGACTATGTCCTAATCCTTTTCCAAATTCCAGAACACTTAAAATACATCTATCTTTAGCGTAACTAGAAATCAAATCTCAACCTAAATCATCCATGTAACAGCTTATAACCCACTAATTTCATGCATAAAAAACAAAACAAAAAACTACTCATTCATGCATCATTTTTTTCCAGCCCACGTTCAACACCGATACCTCAATCAAATTGATCCTTAATCAATCATCAAAAATGGTATGCTAAAATATGTCACAATAGGCCAGTAAATTCAGTTACTTGTTCAGCTCAAAGCCTCTTCAATTATTAAGCTAATTAAGCTTTCCAAGCCTATAAGCGTAATTCCAAGAATAAGTTGGGAACAAAAAGGGATTTCAACAACAAGATGAAGACAACAGAATATTGGAATGACAAAGTGTAGTATTTTAGGCAAAACTCAAGGTTGTGGGGGTTGTGTCGTGTGTGTGTATGTCGGTAGTGGGAAAGAAGAAGAAGGTAGCATGTAGCAAAAACAAATGAGAACTTGATCATTCATACGTGTGGGTGTGGTGGGGTAGGTGTATGGTGTATGGCGAGGGTTTGGACACTTGTCCAAACACTTGTCAAATAAAGAACTAAGCCATATATCTTATTCTTAAGTTACCAAATGTCACTTAAACACCTAGTCCACTTATCGCTGAGTTCCCTAAGCCATTTGTCACCCAATTATCTAACCATTTGTTACTCATTCCTACTTCCACGTGTCACTATTTTATAGGTTTAGTCCACTTAAATTTTCATATGCCAACTTGTCTTGCCATTTGACATTTTGCCTAGACTAAGTGTACAAATTAATTCATGAATCTCCCAATTATAACAATTAATTCCAAATTACTAACTGTAGTCTATCAAACCAATAATTCAAGGCATAAACAATACACAATCATATTATAATCATTTTAGACCTTTCACACTTTGGAATGTGTCAAGTGAGTGCATATACTATCCCTGCAATATTTTCTAAATCATGATTCATGTGTGTATGTGTATAGCATGCAAATGAATGCAATGTAACTTATAATTTCTAAAATGATATGACTCATATGACTCAACGGTCTAATACTCTAACTCTCAGTATGTAAATAGGTTAGTACAACATGAATAGACGGAATTGGGATGTATAGATTGATCTTAGAAACTGGTTATAGTCTAGATCTTGAAAAGTATCTTTATGTTCCTGAATGTGCTAGAAATTTAGTTTCTGTTAGTAAGTTGGATAAGATAGGTTTTAATTTCAATGTTGGAAGCATTGTTTTTTGTTTATATAAACGATAATACTATTATGTTTCTGGTGCATTAATGGATGGTTTATATCGTCTCAACTTTGATGATAATTATTCTGAATCACTTTTTCATGCTGAACATAATATTGGCAATAAACGTAGTGTACATAATGAACAGTCTGCTTACTTATGGCATTAAAGGTTAGGTTGTATATTTAAAGAAAGGATAATAAGGTTACTAAAAAGTGAAATATTACCTCAACTAGATTTTACTTACTGGGATTTCGTTATGGATTGTATTAAGGCAAGCAAACCAAACACATATCTAAGAGTTTAGCCACAAGAAGTACTGAATTATTGAAATTAATACACACTGATATATGTGGTCCATTTCATTTTCCTTCTTAGGGTAGTGAAAAGTATTTTATCATCTTTATTGATGATTATTTACGTTATTGTTATCTCTATTTATTCCATGAAAAATCCCAATCAGTGGACATTCTTGAGATGTTCATTAATGAGGTAGAAAAGTAGTTAGATAGAAAAATAAAAGTCGTAAGATCTAATAGAGGTGGTGAATATTATGATAAAATGATGAGAAATGATAGTGTTAGGTCCATTTGCAAAATTTCTTCAAAGTCGGGAAATTTGTGCACAGTATACAATGCCTGATACACCACAACAGAATGGTATTACTAAAAGGTAGAATCGTACCCTTATGGATATAAATAGAAGTATGTTAAGTTACACAAATGTACCTTTATCTTTAAGGATGTATGCATTAAAGACAACTACATATCTACTTAATAGGGGTCCTAGTAAAGCAATTCTTGTGACACCTTATGAATTGTGGATAAGTAAGAAACTTATCTTGAGGCACCTGTATGTTTAGGGTTGCCGAGCAGAAATAAGGATTTATAATCCTCATTAAAGAAAGCTTGATGTAAGAATCATTAGTGGTTACTTCATCGGTTATCCAGAAAAGTCCAAAGGATACATATTTTATTGTCCAAACCATAGTACAAGAATAGTTGAGTCTGGTAATGCTATGTTCATTAAAAATGGACAAATCAGTGGGAGTAGGAAACCATAAAAGGTAAACATTCAAGAGATTCAAGTTGAAATCCTTTACCCGGTGTCTCTTCTTAACTTGTTATTCCTCTTATTGTATCATAATCATGCATCATATTAAAACAACAAGTTAATATTCCACACCCACAAGAAGAGAATGTCAATAATGAACCCTTAAATAATGTTCAAGTTATAAATGATCAAGTGATGCCATGAGAAAAGTATTACAAAGGTCTATGAGGGAGAAAAAACCAACTATATCAGATGATTCACTTGAGTATGAGTATGACTTGAGCATTGATAAAGATCCAGTCTCATTTAAAAAAAGTTGGGAAATGTAATAATTCGTAAAAGTGATTCAATGTTATGAATGAAGAGTTAAAATCTATGAATGATAATCAAGTGTAGGAACTAGTTGAGTTACCTGAAGACTCAAAACAAGTAGGCTGTAAATGAGTCTTTAAGACCAAAAGGGACACGAAAGGTAATATTGAAAGGTAGAAAGTCAAACTTGTAGCCAAAGGTAATACTCAAAAAGAAGGCTTTGACTTTAAAGAGACCTTCTCTCAAATTTCAAAGGACTCTTTAAGAATTGTTATTACATTGGTAGCTCATTATAATTTAGATCTTTATCAAATGGATGTAAAGACCACTTTTCTAAATGGTGTCTAAGGAGAAGAAGTTTATATGAACCAACCGGAAGGTTTTGTGACTGCAGAAAAGGAAAATATGGCATGTAAATTAAAGAAGTCAATATATAGTTTGAAACAAGCTTCCCGACAGTGTTATCTTATTCAATGATATCATTACCTCTTATGGTTTTGTAGAGAACATTGTTGATAGGTGTATCTATATGAAGGTCAATGGGAACATGTTCATTATTTTGGTACTATATGTTGGTAATATTCTTTTAGCTGCTAATGATTTGGGCTTGTTACATGACGTAAAGAAACTTCTCTCTAGCAACTTTGAAATGAAAGACATGGGCGAGGCATCCTATGTAATTGGAATAGAAATATCTGTGACAAATCACAAGGATTATTAGGGTTGCCTCAAAAAGGATATATCAATAAAGTATTAGAGAGATTTAGGATGAAAAAATACTCAGTAGAGGTAGTTCCAATTCATAATGGGGATAAATTTAGTGAAATGCAATATCCCAAGAATAATTTGAAATGAAAAGAAATGAAATATATTCCCTATGCATATGTAGTTAGGGGTCTGATGTATATTTAGCTTGTACTTAGCCAAATATCAATTTCGCTATTGGAATGTTAGGCTGATATCAAAGTAATCCTAGATTGGATCACTGAAAAGCGGCAAAGAAAATTCTTAGTTATTTACAAGGCACCAATGATTACATACTCACTTACAGGAAAAAAAAAATCACTTAGAAGTGATTGGTTATTTAGATTCAGACAATACTAGTTGTGTAGACTCAAGAAAATCTACCTTCAGTTATCTATTCCAACTAGCAGGAAGGGCAATTTCTTGGAAGAATGGAAAACAATTTATCATTGCTACTTCCACTATGGAGGCTGAATTTGTGGTGTGTTTTGAGGTCACTATTCAAGCATTGTGGTTGCGAAACTTTGTGTTAGGGCTAGGTATTGTCAACAGTATAGCTAGACTGCTAAGAATTTATTGTGATAATTTCACAGCTGACTTCTTTTCTAAATTTGACAACTATTCTAAGGGTGTTAAACATATAAATTTGAAATACTTGTCAGTCAAAGAAGAAGTACAAAAACATAGTGTTAATTGAGCATATTATAACTGATCTAATGCTAACGAATCCGCTAACTGAAGGATTACTGCTTAAAACATTTACTGGCCATGTTGAAAAGATGGGCATTATAGATAAGTACTTATTAGCATGAGATCATATTATGTATATATATATATATTTGGGTATTTGCTATTATTGTTTTGACACTTATGAATTCAATTAAAGTTATGCTTTTGCTTATTTCTTAGTTATCACATTATGTTGTTTACACGCATTGTTTTATTGTGATAAGAAATTACGTTTTGAGAAAACATTAAAGTTGAGAATTATAGTGTTTCTTGATTATAGTTAATTTAAGTTGAGTTGATTGTGTGATACTTAGAAGGAATCATGTCGTTAGATGACTTGTGACCTTGATCCCATCATTTCAATTTGTTCAAGTTTGATGGCTTGATGATAGATTCAATATATGGTGCAAATTTGTGTTGGTGGATAATCAAGTCATTACATGGGCTAAGTGGAAGATTATTAGATCAGTTTAATAATCATAAAATGTGGCCCATATTACTTTGTTTGATTTTAATATGAAGCGGACCCAAAATAATGGTTATTAGGCATGCAGAGAAAATTAAAGTCATTAGGGTTTTATTATAATTAATAAAACCCTTCCCTCTCCCTTCAGTCAATGTAAGCGACCAATTATCAAAGATACATATGTTCTTGCACTATTGAAAAAGAATGAAGAAAGGAAGAAGGTGAGAGTGGATAAAGTTTTGCGTAGAAAAAGTATTTGCGATTAAGAAGAGATTACACATATTGAGCATGGATCAAAGTTAGCTTCTTTTTTTCTGGTTTATAGTATAGATCTTAGGGTTTGAAGGTATTAAATCAATTGTATCATAGATCATCTTGGATGAATTCTAGGCTTAAAATATTATATATAATGTTAAACATTATATTTATAAACCTGAGACAAAACTGAGAATTTGGGTACTTAATTTTGAGGATCAAACTCATGAACACAAAAACATCAAATCAATGGTTAACGCCACGATGATGACTAAGTTTGCATGTCATCAAGTTTCTCCCCATATCACTTTGGATGAGCTAAAGTTTTCTTTTTCCAATTTCAAGATTTGTACTAATGTATAAAAACAACCACAACTTATGAGCTTGTACAATTGTCATACCAAGTTTTATATCAATACATTAAAACATTTTCCTCTCTGCCATTGTTTTAAAAATACAAATAAAAGCAGTCCACTCATCAATTTATTGTTATCATCATCATCATCATCAACATCTAATTGAAATATCATTGAGGCACAAAATTTGAGAAGATCCTATAGTACGCAGCCTTATCCCTTCTTAATAGAGAAGTTATTTCCTATAAACCTACATGCAATATATCATGAAGATATTTTCAAAATTATAAATGGATGTGTATACATCTCTAAAAAAATAAAATCAATCAATCAAATTAACATAAAAAGGTAATAATAATAACTAAACAAAAAAAGCAAAAATACAAATAAATAATAAAGAGAAACAAAAATCATAATACTAAAAAAAATAGGCCAACACAAAATAACGAACATGTGGAATATGTCAAAGATTAACAGTAAATGGTAAGATAATATTATATACCAGAAAAGACTTGTACAAGAGTAACTCTAACCAAACTAAAAGATAAAATAAATATGCCAACCAAAACAGATTCGTACAGGAATAACTCTAATCAGGCGTGTCAATACATTAATTACGTTACATGGGAAACTAACTATACTAAACACCCTAGGGAATAAATACTACCCAATAAATGCAAAGGACACGATTTAGTATAACCTACAAGAACGTGAATATCCTCTTTAAGAGAAATTCTTTACTTGTATTCTAACACACCAAAGTTTTCTATTACGGCCCAAATTGACTTTGATCAATTGCAAACCATTAAGAATATGCAACAAAGTGCTCAAGATATAGATGGTAACCATGTACTATTTTACCTACTAGGGCTGTGGTGGAGTGGTAGGAGCTCCTCCATCCTTAATCAAGGTCTCGAGTTTGAGTCTTGAGAATAGAGCCGCTTTAAAACTCGTGAGGGAGAGCTTCGCCGCCCCATAAGGGTCCTACCCGACTCGAATCCGGACTAGTCGGTTGTTCATGTGGTACCGGATACCGGGTGGTTTGACCAAAAAAAAAAAACCATGTACTGTTTTTCTGTTCATATCTTGATATATACGCATGATCAGTTCTGTATTACTAAATCACTTGGATGGACTTGACTTCCTACGGGACTTTAAAGTCTTGCATTCGATAAACATATATTAGTCATTTGCAGAAGCTAAGCCATACTAGAAAAGCTTGAATTTTGATATTATCCAGTCCTCTGTTCTCTCTGTTTTTGAAACTCTTGTGCCTTATTACCTATCTTTTCGTTCCCCGAACTTTGGAACTGACAATGCCACTGTCAAGTAATAATTACAGTATACATTTGTTTATATTGCATATGATGAATCTTAAGATCATTTATACAAGTTCTGAACGTTCAGATTCACAGAGTAATTAGAAAATCAACTTAAAGACATTTCCCACAAACAAACTGTAATGGAAGTTCTTTTGAGAAGGAAAATGTTTATTCTAAACCATTTTCCACAAGACAAATCAGATA
Organism: Erythroxylum guanchezii; assembly: GCA_025629825.1. Taxonomy (NCBI): domain Eukaryota; kingdom Viridiplantae; phylum Streptophyta; class Magnoliopsida; order Malpighiales; family Erythroxylaceae; genus Erythroxylum; species Erythroxylum guanchezii. The sequence goes on along the minus strand of JAOTAX010000196.1, from coordinate 2,278,485 downwards.
CCCTCCTCCCACAGAAATCAGTACTTTCAGTAAATGTTGAGTAGGCAAAAACAGTGTGATCAGATTCCTGTCTGTCATGAGACAGGAAACCGTGATCAGAGGATGGACTATCATTTTTCCAGACAAATGTGCAAAAATTAACCAAATTTAGAGTAAAAAGCATAAATTTTTAATGCATAGATAGTATAACGAATAATGATTTGACATCTTGCAACACATTAAAGAAGAAAAGAACGAAGGAAAACAGATAAAACTGGATTAGCGAACTCTGTTCGAAGTTACATTCAAGTTGATGAGCGAAGCGATTACGTGGTTGTTCGATTAGCAGAGCAATGACGTGGTTGTTTGATTACCAGAGCAATGACGTGGTTGAGTCGAATGCTACTGGTCAACTCTAACTCCAAAACTTATTGCACCAGAGGCCACATGCGATTATCCACTTGGCTGTAGTTTATGTGCACACCACATATATATGTTCATATATATATAAATGATACGAGTCTATGTACATACATACAGCGGTTCACTCCAAAAGCTATTAGCAAAGGAAAAGTTTAGTAGAAGTGAGCCCTCCTGTGCCTCTGTGTAACATCTTCTGTTGGTGTCTGGTAAGAGCAAATGTCCTTCCCTATCTTTTTGGGTTTATGGGTTTTGTTCGTTTTCTCTATCTAATCTCTCAGTCTCTGTTTCTGAATCATTACTTGGTTGGAGCAAAGTTTCCGTGTTTCTGATTTCATGTACCTGGAGGTTTGTTGCTGTTGTGGTTATGGAACTGAGAAGTTGGAGGGAAGATGGAATCTGGTGTTTTTCCACTTGCAAACATTTCAAGTTTGTTTGTTTTTTTATGGGTTATGGTTCTAAATGGATCTTTACAGCTTATTATATGATTGTAAAACATATGTATGTGTGAATCTATTTGGTTGGAAGATAATGGGGAGATCTTTGAAACAAACAGATGACGCTAGGGACACCACTAATAGATGATGGAAGATAATAGGTCTCACATTTCCAATCAATGGCCCCGATATGTTAATGATGAACCAATCCGAAATGGACTGATCTGAATGGTTTATTCTGATTTCTTCTTCTATTGGAATGTGGGGAGTTCTGTTTTTTGTTGCTTATAGTTTGAAATGCAGGTGCTCTGATTGGAGTGCTGTCTATGCTTGTTAGTTTTGGATCTCTTTTCTTCTCTTTGTTATGTTACCGTACCTTTTGTGCATATCAACTTTGCATGTTTGAATTTTCATTCTTACCATTTAGATTCATCTATCAGTTGGTTTTACTTACTATCATTGGTTGTAGAATTAATATGGCCGATTCATGATTCTTGATCAGTTGACTTTTGATGATGAGTTCTGAGACTGTAAAAGAAGACTGTCTTGCGTGGGCAGCCAGAGATCCATCTGGAGTTTTATCCCCTTACAATTTTGCACGAAGGTTTGTTCAATATGTTGTACCATGTTAAGTGGTACTGTTTCTATGCAGGATTTTCTGAAACTTGTATCAGATTTGGTTTTGGACTCCACTGTAATCAACAACGAGGAATGGAAATGAAATCTTACATATAGAGATAGTTAACCTGGGATATTGGGAAAGGGAGGGGAAAGTGAGGAATAAAAATGACCAGGCAGGATAATTCTATAATCATGGAGGGTTGGTAATCACAAGAAGGAACTGCAAGGGGTGATCATTCTGATTCTTGTTTGAGGTTGCTGAGTGACTTTGACTAACCTGAAATGTATTACTTAGAGGAAGAGCAGGAGTTCTCAGGAGTGTTTTTCACCTACTGATTGCTATCTGAACAAATCTTCTTTTGCATTGCCCTGAAAGGATATTGGCGCTTTACAGCTGATTCATTCCCTTTTCTTGTTTCAACAAACATGGAATTCGGTGTGGTGATAAAGGAGGAACAGTAGAAAGAATTTTACTCTTATCTTGAACTCTTATAATCATTGACATTTTCATATAAACTGTTCAGATTGCAGTTTTTTGCAGTTGTTCAAATTGATGCTAAATTGTTTTAACTCCCTAAAATCTTACAAAATAATAAATTGGTTGAACCCGGTGAAACCATTTCATAGAAGTTCATTGATATCTTCCTTTTATAAACTAAATCGACTTTGATTCTTGAATAATCTACCCAATAACTTGATGTTTTCCCAGTGATCAGTTAGTAGCCTAAACTATATTGATATACTGCCTACTAATCTTGGAAATCTATGCAGAGCTGTGGGCAAAGATGATGTTTCACTGAAAATTACTCATTGTGGAGTCTGCTATGCGGATGTTATTTGGAGCAGGAATCAGCATGGAGATTCTAAATATCCTTTGGTGCCTGGGTATGATCCTGATCACATTAAACCTCTACTAATCAATTACCATGAATATAAACTTATATCACTATGATTATCTGTTTACAGACATGAGATCGTGGGAATTGTAAAAGAAGTTGGTTCTAATGTTAGCCACATCAAAGTTGGTGACCATGTTGGAGTAGGAACTTATGTTAATTCATGCAGAGAGTGCGAGTATTGTAATGATGGAGAAGAAGTTTTTTGTCTGAAAGGACCAGTATTGACTTTTAATGGTATAGATGCTGATGGTACAGTGACCAAAGGAGGTTATTCCAGCTACATTGTTGTGCATGAGAGGTAGGTGCTCAATGAAATCATTTAATCTACATTCCTTTATCTCAAAAACATTTTTTTTAAATCTCAAAAACATTTGTGTATCATCTATAATGAGGATGAAGCATAATGCAGTAAGTGATTGTCAAATGCTGAAAAGGAAACTTCCAACATTGTAGCTCAGTGATTACAGAAGGATTAGTAGTAAAGACTTTATTATACAGCTGATGTTGAAGAAGTTGGTTTTGATATTGCAGGTACTGCTACAAGATACCTGATGGTTATCCCGTGGCCTTGGCAGCACCACTGCTATGTGCCGGAATTACTGTTTATAGTCCCATGATTCGACACAAGATGAACCAACCTGGAAAATCTTTAGGGGTGATTGGACTTGGTGGCCTAGGTCACATGGCAGTAAAGTTTGGAAAGGCTTTTGGATTGAAAGTAACAGTTCTGAGCACCAGCATATCCAAGAAAGAGGAAGCCTTAAGTGTGCTTGGTGCAGACAATTTTGTGGTCTCATCTGATGAAGAACAGATGAAGGTAAAAAAGCCTCAGATGTTTTTCAGCAGAATAAATGAATATTTCCTTTCTTCACCATTTTCTGATAGCTGACGGATTCTATGCAGGCTCTCTCCAAATCTATGGACTTTATAGTTGACACTGCTTCAGGTGATCATCCATTTGATGCCTACTTGTCACTTCTGAAGACCGCAGGTGTTTTCGTCCTTGTCGGATTCCCAAGTGAAATCAAATTCAGTCCTGCAAACCTTAATCTTGGTAGTTTACTTCATACCATTTCTAGTTTTATGATGTCATCTTAAACTCTGTGTTAGAAAATAATAGTTTACGTGGTAGAAAAGGTTAAAGTCTACTAAATTGCTTACACTAATCTTTCAGGTATGAAAACCATGTCTGGTAGTGTCACAGGTGGTACAAGAATAACACAAGAAATGTTAGATTTTTGTGCTGCTCATAAAGTTTACCCCAAGATAGAAGTAATTCCTATCCAGTATATAAATGAAGCTCTTGAGAGGCTGATAAAGAGAGACATAAAGTACCGGTTTGTCATTGATATCGAGAATTCCCTGAATTGATACACGACAGAAGTAAAGAGGAAGTCTCTTCTAAAGCAAAAACGTCTGTCTGGATCAACAGTTTCAGTTGCTTCCCTGAAGGTTATATTGCAATTGAAGTGATGGGGTTAGATTTTCCTGTATATTTTGAATCGGCTGATAGTGGCTATGATCATGATTGTGAAAAAAAGTGTGTTTTTCCAAAATAAGATGGTTTGTACTCAGTAGCACTTAACCTTAGGAGAGTGAAAAGAATAAAAGAAGAGTCTTTTCTGTCTCAAGGCTTGATTGTATATGTTGCCGATACTTGTGAAAGGCCTTGTGGAATATTCATAAACTTTATTTGTTCCAAATAGACTATAAAAGGGTCTCTAAAGGTTTCATATTTATACATACATTAATATATTTACCAACACAATTGCTTAGACCAAGTTGGAGCACGGATGTGTACATTCAAACATTTTCCTCTCTGCCATTGTTTTAAAAATGCAAATCAAGATAGTCCACTTGATCATTTGCTAACCATCAAGATAAAAGTGTTGAAGATATAGATGGTAACCATGTTCTATTTTTCTGTTCATATCTTGATATATATGCATGATCAGTTATGTATTACTAAATCATTTGGATGGAGTTGACTTCCTACGGGACTTTAAAGTATCGCATTCCATAAACATATATTAATAATTTGCAGAAGCTAAGCCATAATAGAAAAGCTTGAATTTTGATATCATCCAGTCCCGTCTTCTCTCTATTTTTGAAACTCTATTGCTTCATTTCCTATCTTTTCGTTCCTCGAACCTTGGAACTGAGAATGCCACTGTCAAGTAATAATTACACTATACATTTGTTTCTACTGCATATGATGAATCTTATGATCATATATACAAGTTCTGAACGTTCAGATTCACACAGCAGCTAGAAAATTAACTTAGACATTTCCCACAAACAAATTGTAATGGAAGTTCTTGTGAGAAGGAAAAGGTTAATTCTAAACCATTTTCCATTAGACAAATCAGATGTCCTCCTCCCACAGAAATCTGTACTTTCAGTAAATATTGAGTGGGCAAAAACAGTGATCAGATTCCTGCCTGTCATGAGACAAGAAACCATGATCAGATTGTGAACTATAAAAAGGCATAAATTTTTGTTGTATTGATAGAATAACTAAAGAGATTAAAGAGAATAAAAAGGAAACGAAATCAGATAAAACTGGACTGGTGAACTCTGTTCGATGTTACATTCAAGTTGATGAGCGAAGCCATTACGTGGTGGTTTGGTTAGCAGAGTAATGACGTCGTTGTTTGATTAGCAGAGCAATGACGTGGTTGAGTCGAATGTTATTGGTGAACTCTAACTCCAAACCTTATTGGCCCACAGGCCACACATGCGATCATCCACTTGGCTGTTGTTTCTGTACATACTATAATATATATATATATATATGTCCATACATTCAACAGTCACTCCATAAGCTATTAGCTAAGGATACAGTTTGGTAGAAGTGAAGCCTACTGTGTCTCTGTGTAACTTCTTCTGTTGGTGTCTGGTAAGAACAAATGTTACAGTCTTACGGAAGAACTAAACCAAAAGTGAGCTTAAAAGTAGAGAGCCCGTAAGTCTATAAATTTTATATCAACCTCTTTTACTATTATTGTGGGACAAGTAAATCGTAACATTTCACTACACTTTGCGGTTTAGGTATCGACCCGCTGACTGTGTGCTAGATCTTTTTTTAGCTCCAGGTAAATATTGCTATATTTCACCACCCAAACACCCACCAACTAGCTGTATGCTAAATCTTTTCGGAGACTACAATGTGAAGGAGTGGTACGAACTTTGATACTAATTGTTACGAGTCTCGTGAAAGAATCAACTCCAATATTAGCTTAAAGGGTAGAAGAGCCGTAATCGTATAATTCCATTTCAGCCTCTTTTATTAGACAATTAAACCGTAACTAACAATTGTCCTTCCCTATGTTTTTGGGTTTTAGTTCGTTTTCTCTATCTAATCTCTTAGTCTCTGTTTATGAATCATTACGGTTGGAGCAAAGTTTCTGTCTTTCTGATCTCATGTTCCTGGAGGTTTGTCGCTGTTGTGGTCATGGAACTGGGAAGTTGGAGGGAAGATGGAATCTGGTGTTCTTCCACTTGCAAACATTTCAAGTTTGTTCTTTTTTGATGGGTTTTGGTTCGAGATGGATCTTTTCAACTTATTATATGATTGTAAAACATATATATGTGTGAATCTATTTGGTTGGAAGATAATGGGGAGGACTTTGAAACTAATAGATGGTGCTAGGGACACCACTAATAGATGATGGTAGATAATAGGTCTCACATAGCCAATCAATGGCCTGGATATGTTAATGATGAACCAACCCGAAATGGACCAATCCGAAATAGTTTATTCTGATTTCTTCTTCTGTTGGAATGTGGGGAGTTCTGTTTTTAGTTGCTTATAGTTTGAAATGCAGGTGCTCCGCTTGATAGTTTTGGATCTCTTTTCTTCTCTTTGTTATGTTATGGTACCTTTTGTGCAAATCAACTTTGTATGTTTGAATTTTTCATTCTTTCCATTTAGATTCATCTATCAGTTGGTTTTACTTACTATCACTGACTGAAGAATTAATATGGCCAATTCATGATACCTGACCAGTTGACTTTTGATAATGAGTTCTGAGACTGTAAAAGAAGACTGTCTTGCATGGGCAGCCAGAGATCCGTCTGGAGTTTTATACCCTTACAAGTTTGCACGAAGGTTTGTTCGATATGTTTTACCATGTTAATTAGTACTGTTTCTACGCAGGATTTTCTGAAACTTGTACCAGATTTGGTTTTGGACTCCACTATAATCAACAACGAGGAATGGAAATGAAATTTTAGTTAACCTGGGATATTAGGAAAGGGAAGGTAAAGTGAGGAATAAAAATGACCAGTCAGCATAATTCTATAATCATGGAGGGTTGGTAGTCACAACAAGGAACTGCAAGGAGTGATCATTCTGATTCTTGTTTGAGGTTGCTGAGTGACTTTGACTAACCTGAAATGTATTACTTAGAGGTAGATCAGGAGTTCTCAGGAGTTTTATCAACTACTGATTGCTATCTGAGCATATCTTCTTTTGCATTGCCCTGAAAGGATATTGGCGCTTTACAGCTGATTCGTTCCCTTTTCTTGTTTCAATGAACATGGAATTTGGTGTGGTGATGTTTCAAATTCATAAACAAGGAACAGAAGAAAGAATTTACTCTTATCTTGAACTCTTATAATCATTGACATTTTCATATAAACTGTTCAGGTTTCAGTTGTTCAAGTTGATGCCAAATTGTTTCAACTCACTAAAATCTTACAGAATAATTGTCTGAATCCTGTGAAACTATTTCATAGAAGTTCATTGATATCTTCCTTTTATAAACTTAATCAACTTTGATTCTTGAATAATCTGCCCAATAACTTGATGTTTTCCCAGTGATCAGTTAGTAGCCTAAACTATATTGATATGCTGCCTTCTAATCTTGGAAATCTATGCAGAGCTGTGGGCAAAGATGATGTTTCACTGAAAATTACTCATTGTGGAGTCTGCTACGCTGATGTTGGTTGGAGCAGGAATCAGTATGGAGATTCTAAATATCCTTTGGTGCCTGGGTATGCCCTGATCACATTAAACCTCTACTAATCAATTACCATGAATATAAACTTATATCACTATGATTATCTGTTTACAGACATGAGATCGTGGGAATTGTAAAAGAAGTCGGTTCTAATGTTAGCCAAATCAAAGTTGGTGACCATGTTGGAGTAGGAACTTAGGTTAACTCATGCAGAGAGTGCGAGTATTGCAATGATGGAGAAGAAGTTTTTTGTCTGAAAGGACCAGTATTGACTTTTAATGGTATAGATGCTGACGGTACAGTGACCAAAGGAGGGTATTCCAGCTACATTGTTGTGCATCAGAGGTGGGTGCTCTATGAAATCATTTAATCTACATTCCTTTATCTAAGAAAACATTTGTTTTTAATGCTCTGCAATCCTGGTTGATTTCTATTAACTTCGAAAAGGAGACATTTGTGTATCATCTATAATGAGTATGAAGCATAATGCAATAAGTGATTGTCAAATGCTGAAAAAGAAACTTCCAACATTGTAGCTCAGTGATTACTGAAGGATTAGTAGTACAGACTTGATTATACAGCTGATGTTGAAGAAGTTGGTTTTGATATTGCAGGTACTGCTACCAGATACCTGATGGTTATCCCGTGGCCTTGGCAGCACCACTGCTGTGTGCTGGAAGTACCGTTTATAGTCCCATGATTCGACACAAGATGAACCAACCTGGAAAATCTTTAGCGGTGATTGGACTTGGTGGTCTAGGTCACATGGCAGTAAAGTTTGGAAAGGCTTTTGGATTGAAAGTAACAGTTTTAAGCACCAGCATATCCAAGAAAAAGGAAGCCTTACGTGTGCTTTGTGCAGACAATTTTGTGGTCTCATCTGGAGTTTTGTGGTCACAAGAAATGTTGGAGTTTTGTGCTGCTCATAAAGTTTACCCCAAGATAGAAGTAATTCCTATCCAGTATATAAATGAAGCTTTTGAGAGGCTGATAGAGAGAGACGTAAAGTACCGGTTTGTCATTGATATCGAGAATTCCTTGAATTGGTACACGACAGAAGGAAGAGGAAGTCTCTTCTAAAGCAAAAACATGTCTGGATCAACAGTTTCAGTTGCTTTCCTGAAGGTTATATCGCAATTGAAGTGATGGGGTTAGATTTTCCTGTATATTTTGAATCGGCTGATAGTGGCTATAATCATGATTGTGAAAAAAAAGTGTGTTTTTCCAAAATAAGATGGTTTGTACTCAATAGCACTTAACCTTAAGAGAGTGAAAAGAATAAAAGAAGAGTCTTTTCTGCAATTTCTCAAGGCTTGATTCTATATCTTGCTGATAATTGTGAAAGGCCTTATGTAATATTCATAAACTTTATTTGTTCCAAATAGACTCTAAAAGGGTCTCTAAAGGTTTCATATTTATACATACATTAATATGTTTACCAAAACATTGGTGGACTAATAATTATTAAAACATTACATCTATATTATTTAAATTTACTTTAAGATGATAAACATAATATGAACAAAAGATATATTTCATATCTTAATTTTTCTATTTACAATTCTACTATCTACAATTATGTTATCACCATAGAAACCATTACGTAGAAGTAAAATTTATCAAGAAAAAGGAACATAAAAATAATTATGTAAAAAATAACAAAAAAAGTTTATCTACAAAAAAGGAAGAATAGATATATATTAAAAATAGAACAATCTTCGATATGAAAGCATCTTTAAACACAAACAAATAATATTATCTTAAAGGTTACAATAAGGATTTATTATGATTAATAGTATCTTAATTATGTATTTCAAAACAGTGATGAATTTATACTGTATGAATAGTTTAAATTTTAAAGGATAATTTTATTCTTTCTCCAGTCAAAAATTGTCTTTTCTAAAAGATGACTATTCAAAATCCTTAGAACATATGACAAACATCAGCAAGGGTTCATTCACTTGATATGAACGTTGGTTTCCAAGAACAAACCTGTGAGCCAAAATGATGTACCTCATTGTCTTCAACGTAAAATGGTATCTTGTGGTTTATGTTCAATAATTAGTCTCTTCAGATATCTTTCCCTATTACATGCATATCAAGATAGTCCAAAATACTTCTATGGTAAATTTAGACATGTCAATGAATGCCAGTGCATGTTTATACAGACGAGAGCAACTTCTGCAGAGCCCCTGATATTGGCAGAAATGTGTTCTCTAAACAGCAGCTTCGGAACAGCTGGTAAAACCAACTTTGAGCTCAAGAAATAATGGTGATAGTCTTTGAGGATAATAGGCAACAGACGTCTACATCGATCAATCACGGATTTTCTTTGTATGCAGGGAAGCTGGTGGCAGTGGCTTTCCTCTTAAAAATTCCTTGAATAACACAAGTGATCTTTCTGGTTGTGAAAATGGAGCTTCGTGGGATGCTCCTCTAATGGTGGCAAATGATAGAAAATCTCCATATACTTGTGTCCACCCACCAACCTGTGGAGAATAGATTATTCAGTTTGGCAACCAGAAACTACATTTTGAGTTTGTTTAACTGAAATTCTTTGTCTATTTTCACAAGATACTATCACCAAGATTAACAAGCAGAATAATAACTGGATTAAACCTGTGGATTAACTGAATTTTAGTAAACCAATGGATTCTAGCTAACCTGTTTCTGCACAAACCAGGCTCGGTATGCAGTAGTTGTGTTCAGTTCCAGCTGCTTTGCCAACCTGTACACTAGTGCCCTTGTTGAAGTAAAGGGGACGATAGAATCTTGATCTCCACTGTTCAATTCCAACCTTGATTAGTATGTCTAGCAGTAACTGAAAAAGTTCTACATACTGTTGATTAGAATGTCTATAATCGATTTAGCATATGCATCTAGATTACCTATAGACCAAAACCCGGATACCGGATCGAACAAGCTTTTCAAGAATGGGAAGCATGGGTATTTCTAGATTATCCATGTCATAATCAATGACTCTGTGATCAATGAAAGCAAAACAATTATCAGATTTGTCTTTAGAATAGAAGTAAAAAGATATTTAACCGCATAACCATAAAAGCATATTGAATCCTTGCATACAATTTTAACTGCATAACCATAAAATCATATTAAATCCTTGCAAATCTACACAAGGAATGAAACATTATTCTTGTGTATAAACGTCCTCAAGGTCTAGAGCAGTACCTGCTACAGAAAGTCCATTCATCTACACCAACAAGTTTAGCATGGAAAGCGTTTTGCACGTCTTTTCGTCTCAAATACTTTTCAGTCTCATCTTGTACACATACATCTATTTCCTGCATACGTTCCTGTCCAATAGAGGCAGGACTAGCCTTAGACAAAATAGCTTTGGGATCATAAGAAAATGTTCCTTAATCATAAGAAGGTTAACACGAATATTTACCAATTGATTTAACTTTTGGGATTGTGTCTCAAGTAGTGACAAGCAAACATCAAGAGTTACATCATATTTGTCCACAGAGCCACTAACTTCACTTGAGACTTGATTATTAACTCGATCACAAGCTGGGGACAGAGAGTCATTTTGACTTTGTCTAGTAATTTGAGAATAGTTACAGACTGTCATCAATAATTCTAAGCTTGCATCTGAAATTAATCCATGAGACCATAAGTACTCAGCTCTTGAGTTAAGGTCACTGTTGAAGTCCAGAAGAGGATTCCCTATCTGCAGAAATCAAAGATGAAATTCCTTATCTTTCCCTTTATCATAATTAACATTAGTATTAACATAATCATGAGCATTTTCATTCACTCACTGCTATTCCTTTTAGATTGAATTTCGTGTTGGATCGGAGGATAAGTAGCACAAGCTGAGGAACATAGTGACCTGATAAGAAGTATTAATTCTTTGTGCTTTCTCGGACAGATATTACCAAACTCAGATACTTTCACTTACAAGAATCTGTTTAGCTGAAACAAGTTACGAGAAGCATTTACGTAAAGATCAATGGAGACTTACCTGCATAGCTCTCTCCAGTGATAAAGAAATCCCTGTCTTTGTATTCAGGGAATTCTTCAAACCAGTGCTCTAGAAATGCAAGATTGTCTTGTGCTGTTAATGAATCAACAATCAAGTCTTGATTACTTTTAATCTAAGAAGCAAAATACTCACTTATGGACTCAAAACACCACTAATTCCATTATTGTTTTTAAAAGAACCATCTTGAAACAATGATTTATGAATAGACCTGTAATGTCATCATTAACGGATGCGTAGAAAGATTTATTAGCAGAATAAGAGAAGCCAACCCCTGCAGGTGATTCGAGATACAACATATTTGCTTCTGCAGGAAAAGAAAACAACACACACAACAATTAAAACGAACAAAGAATCAAGCACAAAAAGAGCAAGAATCAACTTTGTAAAAGATTCAATTTACAAGAGCAAACATCTTTCGCCAACCTTTGTTCCAACTAAAATCATTCTTGACCAAAATGTCTCCACTTGGCCTAAAAGGTCCATGCTCAGAGAAAGCTCCAGCTCCTATAGATGAACAGCCAGGACCTGCAAAAACCCACCAAGGATTTCAATCAATTCCAGATATATTTGCAGACTCAAGGAGAGCTACTCAAAGGGTCAGTTTTTCTTACCTCCATTTAACCAAAGCACAAGAGGCTTTGAAGCAGGTTCTGTTTCTGCTTCAACAAAGTAGTAAAAAAGAGACCTTTGTTGCCGAGCATCAATGGTTATGTACCCTCCATACTGTTGGAAATTGACTTTTGGTTGGCCGGGAAAGGCTACAATTTTATCAGCTCCTGAGAATGGCAGCAAAAATAGAGTTGCCCAAATTGTTGTAACAGTGATCCATTTCTCATGATGCATTGACCTTGTGTCTGTATCTGTGTGTGAGAACCGAAAAGAGAGGAAGAAGATAGAAAGCAGCTGTCAGACCTCAGAGTTGAAAAATGTTGTCCTTGTACGCACTATACGCGTATATTTTGAATTTAAGATATTCTGCCCAATTTTATGACCCGTATAAATAAATGCTGAGATTGACTAGACACGATAAAACACCGTAACTCTACGGAAGATCTTGTTCCTATATTTTGACTCCCGGGACAATGGAATTCCCCCTCAGATGCCACTATGCGAGGTCACAAACTCTCTTAATAATTTAGCGATGGCAATGAGTTTAGTTGGTTCGTATCGAATTATTCGAGATAAACATGACCGGGTTAGGATATTAAAAAATTTATTAATTGCCGATTTGTAGATTTATTGAATATTTTTATTAATAAATTTTGATTTAAGTTTTATATTTATTCTCATTATTAAATTTATTTAAGATTAATTTTGAAATTTTAACAATATTTACTAAAGCATATATATATATAATTATCTTTTCAATTAAATGTCTGATTTAATAATACATTGCAATGATTTAATTTATTGTAATGATTTAAAAGTGGTCATATGCCTGTGCAAAGCAATTGTTAATTCCCTCTTCTGTTTCAGCTCATGAGGAATGTAGACTGCTGCAAATATGGAGGCTAATCAAAATTTCCATTGTAGCACATTTAAGAACTTATTAGAAAACTCAGTGCAAAGAAGTACTACACAAGGGATAAACTCACTGTCTGTTCACTGATCCTAAAATACACCTTCCCATTCCATTCTATCCTCATCTGTACAATCCTCTAAATCCAAATTATCAAAAATGGGGAAAAAGTAACAAACATGAAGACATTCTTGACATGAGACCTTGTCACAAATGGTTTAATCACCAATGTATACCACAATGGCTGGCTTTTAATCTGCAGGCACCATTCGCTGTTAGCAAGAAAGAGCACAGGATTTCTTCACGTCAATTTCGGCTCGTCATTTGCCCACAATTTCTCAGTCGACGAGTTGGTTCAAGATTGTTGAACAAAGGAAAATTTTAGTATATGGGTCAGATTTTCGTTTCAAGCCTTGTGGAAGTTGCGAGATGAAACTCCATGAAGTAGTCTGACAAAACCTAAGAAGCTTAGCTTCCCATCAGAATGTCTTATCCAGTCTTGGAGGACCACATGAACTGGTACTGAAGGGCTTAGTCCAAGTTCCTGCAAACAAAAAATAACAGAAAGTTTTGCTGCTGTAATCTACTTGGAAGAGAAAACATGTAGATGCAAACACAAAACTGTATTAGCCTCAGTTAAGTACTAAAAGTTCTATTTTCTTCTCTTCTCTGTCTTTGAATTATATTATTGCATCTCCATTTTGGAATTTCAGATGGAAGATAGTGTTGTACCATCCTCCAATTCTGAGTTACCTCATCAAGTTTTTACTAAAACCAATTCCTCTTTTCTCCAATCCATCAAAACTCTCGTTTAACAATCTCCCAAGTTCACCAAGCAATATATATGCAAAATACACAAGATTAGATCAAGATCCTATTCCTGCCACTTCCAGAAAACAATTTGTTACTCCTGACATTTTGCTTGAATCCCCTAAAAAATGGCCATCTCAAGATTGCGGTCAAACATGCTTTGATGCTATCGGTCCTGCTTTATTTATCATACGCCAGAAGGGCTTCCTATGACTCGTAATATCTCTATCGAACACCCGTTTTCTGAAGTGCCAGTATGCATACACTGGCACTGTTGAAACTACTCCAAATGTGGGAATGGTGCTTGTAACATAGTCTCTCAACTTCATGTCCTCACAGGATAGGGAACTTCAGTGGAACTGAAAAATTCAGTTTCAAATTAATGGTGCTCCTCAAGCTAAAATAGCAGCCACATTATGTTACCAAATCATATATTGGGTGCAATACCGTCCTTCGATCTCATGTTGCTCACTTCGCAAGATGCATTGTTAATTATCACGAAAAGCCAAGTTGTATCCATGTACCAAGACAGTCACTAAGGTCATTGGTTAAACTTTTTTACCAAATTCTTGGGAGTAATAAACTACGAAAAGTTGCATCAAGTTAATAGGCCTATTCAGTTCTCGAAACTTTCATCATTATCAAAGAAGGAATTGGTTCAATGAGATTCAAGCATGATGAATCAGTACCTACACTTTCGGCTTTCCTATTCCATTCATGATAACTCCAGTATCAACATTGTCTGATATTCCATAACTAAACTCACTTCTTCTGAACTTCCAATAAGGTCTGTCATTGTCAATGGAATGTTTGTTCATGCAGCAAATATGTGTTTTTTATCTGTGTGATTGTGTGTATGTGTGAGAGAAAGAGAGAGAGAGAGCATACCGAGGCAAGTTCCTCAATCATGATGGGCCTGTTTCCATCCTTTTCAAAGAACTCGTATGCATGGCGAGCATGTTGCTCCCAACAATCTATTCCTTCTAGTTGATGCACACTTATGGCAGCTGCACAATATTCTTCAAAATCTAACTTTCTGTACTGAACAGAACTAATCTGCACCGAACAAGGATAGTCACTTAGCCACCATTCCAAGGAGATATTGAGTTTCAGAAAGTGTTAAAACCAACATCATTATATTAAATTATCAATAGGTTTTAAGCATTACCATGTTTGCATAGTCAAAGACCCTTGAATCCTTCATTGCATCAGTAGAGTGCCTTACTACTGCCTGTTGATTGAGGCATTAATCTTAGTCAAATGATGAAATATATGGAAGTTGAAAATTTGTCCAAAAGGTGCAATTGGAAAAAGGGCTCACAGTCTTAAAGTTCTGCATAGAAACAAAGCCGTTTTTGTTTGGTCCCAACAAGTTGAATTGGTCCCGGATGTATGCTAGCTGAGCTACAGTTAATGTCTTTGCCAAAGCCTGTCACGATAACAAAAGTGCGTTAATCTCTCAAAATAAGCGCCAAATGGTACAGTTATGGGAAAGCTACAAAAATACTGCAGTTCCATGGCATGAAGTTTTGCTTCAATGCTGTAGAGAAATCCAACACTATTACCATTCAGATTGTGCATTCATTACTTACATAGGTATTTCTCTATTGCCTATAATGACCTACTATTAGTCCTCAATAAGAACGCAGTACTTCAATAAATGAAGCAGATGCTGAATTAATATCTTAGGAATTCAAGACATCGCTATTATGTCTCAAGACCGTATCGACAAACAGAAGTTATGATGAAAAATTCCAAAAATAAAGATGAGGGTGCAAAATGCTCATAGACAGCATGTATCAGAGAGCATGTTCCTTACTCTCAGTGCAGATTTCCGTAGAGAAGATGAGCATATATAAGCCTTTACAAGCTTGTATACTATAATATCCAATGGAATCTTGACGTCGTGATGATTGGCTAGCCACGGGTGACCTAATAAAAAATGACCAAGGTGCAGTACATCACATAACCATTCAAATGATATTCCATAAACCACAAGGTGGATGACTAAAGGAAGGGCTTTAAGATATTGACGGTGTTCACCAACTTACATAGTGCCTGAGCAGCTGTTAGTCTCTTTCGGTAGTCCTTGTTCAACAATCTTTTCACGAAGTCTATAGCTTCGGGGGACAAAGAAGGCCAAGGAGTTTCATCAAAGTTAGGATCAGTTTTGAGGACAGCTCGAAAGATTCCAGATTCTGTACGGGCCCAAAACGGTCGGCTACCACATAGAAGAACATAGGCAATCACACCAATACTCCACATGTCTGCTTCAGTACCATATGATCTGTGTAAAACTTCTGGAGCTACATAGTATGCACTTCCGACGATGTCATTTAACCTCTCATCTGCAAATAAAGTAATGGTCAAACACTTTCTTCAACTTTGGAGAAAAGTCACAAAGGCAGCTTATGCAGTCTTACCTGGTTTTACATAGTCAGAGAGTCCAAAATCAATAGCCTTCAATTGAGAATTCTCTTCCTTGGAAGTAAAAAGGAAATTCTGAAACACCAACACGGCACATTATTAGTATGTCAGAGTCTGAAGTCAAACATAGAACGTAATGCATTACCCGAATCAAAATTGTCAAATGTTGCAAGCTGTAGACAAAAAACAAACTCCTAAATTCTTTCTACCGAACTTCTCATGTTGTTTGTTCACGTGAAAAAGGAGAGATGCAACGAAAAATATTAGTTAAACAACCACCTTCTTATCAGTAAATTACCTCTGGCTTCAGGTCACGATGAACCACACCCTGGAGATGACAGTAGGCAACTGCACTAAGAATCTGAACCATAACTGACTTTGCATCCTCTTCTGAGTACTTTCCTCCCCTATATGTCACAAATTGAACCTCATCCAATTACCAATCTCATAGCACAAGCAAGCCATATACCATAAGAAGAACTGTCTCTAAAATAAGTGTACCTTGAAAGTATCCTGTCCAGTAACTCGCCACCTTTGCACAGCCTAAAAGGCATCAAAATACACAAATGGTAAGATCCAAATGGCTATATCCTCAAACTCCATAACATGAACAGTTCATGACCTTAAATAGTCCATACATCTTTTTCAATCAATTATAGACATCAATTGCAAAGGAACATAAAGCAGAGACTGTTGATATCAAAAGATAAATATACTAACCACACGAGAAAGTTGGTCGATACAGATTTACAACCATAAAAGCCTTTCTCAGAACACAAGAAATTCTTCAATTACCAAAAAGATAATAAATGTATTTTAGAAAAAACTGGTAAAACCAAACTTACTCCATCAAAATGTAGACATTTTCATCATCTTCGTAGGCATCATAAAATTGTACCAAGTTCTTATTTCCAGTTAAAGCCCGTAGGATCTTCACTTCTCGTCTCACATCCTCTATAGCAATTGCTGTGGTCATCTGCAAAGGATTATAATCTTCATGAGATAAAAATAGATAGTCCTTGGCCTCAAAAGTTGACAAAAAATACAACAGAGTTGGTTGTACTGGCACTTCAAAGGAAAAAAAATTAACCAAAAACTAGAGTGCATTAAAGATTCTTTCTCAATTCTCAAGGACATCAAAGTTAGCAGTGCGAGAAACTTGTTCTGCATCTACATTAAATTAAGATGAACTCCCAATCATGATATTCCCTGTAATCAACTAGAAACTCCTCATCAATATCCAGGTCTCCAATCAATTGCAGGCACAGAATCCTCCAGTGGGATTAAATTTCCCTGACAAGAAGTGAGAATCGAGTACCACATTCGCGTCTTTTGTAAGTGATAACCAGCATCTATCAAGTTAAAGACCACATCAATTCTATCAGAAAATCACCATACGAGCAGAGGACAGCAATTCTATCACATGTGAAACTGTTAGTAATAGAAAATTTCAGATCTGTAAAATTCCAAGCTAACCAAACATGTAACCCAAAGATGCTTTATTTCACTATAATTGTTGATGTAAATGATTGATAGTGAAAATAAATGTCACAGGCAATAAGAAGCTGAGAACTAAACCTTAGATTTTGGAATAACTTTGACAGCCACATCCTGGCCTTTCAAGCTTCCTTTTTTGGCTTTGGCAGTACAAGTATAGCCAAAATGACCACGACCCACCTCTTCCCCAAGCTCATAATGGCTCGAGAACTGCTTCGAGAATCCGAAACTTTTGTCCAAAGCAATCTCACTCTCACTTCCCTCCGGGATTGAGGCCTCGTTGGGCTTGACAGAGCCGTGCCTTCGTGCAAGCAGTGCACGAATGTGTTTTGCCGGAGAAGGTGGTGGAAAAGGCCTCTTGAAAATACGCAAAGGTGTGGAGCTTACACTGGACACTGCAGGAGAGTTCTTGAAGAGACTTGGCAAGGGACTTGGACTGTAAAAAGGGAAGTTTAAAGTCTTGCTGGTGCGTGAATTCGGTGCTTGTGGGTCGGTTTCAATGGATAGTGCTTGGCCATTTGAGAGTTCTTGCTGCTGCTCAATTGGTCTTCCATGACAGATTCCCATGGGAACACAAATAAGGTATAACGGACGATGAATAAAGTTTGTGGTAAATCAAGAAAGTTGATGACTTCGATCAAGCAAATAAGAGAAAAAGCAAAAAGGTCCAGACCATTTGGAGGGAATCAACAGAGATTGTGAAATTGAGACAGAAAATTCCCGGATTTGTAGCTAAAGAATGAATTTTCTCAGGAAACTTACAGAAAGGCTCAAGAATAAACTTCAGACTCCAACCAAGAGAAAGAACTAGCAAAAATGAGAATTCTAGACCATGTGAAGCACAACTCAAGAACTCAGAAACTGAATTATAGGATTGGAAGCTGCATGAGAAATAGAAAGCCTCAATCTTTCTAGTCCCAAGAACAAGCTAGAAGAAGAAGAAAAAGTTTTACAGTTTGATTAAAGGAACCAAGAAACTATCAGCATTAATTCCCAAGAGGAATGGAAATCCGGTTAATAACAGATTGAAAAGCTACCAAATTTAAAACAAAATTCACAAAGCAAGGAGATACAAAGGAATTGGACTTTGCTGATCAAAGAACCAAATGCTTGAACAGAAAGAAAGAGACAGAAATAAGAAGCAGATTGCAGAGGAAGCACTAGCAGAGAAATGGAGGAAACAAAAGTAAGCAAAAACCAGACCAAAAATTTTGATTCCAAGAAGGAAAAAAAGAAAGAAAGAAGACAGAGATGGGGGCAAAAGCACAAGAAAAGTAAGGAAAAGATGCTTAGCAGAGGCTGCAAGAAAGGGGAGGAAAAAAAAAAAAAAAGAGTTAAGGGCTATTTTCGTTGCTTTTTAGCAATCTTTCTTTTCCATTTCTAAAATGTATTTTTCTCATTGCTCTTCTGTAGAGTAAATGCTTAATGGGTTTTTCTCAGTGAACTGCATTGTGTATTGAAACATCACTTTGTTGGGGAGAGTGTTGGGGGTTGTGGATTGATTGTCTTCTGAAACAATAATGGAAGTGGGGTTGGAGTTTGGATCCTTCCAGCCTGTCTTTATTGATCCCAAAAATTAACTAAAGATATAGATTGTAGCGGTGGTGGTGGTGATGGTTTCTGCTGTGTGTTTTTGAGTTGGAGATACTGAGCTGCCATTGTCTGAGTTTTCCACCTTTGACCTAATTTTGTTGGGTTTGAGAGACTTTGTCCTCTTTGTTTTGCCCTTTTCAACCTTTTCCTTGTGACCTTATCTCATATATTTCCCACTTGCTCTTAAATTTACAACAATAATTTGAAAATTAATTATTAATAAAATTCAAGATTTATTTAATATGTATTATTATAAATTCTACTAATATATAGAATTTATTTTTAAAAATGAATAGAGTAATTTTCTTAAATCATAAGTTTTAAGTTTATATGATATTTTATCATCTCTTCTATCTAAATAATTTTAAAAAATTTTAGTGACAAAATAACAATATACATATGTGAATATTTTTCTAGTACAATACTATTTTTAGAAAATCTTAATAATTTTTATTTCATTTAAAGGTACTTATATCTTAATAATTAGTCAATTATACTATTTTATCAATATTCTAGTTGTTATTATTATATTTTAAACCAATTTTGATGAGAATATTACTCAATATTTATAACTTATGTTATATTAAAATATTATACTCATAATTACTAAACTAATGTCCTAAACTATTGTAAATTACCTATTAAATTAAAATTTTAATGAGATTTAATTATTAAAATTTTAAAAATAATAGAACCAAATAAAATCATGATAGGTATTTCTTCTTCAATGCAACCTCATTTATTATGTTCACTTGCTTTTTTTGGGGGGGCTTATTTAGGATATTTTGAAAATCTTACTTTGACTTGAACAAGTTGATTTCTCCATTAGACTTTGGCCAACCTAATCCTTTTGAATCTTGATAATTTTTTCTTCTTAAAATCCCACTTGAAGTTTCTTTTTGTTCATATTACATCTTCAAAGCTATAATTGAACCAATTTTCTTTCATAAGGCATATGATATTTAAAGAAAACAAAGCATATGTAAACTCCAAAATAACGTTTTTTATATACATAATATTCTATGATGTCGGTTTGAAATTCACGATTGGAATTTATAATAGAAGTTGATGACATCTGTAAAAACTTTGAACCGTCAAATTTTTTGGTTTGATTTTCAACTTTTCATTTCATTTACTTTAATAACTCTTATGGTTCAAAATGGTTAATTTATTAATTAATCTGTCAATATTTGTTAATTAACAAGTTCTTATAAACTAAAATAAATCAATTAATTTTAATTTAACAATCTCTTTTTTTAATTAAACTTCAAATTATTCGATGGTTAAGGATAATCTCTTTCAATCATATTTCAAATTTCTTAATTTTATTCAACTTTTAGTCCGGTCTAGTAACGATTGAACCTTTTAAACCTTAAACATCTTGTCTTGTTTGTTTAACTTTCAATCCGATTTTTAAAATATTGGTTGACAGTGGGGAGGCACATATTGTAAAATCAAAAGTGTAGAAGATTATCGATAGTTTTTAAGTACATTAATAATACGTTGAACCATAAAATTTACCATTTTTTCTGATAAAAGATACGTTTTTATCTTAATAATTGTATTAAAGTTTAAATCAAACTTTAATATTTATTAATTTTTAAAAAGATCATAATGTTATAAAAATTATTTTATTTAAATTTTAAATTAACCAAAAATCTAAAAAAATGTAATTTTTATATTAAATAGGGATCATTAATATCAGCTTTTATTTCCAAAAAAGATCAAACACAACCAAATCCAAATTAATATCTTTTATCAAATTTGGTTGGAGTTCATCAACACAAACCATATCATTTATTTGCACAAGAAAAGATGACAATCAACAAAATAAACAACATCCTTAAATTGTAAGGTTCACCATAAATGTAGCTGGATCTACTTTTATATATCACTATAGAAAAGATGGAAGCCATTGTCATTGAGTAAGCTGGCTTGTTACCTTAATCACTACTTAATACCAAGTCAAGAGCTAGGAAAATTATACTTTTTGTTAACTTAAATTAAATTAAGTTATATTAATTTGGGTTTTTCAAGTTTGAATGGGTCAGTCCTCCTAAATTTAAACATGATATGAAATTCACTTAATTTAATTTTGATTTGTTGACTTCGAGTCAATTAAGCCAAAATTTTATTTTAAAATTTTTTTATTAATCAGACTTCAATCTAAAATAAAAATTACGTCATTAAATACATATTAAATATATTGTGAGGCGAATGTAATAATATACAAATCATGTATTTTGAATAAGTTATTTGATAAGTTAATAATATAAAGTCAAATAACGAATTTAATTTAATTATTATTTGCCCACTCTGATATATAACTAGACAATTTAATCTAAGACAAATTAAAATTGCTTTGGGGTAGTTTGATCATACTTGCAATGTGATTAATGTGGTGTATTTGTTTGTCTATGCATGAAATTATAATCATGTAATTAATAGCACATAGATACATGATTCTAGCATATACTCACGTATGTTTCTTTCCAACGTGTGATCTCTTCTTCTTCTTCTTCTCATAAAGTTCATATGATTATTGCATGCATGTGTTCGATAATTTGTTCAATGGTCTCTTGCATTGATCATATTAATTAGACATTATTATATGGTTCGATATCAAGTGTGACGAACTCGCAAGTTACATGGTATTGTCATGAATAGGTCGCACGAATAGTATTGATGATCCAATCCTACAAATCATTGAGAGTATGCATTGCACATGAGGTATATGATGGTTAGTGATGTTGTATATGAGAGAGACTTTCTTATATTATATTATACATATAGATAACTAATGCCACTCAAAAGAAACCCGTGACTTGGTTTAGAATTCAACAATACGGCAATGTATTCAGTCAACAAAATGAACTAATTATTGTCAATTTCCTGAACTTTTCTATTAAAAAATAATAAAAATTAAAGAGTTTTTGTTTTAATAACTTTTATGATCATCCGAATCAACATTACTCAATGTGTTTTAAAATTCAAATAGGAACGTAAATCAGCATTTTAAAAATTGAATAAATTAAAATTTTAAAAATATAATTGAAAGAGATTATTCTTATTTATTAAAAAAATTTAAATTATTAAATAAAAGCTAATTCATTTATTTTAGTTTATAAGAACTTATTAATTTATTAAAAATGATCGGTTAATTAATAAGCTTATCGTTTTTAAAAATAAAAGTTATTAAAGTCAACTAAACTAAAACGTTGAAAATTAAACCAAAAAGTTAGACGGTCCAAATTTTTTACTGTCGAACAGGTTGAGTTTTTTAATCATTGATATTATCTAAATTATTTTTACATATTATAAATCATTATTAGTAAGCAAAAATAATTTAGATAATATCGATTATAATAATTATAAAATTTACCAAATTAATAATAATATAATAATTTACTAAAAGAATAGAAAAGTTTATTGTTTATTATGTATGAGAACAAAATCATTTGTTTGTGTTAAGGTGTTTCAACCTGTGCTATTTAATTTTATCAACATATTTATGTAAACCTGTAATAGCTCAGACTATTCGCTTATAAATATTGTCTGTTTTAGGTTTGACCCGAGTTATAAGTGGTATCAGAGTCGGTATCCGAACCGTTGGGTCAGTTAGGCTGGATCTCAAAGAGGGCTGGGCCCTAAAGGGGTGGAGAGTGTGAGATTCCATATTGATTAGAGAGGGGAATGATGTACGTCTTATAAGGGTACGAATACCTCTTTTTTACAGGCATATTTTTCATGCCCTAATGCATCGAATCTTATTAGAACTCCGAAGTTAAATGTGTTTGGGTGAGAGTAGTTCAAAAATGAGTGACCTCCTAGGAAGACCTTGGAAAAAGCAAAATCGTGAGGGCTTTGCTGAACCAAGGCTTAAAGCGGATAATATTTGTAAGCGGGTAATCTGGGATATTATAAAACTTTATATAAATATATAGATAAAATTTAATAGAGTATAATAAAAATTGGTTAAGGAAAGAATAAAGGATGTGTTTATTTATTATTGTTGTTGACATTTCTTTAGAAAGGTGACTACTCAAATGACAAATACATTACAAAGAAACCTTTTATTTATGGTCCTATAGCTATAAAATAGCTTCTTGGAAGATAACATTCTTCTAAAGAGATAAGAATATAGACTAGATATGGTCAGATCTCTCTTTTGGGTCGCTAGATACCAAAATGAGATGCCCCTACGATCAAGCAAACTGTAGTCATTGGTTCCTCTCTTTATTGCAACTTTTGTTCTAACATATAAACATATAATTAAGAAAAAAAAAAGGTAAGATATATACCTCTATTTTGTTCAAGAAATATTAAAAATTTCAAAAAATTTTAATTTTTAACTTTTAAAAATTATTTTTTAACTTTGGTTAAAATATAACTATGGAATATATATGATTAAATATCATATATAAACTAATAAAATGCTATTAACATGATAATATTACTTAATTCTGCCAATTGTTGTTATGACAATTATTATCAAATTTGGAAAGTTTAGATCTAAAACACAGTTTTGCATTTTGTAAAAGATCTGACGATGGAGTGTAGTCATAATAGCAGTAAGATCTTACTCGACTCTAAGAATTTGGTTTTATACTTTCAATTTTGTGGATAATTTCATTACTAAAAGAGTTTCGATCGAGACATTCTGGTAAGACATGCGTGTCGCATCTCGGACAGAAATCCTAACTATTACTAGAATTCCTTTTCTTTTATGTAATGCTAGAACCATTTGACTAGCTCCTATATAAAGATGTGTGCAACCATGATCTAGCCATAAGAAGATTAACTCAAAGGGAAACTCTAGGGTTGCGTATTGCTCTACAAAAGTGGATTTTAGACCACAATAACGTAACCTGGATCTTTGGAACCATTCTTTAATTTGAGGTCTACGAATACTCATAAAAGATATACATCTATCATATAGGGAAACTTGGCATCTTTTACTTAAATAAAGAAGACGAGTGTGTCTTCTTTATTCCTTGATACCCTTTTCTTCTCCACCATTTCTTTTTGCACATAAGAATAAACTTTTAGATGAATAAATGGAAGAGAATATAAGATTTTCCATGTGTCAGAATGTCAGAGAAAGAGGGTAGGTATTGAATGAGAATGTAAAGGCAAACAAACCTTCAAGAACATGGCGTACAGGCGTCATAAGAATTCCATAGACCATAAAAGGGGGGAAAAATAAAAAATAAACACGAATTATCCATTTTAGTCAAATGTTTGTTAACAAAAAAATAGAATCAATTCCGTTCTTCCTTGCACGAGATTGGAGAGCTACGTCGGGTAATTTTGGAGAGTTACGTCGGGTAATCTTCTTTTATCTGTTGACGGTATTTGTCTAATTTTATTCTAAATTTTAGTATTTTTAGTTGTCCTCTGCACTGTTGTTATTATTGGTTGTATATTTTATTTTTTGTTTCTATTTCGAGATATATTTTAGGCATGGTTTTCACTTTTTTTTTTGCAACAAAAAATAAACACGAATTTTCCATTTTAATCAAATGTTTGTTAACAAAAAAATAGAATCAATTCCGTTCTTCCTTGCACGAGATTAGAGAGCTACGTCGGGTAAAAGTTGTTTAGGCATGGTTTTCACTTGTTAAAATGAGTAAAAGTTGTTTATGTCTATCCTTGTATTGTTAGAGACATTTAGTGTATTCGTTCGATTGATAGTGAAATTTTTCTGAACTAGGTTTTGTATTCAACTGTAAAAATCAATTAACAAAATTTTTATAAATTAGTTCATTTTTATAAACTAAAATAAATTAATTAATTTTAAATTAAGAACAATTTTTTAATTTTTTTTAATTTTTAGCTATTTTATAAGAATATAATATCGGACGAATCTTTTAAATTTTAAAAATTTTTATTTTATTAGTTTAATTTCCGGTCAAAATTTTAAAATATTTGTTAATACGTTCTTGAGATAATACGGATCTAATGGCAATTACAAGCGCTAATCACGACAAAAAGGAGAAGCTCTCTTATAATCAAATCATTCAATCTCCTTTTTGCTTGGGTACTACAAAAAGTGTGTAAAATGAGGAAGTTGTTGAAACTAGTTGTTTTTTTGGGGACTACATTGCCTTGAGATGTGCTCATTGGGTGGATGGTGTCACATTTCTAGACCCACCATACTAATTTTCTTTTTATTCCCCCAAAAGAAAAGCCATAATAAATATATTATTTAGTGTGCATTTGAAAAATATTGATTACAAATAAAAATATTAAATTGAATTTTACAATTTAAATTTATTAAGTAAATAATTATAAAATAAACCATATTATTATAAATTTAACGAATTAAATTATATTTAATTAAGTTTCAATATACGTATTCGACCCTAAAATTCTTTTAACTCGAGATTAAATTATAAGAAACTTAATTTGAAATTGTTGTGAAATTAATGAATTAGATGCAAGTTGATTGAATTTATAATTTAAGGATTAATCTAAAGTTTTATTAAATTAATATTATTTTATAATAATCTAAACAAGCTTAAACCGAATTCATATGCTTATTTGATGGATCGAGTCAAATCAAACCTAGCTTGGACGTATCTATTATGATCCTACTCCTATATTGAAATTAAAAAAAAGGCCTAAGTTTGAAACTGGTATCTACTTTTGGGCACTGTAAACGAGTTGGGAAATTGTCATTATTATGTGGATCTAATGATAGTTCTCTTGAACCCAACTTTTATATGATCCTGAGTAGTGTATGATAATTGTTAGGTGACCCACCACTGACCCTAAGTTTTCTATAACCCATGGAGGGAAAGACTAAAGAAGCATGGAGATGGATAGATAGTCATTTGGTGGGTAAGGACTTTAACGATGATTGTTATTATAACCTTTTGATTTCCATCCAAATTTAAGTAAGATTCGAATCGAACACAAAAATTTGAACCAAGTTCAAACCTGAATAGCCTAAGCTCAATCCAGTCTATCATCATTCTTAAGAAGGATAATTATAAGTGTGATAGATGGAGATTAAAAAGTTTCGAACTGCATTTGAATCTAAACGTAAAATTTCAGGTTAAACTTAAATCCGAACATAAAATTTAAGTGAGGTTCGAATCTGGAATGTCGGATCTCAACTCTGTCTACTTGAAGGAATAATAATCAGAGATTCTTGCCATAAAAAATCTCACTTAAATGTATATTTTAGTGTTTCACTTTGTTTGTTTCATGTTTATATATAGGGTTAATTATGTAAAAAAAATCTAAATTTTTGTCAAATTTTCAATTATCTTCTAAATTTAAAAAGTAGCAATAAAATATCCAAACTTTCAATTTTTTAATTCCAGCATGAATTAAAAAAAACAATAAAATGTTCAAATTTTTAATTTTTTTTAATTATAACTCGACGTTAGTGTTTTCGTCAAATTTAAAAACGACCTAAATCAGATTATGTAGTCCCAACGACCTTATTAATGCAGTATACTATAATGCGAGAATAGTTTGAAGTGTCAGAATAACAAATAGAAAACAAATGGCTAAGGGCATCGGGATAATAACAGATAATATCGGGTTAGAATTGAAAAAATTAAAAATTTGAACATTTTATTATCACTTTTTAAAGTTTGGGTTAGAATTGAAAAAATTGAAAGATTGAGTATTTTATTGTTACTTTTTAAAGTTCGAGCTATAATTGAAAATTTGATCAAAATTTGTACTTTTTTTAACAATTAATCTTGTATTTATTATGTTATTTAGGAATAAAGGGCTCTACCATTATTATTTTACTAATTTTAAACTAAATAAAATAATAATAAATATATTTTAATGATTTATAGTCACTAAAAGTATTTTATAGAATTACAAATATTGTAATATTTTAATTTATTTTTATAGAATAAACTATTAAAATAAGGTCAAATTAGTTATATAAACTCTGTTTGTGTTTCAAATTAAAATAGCTTGTGTTAAAATAATTATACACAATTTAATTAAATTTTTTAGTAAATTTAAATTACCGCACTAATTTTTACCCTATTATTTATAATAGCACCGGTCCACCACCGCTTTGTGGTGTTAAAAGCATTTTGTACTATTCTATGTGGCAAGCCCAAGCCACTTTGCCTAAAACCCTATAACAGTATATGTTGACATAGGCATATGCCCCAAATATCTCCAAATCCTATTTTAATGAGTTGGATCCGTCTCGATAGTTAAGCCACTACCTGTTTAGGAGGCTAAAGGTGAATGAAGCCTCAGTCCAACTCCATTGGGCATAAGTTCTAGACAATTGGGTCCAAACCAATTCAAGATAAAATCCAGTTCATAAGTAAACCATATCAAGCCTTGATGTAATCAAAATTGATTTAAAAGTTAAGCATGAAAAAAAAGGACATTTGAGTTCAAATATTAACAGATGAATTTAGATTTTTTAAGAAATAATTGAGATATGAAAACATGTTACAATAATTATTAGATATATCTATCTATTTTTGAAAAAAAAATGATATAATTAGATTTTTTTCTCCTTTCATGTGAGTATATTAGAAATAAACTAGATAAGACTGCGTATTATTGAATCTTTTAAGATTCCGCCTATTACCGAGCTTTCTTTGAATGAATCCATTTAGGGATGCCAATAGCTCCAAACTTGACCCACAACTTGGGTGACTCTTGGGCTATCTGAATCTTCTAAGACTCCGCCTATTAACGAACTTTCTTTGAATGAATCCATTTAGGGATGCCAATGGCTCCAGACTTGACCCACAACTTGGGTGACCCTTGGGCTACTTGTGGCCTAGTCATTCAGGGTTAAAGTTGGGCCGAGTCAAGTTGAGTCAAAATTGGTCTGAGTATTCAAATCGGTATAATTTTAGTTATAAATTTATCTTGATTATTTTAATAGCCTATTGGTTCAATAATTTATGATTATGTACATTTATAAATCTATTTTTTAATTAAGAGAAAATTCATTTAAAAAGTTAACAAAAATATCTTGATATTAAAAAAATCTCTGAAATGATTTGAATCAAAATTTCGAAAGATTGAATGGTTTGATATTTTTTAAAAATTTAAACTGTTGAAATTTAATCTTTCAAATTAATTTTGAAAGTTAATTTTTAATATAGGAGTATAAGAGAATTGGATATTTTGCATCGGTTAAATCATCGACTAATCAAATTGTCAACACGAGAATGAGTTTAGGTTGATTAGTTGATGGAGCGTCTAAAAAGTTTTAACATATGTTTTAGGTGTTCGATTAGCCGACTCTTCAATTGACGAAGATATGATTAGTCATTAGTAGGAGATTGACTAACTAAATGTATCCAAAACTTGATCCTTGCAACGATTATGTGTGTCTAACCGTTATTTGAAGTGGTCGATTACATAAGCATTTGGAAATAACCTTTGTTACTAGATTGAGTCTTATAAAGTTCTTCTTTAGATTCCATTAAAGAGTTTTAGAGAGCTTGCTGTAAGGATTACTAATCTGCCATTCACTCTTTTTGAAAGAAATGGACTCCAAATTCCTTATGAAAATGTGAACATTCCAAAAGTTGGGAATGTTCACCAGTAGCAACCATTAAGTATAGAAAGAACATAACATACAATGCAAAAGGAAACAAAGGCATGTGAAAACTGGACCAGCAAACCAAAACCAGCAGAAGTAGCAGCTCAGAAAGAATATACGTGGGTAGCAGTGCCAAAGACACGTTACAGTAAAAAATAAGTGTGACTGAGACCACTTTCGTGTTCACGCAAGACAACAAACACTAGTTTCCATAATATCTGCAAAATGAGTATCGCAGCAATGATTGCTAGGGAAGAAAAAAGAAACCCTACTCAGAATATAAGAAAAAAGTGCCACTACGAGCAAAGACAGAGTGGAAGAGATGATTGTCAGGTCCCCAACAAAGCCTCCATTGTAGGGCATGGCCTTGTCTCTCCTACTCTCCTTGAAGAAAGTGCCGAACAGAGAGAAGTAGAGATTTAGGCAGGATCTACAGTCTTATACGAACACTACATGGTACGTACATACACTCTTTTTTAGGGTTAAAAATTTTAAAAATAAGAAATTTTCATTTGCTTTATTCTATTAATTTTTTTAAATAACATAATTATTTTAGATTTATAAATAAATAAATATAATAAAATATAATAAAAAGACTTATACGATAATTCGATAATATAAAAATAAAAATAAAAAGATTAAACTAAAAGAGTCAATATAATTACTCCCTTCTTATACATAAAATTTATATTTATTATATTTAAAATATATTGTATAAATTATTGAATATACATAATAATTTATGAATTATATATTTTTAATAAATTATTTCTTGAATTAATAACTTAGATTTAATTATTATAAATTATTTAATAAATTAACAATTCAGATCAAAGTGACAAGTAACGTACATTTACATATTCTCTTTAAATTTAAAATAAATTATAATTATTCACCATACACATTACTTCCACTTCCTATATTCAATTCAAAGAAAAAAACCTACTTTTGACACCTACATCTTTTCTTGTTTGTCCATGATTATCACTTTCTCTCTTTGTCAGCCCCCTTTTTTCACGCCTATCTAATTCTGTCCCTCGCTCTCTTTACAAGTACATGGATCAATTGAGTTGAGACCACATGAGCATAGAGTGATTAGACCAAACATTATGATATATAGTCTTTTAAAGACAATTGGTCAAATTATCATTATCCAATGTGACTAAGCCTGTCCCATTTTGTTATAGAACTTGCATGCTCTAGGACCAACTCGTGGATGATGTCCAAATTTGCTAGTCATCTTTATACTACCTATTTAAGTTGGAAAAATGTCATGTACATGTGAACAAGAAAAAGAAAATGTTGAATTGATGAGATAATTAAAATAGTACAATGTTCTTGGTAAGGTAACATTTTAGTTATGATCAAATAATATGGTGTAATTCAATAATTTATGATTTTAAGTATAAACAAATTTATCTTACATAGATTGGGAGAGTTTAAGCAATTCACAAACCCTTTAGTAACCTCAAATCTAAAAGAAAATACACACTTTTGATTCAATAGATGTGAAAAGGTGCTTCTAAGTTCTAGGAGATAAAAGTCTCAAAAGGCTAATTTCTTTTCCACCTACCTATAAAGACAATTGTTTGATCAATGGGACAAGAACATAGAAGGCATAAATCTTTAAAAGATGCTTGATCAAGCTTTTTGGGCAGGGAATATTATGTAGAAAAAATTTGCTTCAAGTAATCATTCTTTTATAACAAATGTGACCCACTTGACCTAATTACAATTCATTTACAATTTCTAATTTACTAAAGATTAAATAGCCTAGATTTCTAAAAGGTAGGCTTTCAGAATTAATACCCGTATAGAAGGGAAGGGCTTGTATCTCGATTAGCATACTTAAAGTATGAGCTACAGTCAATCTTTGTTAATCTTTGATCTGATGGATGATTTGTTGTACCACTTGAATGATATATAAGTTGGAAATCTGTGATGCAGCTCCGTTGAAACTTATCGATGAAATGAGAAGAGTCTTTTTCGATTCACAAGTGTAAACAACGTTACGTACTTTAGTAATATTATTTCCGTGTGTCCTCTGATTAGGGATAGCTTGTGCCGTATCACTTAATAATTTCTTTAATAAATATCTAAAAAATATCAACTATAAGTTCCCTTATTATGAAAATTATGTACACTCAATAATTATATAT
Source organism: Erythroxylum guanchezii (assembly GCA_025629825.1). Taxonomy (NCBI): domain Eukaryota; kingdom Viridiplantae; phylum Streptophyta; class Magnoliopsida; order Malpighiales; family Erythroxylaceae; genus Erythroxylum; species Erythroxylum guanchezii. Next base: position 2,247,601 of record JAOTAX010000196.1, on the reverse strand, counting down.
ATATATATATATCAATTATAAGTTTCGATATTACGAAAAAGTGATTAATGTAATACGATAAGCTGAACCCTTTTTTCATAATAATCCATTTTTAAAAGGAATAAAAAGTAAGTTTTATAATTATAATTATAATTATTAATTATTAATTTTATTAAAAATTGAAGTTAAGTTTTGAAAAGTTAAAATTTGATGAACTCTTTGGAGAAATTATTGTATAGAAAGTTGTGGATGTGGTCAAGGAGAGGACGAGCCTATGAACCCTACAGTCATAAAGATGATAGAGGAGTGTGTGATTGCTTTGCAGTGAATCTAAATAGGGTTCTTCCTGGAGACCACCCAAAACCATACCTAAGGATTTGTACTTATTTTTTCCATAGAGAGTAAAAGATATCGTTAGCTTACAATTAGGAATCACAACGAGTTGAGGACAACCGATTTGATCTTGCTTTTTACCATTCAAATTTTCATTTAATAATATCTATTTTATTTTTAAAAATAAATCTATAAAATTAAATTATGTTATTTTAATCAAATATTATTAGACGCAGTTCTGAAATATTATTTTTTAATAAGAGAGAGAGAGAGAGATTGCAGAATAATCTTATCTTAATTTCAGAATTCAGACACAACTTATATGTTTCCTATGAGAATGTTCTCCTTGGAAGTTGGAATTGTCCTTAGACCAGAAGCTTGGAACTCTAACACTAATAAGTTTCACTTGCAGAACACAGAGACCATTGTCTTCTAAAGTCCCATTCAGTCACTATCAACATTCCTGTGATCCCAATTCTCATATTTAACATCTAATTAGTAAAACTTCAGATTCCTCAGTGCTCATTAAAGAAGAAAGATATTATCCCAATATATAATGAATTAAATGAGATTTTAGAAATAGAAAAAGTTTTGCTTACTCTTTAAATAATTTTTTACTTAATAATAATAATTGATAATAATCACTAAATAATGATCATATTAGTCCCTTAAAAAATTTTAAGATAAAAAATATAGATAATTACTAATGTTTTAAAAATCAAATTTTCGATAAGACGAGAAGTTTAAGGTTTAAAAACTTCAATTTATATTAGATCGTCATAAAATCAGCTAAAAATTAAACAACATTAAATTTTTGAATATGGTTGAAAGATATTGTTCTTATCCGTAAAAAAATTTGAAGTTCAATTGAAAAAATATATTGTTAAATAATTATTAATTGATTTATTTAAGTTTATAATAACTTATTAATTTATAAAATTTGATTAATTAATTAATCAACTAATCGGTTTGTGATAACAAGAATTATTTAAAATAAATTGAACTGAAAAGTTAAAAATCGAATTGAAAAGTTAGACAATTCAAAATTTTTAAGGTTAAATCAGTTGAATTTTTCAATCATTGATATCTATTGTATTAAATTTCTTAACAAATTTTTTAAAATAATATTTCTTTTATATTTAAGTTAAAAATAACAACAAAACATACGCATTATAAAGATCACATGTGTCAAATTTTGTTTATATTATAATCCGACGTAATTCTTAAACTCAATCCAAACTAAATAAACTTAAACTTAACTAAGTAAATAATTTATTTATAATTACCTTATAATTTAAATCAAATTTAATTAATCCAGATTGAATTTAAGAGTTGAATTAAGTTACATATCAATAATATCTGCCTTCATTATATTTTAACCAAATCTTAAAATAAGAATTTTAAAAAAATTTAACGATTAAAGAACTGTTTTAAATTGTAGTAAAGACCTAATCAAACTTTCCAATTTCAGTTTCTTATAGTAATTTTTCTCACTAAAAACAGTAATCACATTACATAATTAAACACTCGCTACATTTACTTCTTCTTCTACCGAGAACAGAGTCTTCCATTTTCCCACCTTACGTCTAGACGAAGAAGAAGAATAAACTATCTAAACCCTAGACCACTAGCTAGCTAACCATTCACACTGTCACACACTAACACACCAGCTTCTCTTCTTTTCTAAACTTCTTTCATGGGTTTTACACTAAAACAAACAAACCCATATAACATGGAAACCAGATAATACAAGATCATAATTAAACACTAAAATCGATCAACTTCCAAAGGATAATATACCAAAGATATCATTGGATTATTAACTTGCGGTCTAATACCCTCCTCCTCTTGGATCTATCAGTAGAATTTGAGCGTTCCATTAAAGATTTGAGTGCATTTTGAAGGAAATGGACTGATTCAATGCTGTGATCTTTTTCAGCAGAAACAAGGAGAACGTTCCTCATTCTTCCTCCGAGCGTCACCATTTCAGCTCTTAGCGTCTTCAAGTGGAGAGACTTCAGTGTCTGGATTAGTTCTGGCAAAAGATCGGACCTATCCTCACAGCACAAAGATGCTTTGAATATTAACTGCCCGTCACTTGAATACTCTCCTGATAGAACACTTATTTCATCGGTTTCTGATGGGAAAGAGTCGAGTCCTGAAATTTGTGAGGTCTGTTGTTTCAGTTCTTTCACTCGTTGAACAACCTTAGCTAGCAGTGAAGCTTTATCGATCTGCAAAAAGAAGAAAAAGGGGTTACAAGAGAACAGATGATTCAGTTGGTAAGATAAAGAAAAACGGTGTTCATGAAACCCTAAGTATGCGAAAAGCTTAGAAACTTTCCAACAGATCGCAATCCAAGAAGACCAACAGGAAACGAAGGCTTTGATAGGCTTTTACTTTTACAGATTCTGTCTGTAACTTTGAACATCTAAAAGCTCAACTAAACACAAAAAAGCTTCAAAAAGATTAGATTTTGATTATCCTTGTCTCTCTTATGGTCCCGTGAAAACAGAAAAGAAATTAAACATCCATTAGTAAAGCACACGAAAACTGTTGCTTTTCAGATGTTCGTTTCAGTTCATTGCCAACTACTGAAGTAACCTGTATGATTTTAGTTTAGCTAAGCAAGTCTTGATCTAGTCACCGGGGGATTGCGTCCCCCTCAGCCAAAAAGTGTGGAGTAAGAACTAGCTCTTAGTTTCAGTTGCTTGATTTTCCTGTAAGTGCTTCCTGAGCTACCAAACAGTCAACAAAGCACGAAACCTGAATGTAGAATAGAAATTTCTTTCCAGTAAAACGAAAAGCACATGGAAAATCTTAACTATCATGTTCTTCGACAGATGCTATCTCAGAAAAAACAAAAAACTCGCGCTCTTGTTGACTTTCCTCCATGAAATTCAAGACCTTTATTTAGGTTTCAATCCTTAAAAATCGCTTTGCCCTTATGAAATATAATCTAAATGAGAACATAGAGCTCCAAAACAACACCCCATCATAGGATTCCATTGCCATGGAAGCTAATCGTAGCTGCAAAAAGAGTCACCGACACACTAAAAGAAAGTTACTTAATGACTAAATTTCTACATAATTACCTTAGAATTGCAAGGAAGGAGAGTCCTAAGCTTATCAAGATGAGAGTTGATCCTCTCTCTTCTTCTCTTCTCAGCTTCCTTGTGATTTCTGAGAGCAGCAAGAGCTCTATCTTGTGGCGTAATGTCTGTGACTACAGACCCTTCGAAGGGGTAATTCTGATACGAACCTGAAGAGCTACAGAAGCTCTGCATCGGCGGGAAAGTATAGGGTGCAATGTTGAACGTTCCATTCTCGGAGAGATACTGGTAAAGGTAGGAATTTTCCGGCGATGGATGGGGTTGCATGATGTGTAAATGAGTCTTTTGTTATAATGATCAGAGAATTTTGTATGAAGTTCACTTGAAAAGTGACCGAGTGCTCTGATGCTTTCGGTGGGTTTATGTGAATTTAAAGGGGTTTCTGGTTGGTTTGTTTATTTTTATTGTCGTTTGATTTGACTCATCATGTCGTTTTTCTTGATAAGCAAATCTGCAAAAGCAGTGGACCCGATGTGTCGGGGACTCGCCATAGATAACGGGGTTAGGTTGGCAATTAACCTGCCGGCATGAAATTAATGAGTTTAAATAAAATAATATTATTGTATTTATTAATTAAAATTTTATTTGATTAAAATAATATTAATTAAATTTTCAGTCAGATGTAAATTAAAAAAATCAAATTGAGTTCAGTAAAAAAATAACAAAAAGTGCTTTCGGCCAACTTTCATCAATAATGGTGTAGCACTTTACCGCTTCACTTAGCATAATCACGCTTGTATTGCTCTCTTAAAGTTTCGTTTTTACGGTTTAGGCTGCTTTTATTTTGCTTCTTGCTTTTGTTCAATTAAAAAAAAAGAAAGTTAACGAAAATTTGTATATATATATTAAAAAAAATTATTGTCATGTGGTGCAATTTATCATAAAAGAATAAAATGGGAATTTATTCAATTAGTTCTCTAAAATTACTAATAAAACTCTCTAATTGTAGATATTGATTGTAATTTATCTAATATTTTTTTATAAAACCTTTTGTAGATGTATAATAATATTTAACTTCAACAATGCCATTTGTCATATTAATTTTTTTTCATATACTAATAAGAATTTTAATTTATAAAAGGAAATTTGAGGGAAATAACAAATTATTAAAATTGAATTTTGTTTAGTAAAGAAGATTTGATAAATAAAGTCTTCATATTTTATTTGTGTGTACCTATTGATTACTATGTCTCAATAGACAAGTCTAATTATATGATTAACGATAATAATTTAAGTCTGGTTTAATTCAAATTTAAATTAAGAATTTACGTTCGAATTGATCTTTTTTTAAGATAAATCAGTAAATATGATAAATCAAAAGGAAATGAGTTATGAACAAAAGAATAAACTGCTCAAAGAAGCAAGTTTCATTGTCGAAACCAAACTAACCAAAGAAAACAAGAACAAGCTTATACTGACAATTACCTAAAGGAATAATAGTAGGAAACTAAAAATGCACAACAAAACAGGAAAAACTACAATCAAGATCTAAATAAGCCTTCCACCCAAGGAAATCCTTGGAAAATCCAAAATGGGAAGACATTAATAGGACTAGACACACACCCACTAACAAGTTGAATCAGTAAAGCAGTCCAGTAGCCAAAACTAGAAAATATCACAATAAAAACTTCACAGATTGAAACTTCGGAACTAAAATCCCCTATTCTGCTGATAGAGAAGATCTCCATTACAATCAAAATACCGAGGAGAAGGAGGAGAATTAATCTAACATCTCCTCTTGAGACCTCCTAATTTTTCTGATCTGGATTCAACCAACAAAACAAAACATTAGGGAAAAACTAGACAGAACACTCTTACAACTACCTTCTCTCAGTGTTTGAGTTGAGATGTTTCATAACTTGAAAAACAACTTTAGTGTTAATGCTCCCAACATCCAAGATTGTGTCTTTAAAAGCTTGGTGGTTTCTTTCAGACCAAATATTTTATTTTTATTACAATTACAATTACAATAACAATTTTTTTTATTTTATGTGATCACTCGGAATAATCTTTCTATTAATTAGGAGTAAAGCTGCGTGCTATTACACTGAATTGTTGTTATTCTCATTATGTTTGAATTAATCATATTATTTACAATTATAGTAAGTCATACTTGTAATCTAATTTTAAGAATATGATAATTAATTTCCAAATACTTAATTGTAATGCCATAAAAAAACAAAATAAAAACCATCCAAGTAACATAATATTATTACATAAATAGACAAGGAATGAAACGGTGAATTTTAAGGAATAAAATAGTTAAGAAATTTATTAAATATGTATTATTTAGTTTAATTTATTTATAATAATTTCTAATGATGATATAATGTTAACGTTTGGTTTGAAAATATAAATTTAAAATTATAAAAAACAACTAATAAAATATCTATAATTACCTTCCGATCGTCTTGATTCTATTCAACTTTAATAATGAAAGAAAAAAAATTTGCAGATAAAACAAAAGAAGTGAAACTCAAGTTTGACAAGAACTCGATATCTTGAATGAAAAGGTGACATCCTTAGGTAACAACAATGTGTTGATATTATTTTAATATTTATGTTTTACGTTTATCTAAAATCAAGTGGAAGATTTTATTTGACCCGATCTTTAGGACTTAGAAGTATTTGTTAAGTTGAATTCATGTAGAAGTGGAGTTGACCACGTTTAAGTTAGTGGATCCTTTTTATTAGCTAATTTTGGTTCATGTAATGCCTATATTAAGGCTATTCTATATTTGAATTAAGTGCAGAAAAGTTTACAGTACATCCTCTTCTGTCAATTTATTTTTTCAACGAGTTCTTTTATTCTTTCTATCAGCGGTAGTAGAGTAAGGTTTAAAATAAAAGCAGTAGCTTTTTCGTTACGTCGAAAAGTGTGAATGACCTCTGACAATTTTGTTCAACCGGTGATTCCTTGTTTCAATGGTCACTATGATCATTGGAGCATGTTGATAGAAAATTTCTTGAGATCGAAAGAATATTGGCAAGTTGTTTTAGACGGAATACCAGAACTGCCAAAAGGCGCAGCAACATCAGATCAACGCAGGGTTGAGATTGAAGCGATGAAGTTGAAGGATCTCAAAGCGAATAATTACTTATTTCAAGCCATTGATCGTATAATTTTGGAGACCATTTTATGTAAAGATACGTCAAAGCATATATGAGACTCCATGAAGAAAAAGTACCAGGGCACCACAAAAGCAAAGTGGCAGCAGCTTCAAGCACTTCATACAGACTTTGAATTGCTTCGTATGAAGCCAGGGAAATCAGTTACTGATTATTTCTCTCGAACAATGGCGTTCGTGAACCAGATGTGTATTCATGGTGCCTGGACCGATGATGTGACTATAGTGGAAAAGATTCTTCGATCTATGACACCAAAATTTAATTATGTTGTTTATTCAATTGAAGAATCTAATGACATTGATGAACTTTCACTTGATGAATTACAAAGTTCTTTGATGGTTCACGAGAGGAAAATGAACAAGGAAGAAAGAGAGGAGCTAGCTTTAAAGGTGTCAATTGATCGGTTGGCAGACCATGGTAACAGAGATAGAGGTGGTCGAGGCAACAGAAACGGTGGTTGACAAAATCAAAGTTATAATAATGAGGTGGTTGACAAAATCAAAGTTATAATAATGAAAGTGAATGTAACCAATCGATTGATAATTCTAAGATTGAATGTTACAGGTGCCATAAATTTGGCCACTATTGCTCGGAATGCTATGCCAATCTGTTTCAAGATATAGAAAAACGGGAGAAGTCAAATTTTGCAGAAAAGGATGAAGAAGGAACTCTGTTAATGGCTTACCATGTCAAAGAAGAAACTGAGTCAGACATTTGGTATGTTGACACAGATTGCAGCAATCATATGTGTGGCAGTAAGTCTCTCTTTTCCCATTTAAATGAAACCTTCAATACTATTATTCACTTTGGTGATTCTCATATGATAAGGGTAATGGCAAAAAGTTGATATTGACATTCAGACAAAGAACGGTTTTGGTGAAACCATTTCTAACGTGTTTTATACTCCTAACTTGAATAGCAATTTGTTTAGTGTTGGCCAATTACAAGAAAAGGGTTATCAAATAACTATGAAAAATGGTAATTGTGAGACATATGATCCTTTAAGAGGTGCTATTGTTGTTGTTCCTATGAGTTCAAACAGGTTATTTCCATTGAAGATTCAAAGAGCTCCATCTTGCTTCTTGATTAGAACAAAAAATCCGTCATGGCTTTGGCATTTTCGGTACGGTCACTTGAATTTCAGTGGGTTAAAGACTCTCTGGCAGAAAAATATGGTGCAAGGCAAATCATGGCGAGCAAAGGAAGGGTTACAGCTTGTTCATTCTGACATTTGCAGACCGATAAATCCATCCTCTAATGGGGGTAAGAACTATTTAATTACTTTCATTGATAATTTCACTCCAAAACCATGGATTTATTTCTTGCAGGCAAAATCAGAAGCTTTTAATGCATTTAAAAGCTTTAAAACACATGTTGGAAAAGAATAAAAAAATCAAAACTCTCCAAACTGATTGTGGTGGGGAGTACTGTTCGAAGGAGTTTGAAGATTTTTGTAGTGAACAAGGCATTGGAAAAGAACTAACCGCTGCCTATTCACCACAACAAAATTAAGTATTGGAAAGAAAAAATAGAATAGTTATGAACATGGTGAGAAGCTTGTTGGCAAAGGGAAATGTTCCGAAAAACTTTTGGCCCGAAGCAGCAAATTGGAGCATTCATTTGTTAAACAGAAGTCCCACCTTTTCTTTTCTTTTTTCTGTTCCAAATATGACACCGAAAAAAGCATGGAGTGGATGAAAATCAACTATAGATCACTTCCGTATTTTCGGTTACATTGCATATGCACATGTACTAGATAAGAAAAGGAAGAAGATGGATGACAAGGCCGAAAATTGTGTTTTCCTTGGCACAAGTGAAGCTTCCAAAGCATATAAGTTATTCAATCCTGTCACTAAGAAGATTGTAATCGATAGAGATGTGGTTTTTGATGAAGAAAATACATGGAATTGGACTCAAAAAGGAAACCACTTCCACTAACTTGAAACGTGGTCAACTCCACTTCTACATGAATTCAACTTAACAAATACTCCTAAGTCCTAAAAACCAGGTCAAATAGAATCTTCCACTTTAGTATTCGCAGCGGAAGCAACCCAGGATCAGAAATATGTATACAGGCAAACCATTCACAAGAATCGAAACAAGACAAACCTGTTGAAGAAACTTCTTTTCGCAAATCTTTTTGTCCTTACAGTCTTCTATCGTGTAACCTTAATTGTTTCTAAAACCCTTGTTTTTGGGTGGGCAGAAAGAATATATCGTGTGTTTTTAGAGAGTTTCTAAGAGAGTTGATGCTTTCTCTCTAAGTTTTCTAAAAACGATCCATCCTCGCTTTGATAGGAAGAAAGGCACATATATATATAGAGAACTCTCTCCTTTCCACATAAGAAATAACTACTAAGATTACACTGTTTATCAATCATACGGTTTGTAATTCAAATCAATAGATTTTCTATTTCATTTAAAATAATCCGTTACTTATTTAAATTACAAATAACACACGTGTGGTCCAAACAATTAAGGCACGACAGGGATCGCATGAAAAAGTTAATAAGACTAAAATTATAATAAGAATCTATACAGGACCAGTATATTCTTATTATAATTAATCATAAATTATTACACTAAAA